>CP092879.1:75023590-75411388 GCA_030710605.1 Cordylochernes scorpioides | reverse complement strand
TCTGGAAAAAAACAAAACCCATTAGGAAAAAAACTGACAAATCACTAGTTTAAATGCAAATGGAAAAACCTTGCTGACCGACAAAGAAATTGGAAATGATCTTTCAGAGCTTTTTCCAAACACTTTTCCAAGGCGGATGATGAGGTTCCGTCTTACCTAACAGATAACACTTGCCATCATCCCCAAGAGAATATACTATCATGACAACGCCAAATGAAGTCAAGGAAGTGATTAAAAACCTAGGTAATCACAAAGCTCCAGGCCACGACAATATTACGCCGCAAATGACTAAAACCTCCCCATCAAATGGATAGTTTTCCTCGCTGGGAACTTCAATGCTGCATTACACCTGTGCTACTTCCCGAAGACATGGAAACATGCATTATCATAACCATTCAAAAAAATCACCTGTCAAATCACCTGAAGATCTCAGACCAATCAGCCTTCTCTCTACCATCAGTAAGGTATACGAGAGGATTGTTCTTCGCAGATTGCAGACATACATGGATTCTATTAACTTTATCATTCCTAAACAATTTGGATTCAGAAAAGGACACTCCACAACCCACCAGCTAATCACAGTAATAGACTACATCCAAATAAAAGTCCCACAAGGAGGCAGTAGGTGCTGTTTTTCTAGACCTTACCAAAGCCTTTGATAGAGTATGGCATGATGGCTTGATAGCAAAAATAACAAAAAATCAATTTCCAAGGGATTTTATAAAATTCTTGAAAAACTATCTCCAGGACAGAACCTTTTCAATTAAGCAAGGGAATTATATAACCACGGCAAAACCAACCCAGATTGGAGTCCCTCAAGGCTCTATCCTTGGACCCTACCTATTCAACATCTACATCAACGATTTCCCTCCACATCCAAATGTCAAATAAACTTTTCGCAGATGACGCAGCAATTTTAGCAAACTCCAAATCAATAGGAATAATAACTACACAACTCCAAAATTACATAAACAGTATAACCAAATGGTGCAATGATTGGAAATTAGACATCAACCCAAAAAAGTCCCAGGCAATAATTTTCCTCCACTAGACAATAAAAAATTCAAGCCACAATCCATCCTAAAGGTAAACCAGAGTCCTATTAACTGGACTGACAGCGTTAAATATCTTGGAGTTACCTTAGACTCCAAGTTGAAATTCAACATGCATGTCAAAAATGTCATAAAGAAAGCAAAAATCGCAAAAATAACATTATCAAGCCTGTTCAACTATAGAAGCAAATTGACTACAAAACAAAAGTTTACTCTATACAGAAGATGTATCCTCCCGATAGTAATATACGCACTCCTAATTTGGTGTAAATATATTACAACCACAAACAAAAACAGGATAAACGCATTTATGAGAATCTGCCTTCGGACAAGTATAGGAGCTCCATTCAACCTATCAAACAAGATACTGAAGGAGGAGTTGAACCAACCCGATCTAGAAGATATGTACCAAACTTCCGTTAAGAAATAATACCTTCAAATGCAAAATTCAAATATATATATATAATCCAACCATACAAGATATTTCTACAAAATAAAGGAGATATCAATCCCCGATTCCGACGACCCGGCCCTGACACTTAGTCAAGAGCTCATCGCCCAACAGCTGCCCTCTGCAAGGCCTAGGGGGACCACTTCTACTCCACCAACTCGCCATGTGTAAATAGCCAGGACAAGGTGACTCGCGAGCTGTGCTCGAATGTAACACCTGTAAATTGACACGAAATAAATAAAAAAGCTGAAAAGATTTTAAAAAATGATTTTTTGAAGTGCTTCGAAGATTGGAAAAACCGTTGGCACAAGTGTATAATATCTCATGGGGATTACTTTGAAGAGGACAAAATAGGTATTCATGAATAAATACTAATTTTTGAAAAACACAAAAGTCGCGATACTTTTGAACACACCTCGTATGTTTCACTAATTTATTCAAGCAACCCAGGTTCTGGAGCTTACAGAAGTCACCAACTACTCAATGTTTTACTAATAAATATAGAGAACTCCCTACACAATGAAAAATAATGTCAAAAATGATATTATCAAGATGTTTTTTTATTTAATTCTTTTTTATCTATTCTATCTCAATATATAGATAAGATACATTGCACTCTCAAATTTATTTAAGATTTATATTCTTTATCTTTAAAAAATAACTTCTTGTTTTTAAACAACTGCTTGTATAGAGGTTTATGCTGAGCCATCCTCTTCTTTTTTCCGCTCCTTATTTGAGACACTGTAAATAATTGATAATTACTGGTACTTTTATTCCTGTATGTACCCTACATTAATGCTAGAAGCAACTGTATAAGACGAAAATGACTTTATAAAGCTTTTTGCTGTTGTTATATAAAAATGGTTTATAAAAATTTAGAGATTTTATCATTTATTTCAATTTGCTCACTCGTGATGAAATTGAATTATCTGAAACCTTTTTACTAGCCATATTTTAAATATTGGTATTCTAGAAGCCCTTCATAATTAAGCTGAAACAAATTCAACTCACAAAATTCCCATTTTATCAGCAAATATATTAACGATATCTATCCAAATCTAAATTACATAATTACAACAGAAAGACAGATATAATAAAAACTCCCGAGTTCATTTTCATTTTGACTGTTCACATCTCAGAATTGCTCAACAACTGAATTGAAAATATAATCTATTTTATATTTACTATATATATCGAAGGAAGCTTAGATGGAAATTATAGAGTTTATGATTTGTATATAGATAAAACAATTTTAAGGCACACATGTGTTAGCATAATAAAATTTATTAATAACATTTTATATTTACAGAAAACATTTCTCAAATAAATTAGTAGTTGCTTTTAACAATGTTTTAATCAATAGTAATCGAACCAAATGAAAACCACTTCAAAATAAAAAATTCCAATTAGAATTGAAAAGTTTATTTAAATTTATATACATGAATGTATTTCTAAAGACATATATTTGTAATTTACCGTAATTTCGAGAAAGATATTGTTTTGCTTTTAATTTGTGAACATGCTCTTTATAATCTAAAAATTATTTATTTATAAAAATGAAATTAGGTAGTTGAAGTCAAGGCTTGTATCAAGTCCAGATGCTGAATATGTTTGAAGTTTATTAAGTTGTTTATTAAAATTTAAAATTATATTTACACAATTCTTCTTGTAAGGAACAGTTGATGTTTAATAAAAACTGTTGAAAAGCGATTAAAAACCTGACAGCTTGCATTTTATATTAAAAAAATTCTTTGTGAAAAAAAAAATTGCGTTTAAACGCGCTTCTCAATTTTAATTTGAATATATAGAGCTGGAAAAGGAATCAAAGTTATGACTTGAGCTTAGTTGTCCTTGGAGTTTACAAACTGTTCAAGGTTGTAATCAGCGAGGTGCTTCGCTATGAGGAGTCGAACTGACACTGTTGTCAATTTGAACAGCTGATCTTGAGTGATGAAATTCCATTTGTAAAGAAGCTTTGTTCTCTTTATGTCTTCCGAGAAATATTCTTCGATCATTTCAGCATAGAGGTCAGCATTCTGTTTGTACAACGACATCTCTGACTCCAGCTTTTGTCGGATCTCGGCGGTGTTGTTGGATACAAAACTTGCCCTTTGGTTGAAATCCATTTCCAAGAGATAGGCACTCAAGGAGATAGAACTTCTGCCTAACTTGTGTCGTTGCAGTCTCTGCACCTGTATCTTACATTCATCCCACCATATTGACAATTCCTGTGGGAATACTGGTTTATATGCCTCAGGGTTTTGAAGGAGAAAATAGTTCCCAATCAATTTAATTATATCTTCATATCTATAAATACCATTAATAACTGGATTATACTGTAAGAGTTGGACCAGATCAATATCATGGGCTGCTCTCAGTAGCATTTTCAATACAGTATTTCCACACCATCTTGCATTAAAGGCAGCTAAGGTAATAATTTTAAAACGATCTTTGTATTCGACATCCACCTGGACTCCAGCTTCAACTAGAAGTCTGATGATTTGATGGGGTGATAATTGATTGCCAGTGATAGTAAAGTGCCACCAGCGTTGTCTCTAGCGTTGATATCGGCGCCTGAATTTAACAACATTTTGATATTAATAGTACTCTCATTTTCAGGCGCGAACATAAACGGAGTCTGACCCTCATTATTCCTAACATTAACATCAAACCCGGATTTAAGGAAATATTCTAGAATTCCAGGGCACTGGCTAGCTGCAGCATAAAATAAAGCAGATTTTCCTGTTTTATCTACATGTTTAGTATCAGCTCCCGCATTCAATAAACAGTTGAAATAATCGACATTCCCCATCTTGACTGCAATCATTAAGATAGAAATGCCATCATCTTTCTTGGCATTGATGTCCGCCCCTTTCTCTATAAACAATCGAAACAATTCGCTATCATTTATTTCTTCAAATAATTTAAGAAATGGCGTTGTAATAGAATTGGAAATATTTACATCTGCTCCAGCTTCAACAAATTTACGAATCAAATCTTTATATTTGTGGTAAATTGCGGCATTCTCTCTAATTTCCAATTTCCTTTTCACCCAATCCGTAATTGCATACAACAGTGGAACCCAATTTCTAATATCTTTGATATTTACATCAGCTCCCGCGTCAATAAGATAACTTGCTATGGATAGCTCGCGGCCCAAAATAGCATAATGTAAGGGGGATTGTCTACAACCATTCAGAGGGTTCACAACTGCCCCAGCCTCTACCAGGTACTGAACTAAGTCTTGATGGCCTTTACGAGCAGTCAAGTGCAGTGGTGAATTCCCTCTTTTGGTCTTTATATTAATATCTGCGCCAGATTCTAACAACTCCTTTACCTTCACCCAATTTTCATTTTTAATTTCCAAAAGTAGAGCCATGTGTATTCGGAAAGAGAAAATATATATTTTTAATTTAATAAATATATGAAAAAAAATTACATATTAAACCCAATTTGAAGCTGTTTATTTACATTTCTATGATGATAATGTAAGATTTCAATAAAAATATTATTCACAGAAGAATAAATTTATTTTAATTTTTTATATTAAATAATTTATAATTTTATTATTATTTTTTGTATATTTTTTAACCTACAGGTTCATGTAGCGCAGAACGCCAACTGCCCTTTATTTTTCGAGCAAACATCCACTTTCAACTGAATCGATTTTTTGAATATATTTCTTTATAAATCGATTTTTATTGAAAAATATTTTCGATTTTTCATAAAGAAACTAGACGGGTGACCCGTGTGCATACTACCCGAGTGATATAATTTAGATAAGATTTTTTTAATAATTGTTTGTTATTAGCATTATCTATTTGTTTGCATCAGCATAATTTAATCTAATCTTTGATAGAGGGCGCTGTTCGTGATCTAAGTAGAATAATTTGAATATATAGTTTTAATAATTGATTTATATATTTTTTAAAATAGCCTATCGTCTTTCCCGTTATTTTTTACCTATGTATGGAAATTTTGGTTTGAATTAGTGAACTACTGAGAATTTGTATACCGGACATCCAAAAAACAAACATACAAACATTGATTATATATATATAGAAGATATATAAATATATATTAGATAATATAAAGGCATATATTGGATTTAATAAAAGATTTATTTTGCCAATATTTCGGCTGGCAGAACGCCAACCTTTATCGAGGCATTACATCTTTGTATACACTGTGTATACAAAGATGCCTCGATAAAGGTTGGCGCTCAGCCAGCCGAAATATTGCAAAATAAGTCTTTTATTAAATCCAATATACGCCTTTTTATTATCTAATGAATTAAATATGGATTGCTCTATTTTCAAAATAAATATATATGTAGATATTTAAAAAAAGACATATTTAATATATATTTTTCAATATTGGCAAATAATTTCTATGGGTACAATTTAACACGAGTGGCTATGGTTTATATACATTTCAAGAATATTTTTTGACACTCATGTCATTTTGTACCCTTAGAAGGACGTCTTGGCTGAACGTGATCTTCCTCTTATAAAAGAAAATTTTCTCCCAGACTTGTGTTTCTACTTGTACAAAGTTATTATTGTTATCTTAATTCATAACTCATTAATTATCGGAAAAACATTTACTAAGTTAGAACCGGAGAGAAACAGAGTAAATATAAAAAATGTTTGTGTGGGTGTGAAATGATTATTATTCAACTCAAAACGGCATTTAATTTCAAAAATAAACACTCTGGTAAAACCTGGGCTAAAACCTGGGAGTTGTCCTGTTCATTTGGCTAGTTATAGATATTTTATTCAAATCTCTCTCTCTCTTGAAATTACCCGGGCAGTTTCCTGGAACCACCACGTACTATAGTCACAGCCAACTATCCAGGTTGTCTAATAGCGGACATCAGATGTCTGTACTTGGTTCTGTACAAGGGAAAATATACTTAATGATAGGTTGAAGTAAATAGGTCATGATTTTTTATTTAAAACTAGCGGACGTACCGGCTTCGCCCGGGTTTTACCCGAGTAAAGGTTTGTCTAACGAATCTCTCGATAAAGTGAACATTTTTTCCCGGTCCCTTGAAAAATACTCGATAAGTTGAATGAAATCAATATTAATTGGTTCCCTTGGTAATGGGAAGTTAAAGGAATTGTATCTTGCCATGGAATTGTGTCATTATTCTTGTATGGATGTACCCCTCTGCCCGGGTTTTACCCGAGTAAAGGTTTGTCTAACGAATCTCTCGATAAAGTGAACATTTTTTCATGGTCCCTTGAAAAATACTCAATAAGTTGAATAAAATCAATATTAATTGGTTCCCCCGGTAATTGGAAGTTAAAGGAATAGTATCTTGCCTTGGAATTGTATCATTATTCTTGTCACAAATAAATTGCCGTGTCATCCTGAATTTTGTCTTTCCTAATTTTCTGCATTAAAAAATCATTGTATCATCATGATAATATTTAGGGCAGATTGTTGAAAATATAACAGATAAATTAGAATATTTATCTTGATTATTTTTAGGCGAAAAGTTATTTCAAAAATTTTATTTGCTAGAAACCTTCCCAGTACTATACTAAATAACTTCCCAAAATTTTATGGCGTTCCAATGAGTGGTTTGATTAGGCATAAAGGACACACACACACACATACATTCATTTATATATATATACTAGCGGACGTACCCGGCTTCGCCCGAGGTTTTACCCGAGTAAAGGTTTGTCTAACGAACATTTGTTAAAACAATTCTCTATAAACTTATAAAAAAAAAGATATATTTTGATAATTTGAAACTCGTAAATTTGAATCTCTCGATAAAGTGAACATTTTTCCCCGGTCCCTGTGTGCCGTGTCATCCTGACATTACAAAATCATCGTTTTATCTAGTGAACATATTTTCCCGGTCCCTTAAAAAATACTCGATAAGTTGAATAAAATCATGGTCGTGAATCTCTCGATAAAGTGATTATTTTTTCCCGGTCCCTGTGTGCCGTGTCATCCTGAATTTTGTCTTTCCTAATTTTCTACATTACAAAATCATCGTTTTATCTACATATTTTCCCGGTCCCTTGAAAAATACTCGATAAGTTGAATAAAATCATGGTCGTTTATGGAAGATGGACGTAGTTCCCGGAGGTCACCCGCCCCCGCTTGCGAGTTAAAGCTACAAATCTGCAAATAACTCTAAGGATATTTAAGATATTCAAGAAATTATTTTTCGTAAACCTTTCCGGGGATATGCCTAATAATATCCCAAATTTTCACGGCGATTGGATGTATGGTTTTTGAATCCATAGAGGACACACACACAGACACACAGACATTCAATTTTATATATATATATATACTAGACGAATGACCCGGGCAACGCCCGTGTTTTATCCGATTGAATGTTTTTATTCCAATACTATTTGTTACAATTATAAATTGGAGCCGTGGATGTCACACTTGTGAAACGTCCCGCTCCAAACTTTACATGTACATTAGGTCAGCTGGTATTACCCCTCATTTTCACCGCTAGAGGTGCGAGCGAATTGACTTTTTGTAAATATACATAATTATAAAGATAGAAGCTTCTATAGAAGATAATGATCATAATGATGATGCGCGCGCATCCGTGACATGAGGTCGACAGACGGTCGTGACTATATATGTTGATAATAATATAATAAATAATAATTATATTATTATCATTAGATAATGATATAATGATCATAATGATGATGCGCGCGCATCCGTGACATGAGGTCGACAGACGGTCGTGACTATGTTGAAAAAAATAATAATAATATAATAATAATAATTATTATTATTATTATCATTAGATAATGATATAATGATCATAATGATGATACGCGCGCATCCGTGACATGAGGTCGACAGACGGTCGTGACTATATATGTTGACTAGACGAATGGCCCGGGCAACGCCCGGGTTTTACCCGAGTGCGTATATATTTTAAAAATGTTTTAATTAAAATACTATTTGTTACAATTATAAATTGGCGCCGTGGATGTCTCTCTTATGAAACGTCCCGCCCCAAACTGTGTGTGTCTTGAAAATATAAAATAAAAATGTGAACGGAAAAATATGTCCAGGGTAGCCTAGTGGTCATGGCATCTGCCCGGTAAGCGGAAGGTCGTGGGTTCGATTCCCATCCCTTGACACTTTTTTTATTTTATCCATTCTGACCAAAATCTATCCGTGAACTTCACACAGACAGAATAAGGCAATTATATAAGTATATAATCCAAATTGTGCCTTATCACACACTATTTTTTTATTTGGCCTTATTACCTTGTGTTTATAATCTATGACGTAATGCCGGCGGCGCGCGCCCGTTGGCTGCCGGCGAGCACGTGACCTCCCTGTGCGCGCACATCCGTGACAGCGATGAGGAATTGAGGAAAGACGGTCGTGACTATATATATTAATAATAATATAATAATAATAATAATTATTATTATTATCATTAGATAATGATAATGATCATAATGATGATGCGCGCGCATCCGTGACAGCGATGAGGAAAGACTGTCGTGACTATATATGTTGATAATAAAATAATAATAAAATAATAATAATATAATTATTATTATATTATTATTATTAGATAATAATGATCATAATGATGATGCGCGCGCATCCGTGACAGCGATGAGGAATTGATTGAGCAAAGACGGTCGTGACTATATATGTTGATAATAATAATAATAATAATAATATAATAATAATATTATTATTATATCATTAGATAATGATAATGATCATAATGATGATGCGCGCGCATCCGTGACATGACGGTGGAAAGACGGTCGTGACTATATATGTTGATAATAAAATAATAATAATAATAATAATATAATAATAATAATAATTATTATTATCATTAGATAATGATATAATGATCATATTGATGATGCGCGCGCATCCGTGACATGAGTCGACAGACGGTCGTGACTATATATGTTGATAATAATATAATAATAATAATAATAATTATTATCATTAGATAATGATATAATGATCATAATGATGATGCACGCGCATCCTTGACATGAGGTCGACAGACGGTCGTGACTATATATGTTGATATAGATGTGAAAATTTTAATTTTTAAATTATCATGGCCAATGAGTAAGTTCAAAATATTCTGAAATTATCAAATTTTATGAATAGCTCTTATTCGATATTAATATAAAATTTACACCGTTTGTATTTCTCCACTTGCCATTGTTAAGCAAGTAGAATAACGTCGTTTCTCGAAACCTCGCTCTTTTCCAATAAGAGACATATCGTTAATTTTTATTGATTTTAAATAACTTTTAAAATTTTACTTAATCAATTCAAATCTCTTTTATATAACTTGAATAAAATGACTGTATTGGATGGCATATGTACTCGTTTATAGTAATTCATATAAAAGACACTGCGGTCAGTAAATCTTTTTATTGTCTCGACGTTTCGACAAAAATCTTTTGTAGTGTGTCTACATGTACTGGTCTAGAAAGGAAGGTTTGAAAAAGGAATCACCTCCTTTTGTGTCTGAATGCTATATTTATGGCGAACTAAATAACTCAGTCCCTATTTCTGCTCCGCGCTTATGAATTGAAGACTAGAGGCGATGGCGTCGACCTTTCATATAAAATCTTACTTTTCCTTATTACAAACTAGCGATGTACCCGCTTCGCCCGGGATTTACCTCGAGTAAAGGTTTGTATAACGAACATTTGTTAAAACAATTCTCTATAAACATATAAAAAAAAGATATATTTTGATAATTTGAAACTCGTAAATTTGAATCTCTCGATAAAGGTGATCATTCTTTCCCGGTCCCTGTGTGCCGTGTCATCCTGATTTTGTATTTCCTAATTTTCTACATTACAAAATAATCGTTTTATCTAGTGAACATTTTTTCCCGGTCCCTTAAAAAATACTCGATAAGTTGATTTCGATAATTTGAAACTCGTAAATTTGAATCTCTCGATAAAGTAAGCATTTTTTCCCGGTCCCTGTGTAACGTGTCATCCTGAATTTTGTCTTTCCTAATTTTCTACATTACAAAATCATCGTTTTATCTAGTGAACATATTTTCCCAGTCCCTTGAAAAATACTCGATAAGTTGAATAAAATTATGGTCGTTTATGGAATATGGACGTAGTTCCCGGAGGTCACCCGCGAGGCTTTTTTCTTGTCTACTTTGCACAGCTCTGTCACCAACTCTGCCCCCGCGCGCCAGGACCTGTTGATCCCTCTGTTTGGTCGGTGGGAACTTGGACTGTCCAACGGCCAGCGGCCGGACGATTACATTTTCTCGACGGGGGGGCAGACCTAAGCCTATCTCCGTCGCAAGGTGGCGCTGCTTGCCAGTTAAAGCTACAAATCTGCAATAACTCTAAGGATATTAAAGATATTCAAGAAATTATTTTTCGAAAACCTTTCCGGGGATATGCCTAATAATATCCCAAAATTTCACGGCGATTGGATGTATGGTTTTTGAATCTATAGAGAACACACACACACACACACAGACAGACATTCATTTTTATAATATATAGACTAGCCGAATGACCCGGGCAACGCCCGTGTTTTACCTGATTGAATGTTTTTATTCAAATACTATTTGTTACAATTATAAATTGGCGCCTTATATAAATGCATATATTAGTTAATAACTATAGCCTATGTGCTTTATCTGTCTATGTACTGTTGGGGTCCGTAGGCGTCTCTTACTGGGAAAAAGAGAGGATTCCATTTAGTTATTAACTAATATATGCATTTATTTAAGGAGCGACCCACTCCAACACAATAGTTACAAAAACCAAAAAGCGAGTGGGGGGGGGGATGATGGGGGGGGGTAAAGGTGGCGTGATCGTAGCCAACAATAGGAGAGCGCCATTCCAAAAAAAAAAAAGCAAACGGTGACAGAGATAAAGAACGCATGACGCTCGTAACTGTATTATTACTAATAATTGTATATAGTTGCGGAACTACTGGTTTCCTGTGCTGCTCTTTTCCTGTTATTGCACCTTGTACAGAGAATCTGTATAAGACTAACGTCTTAATAAAGGCTGTGTGTGTGTGTGAAAAAGGAATCAAAGTTTACGGTGACGTGTTTCTTTTAGTTGTGCTGTATAATTGGCAAGCTTTCGTACTTTGACGTCCTTCAACAGACAACTTGTGCAGAGTATTAGGCTCAGAGATTGTAGAGCTCTGATAAGAAAAGGAATGATACTCTGCTGATATATCTTTTGACTTGTAGAGATGCAAAAATATATATACATAACTAGCGGATGTACCTGGCTTCGCCCGGGGTTTTACCCGAGTAAAGGTTTGTCTAACGAACATTTGTTAAAACAATTCTCTATAAACTTATAGAAAAAAAAAATTAGATATATTTTGATAATTTGAAACTCGTAAATTTCAATCTCTAGATAAAGTGAACATTTTTTCCCGGTCCCTTGAAAATTACTCGATAATTAAATAAAATCAATATTAATTGGTTCCCTCGGTAATTGGAAGTTAAAGGAATAGTATCTTTGCCTTGGAATTGTATCATTATTCTTGTCTCAAATAAATTGCCGTGTCATCCTGAATTTTGATTTTTCCTAATTTTCTACATTACAAAATCATCGTTTTATCTATTGAACATTTTTCCAGGTCCCGTGAAAAATACTCGATAAGTTGAATAAAATCAATATTAATTGGTTCCCTCGGTAATCGGAAGTTAAAGGAATAGTATCTTCGCCTTGGAATTGTATCATTATTCTTGTCTCAAATAAATTGCCGTGACATGCTGAGATAATTTTACTTTTGATAAATAATCTTTAAGATAATAAACTTAGTGATAATAAAACTTATAGATAAAAAAACTTGTTAACATCGTCGCAATGGTGGCGCTCCTTGCGAGTTAAATCTACAAATCTGCAAATAACTCTAAAGATATTCAAGATATTCAAGAAATTATTTTTCAAAAACCTTCCCGGGGATATACCTAAAATCCAAAATTTCACGGCGATTGGATGTATGGTTTTTGAATCTATAGAGTACACACAGACAGACATTCAATTTTATATATATAGACTAGCGGATGTACCCGGCTTCGCCCGAGGTTTTACCCAAGTAAAGGTTTGTCTAACGAACATTTGTTAAAACAATTCTCCATAACTTATAAAAAAAATAATAGATATATTTTGATAATTTGAAACTCGTAATTTGAATCTCTCGATAAAGTGAACATTTTTTCCCGGTCCCTGTGTGCCGTGTCATCCTGAATTTTGTCTTTCCTAATTTTCTACATTACAAAATCATCGTTTTATCTAGTGAACATTTCCCCGGTCCCTTGAAAAATACTCGATAAGTTGAATAAAATCAATATTAAGTGGTTCCCTTGGTAATTGGAAGTTAAAGGAATAGTATCTTCGCCTTGAATTGTATCATTATTCTTGTCTCAAAAAATTGCCGTGTCATCCTGAGATAATGTTACTTTTATAAATAATCTTTAAGATAATAAACTTAGTGATAATAAAACTTATAGATAAAAAAACTTGTTATCATCATCGCAATGATGGCGCTGCATGCGAGTTAAATCTACAAATCTGCAAATAACTCTAAGGATATTCAAGAAATTCAAGAAATTATTTTTCAAAAACCTTCCCCGGGATATACCTAATAATATCCCAAATTTTCACGGCGATTGGATGTATGGTTTTTGAATCTATAGAGTACACATAGACAGACATTCAATTTATATATATATATAGATTCACGGCGATTGGATGTATGGTTTTTGAACCTATAGAGTACACACAGACAGACACATATTCAATTATATATAATATGAATATGTGTCTGTCTGTGTGTACTCTATAGTTCAAAAACCAACATAATCGCCGTGAATCTATATATATATAAAATTGAATGTCTCTATGTGTACTCTATAGATTCAAAAACCATACATCCAATCGCCGTGAAAATTTGGGATATTATTAGGTATATCCCGGGGAAGGTTTTTTGAAAAATAATTTCTTGAATTTCTTGAATATCCTTAGAGTTATTTGCAGATTTGTAGATTTAACTCGCATGCAGCGCCATCATTGCGATGATGATAACAAGTTTTTTTTATCTATAAGTTTTATTATCACTAAGTTTATTATCTTAAAGATTATTTATAAAAAGTAACATTATCTCAGGATGACACGGCAATTTATTTGAGACAAGAATAATGATACAATTCAAGGCGAAGATACTATTCCTTTAACTTCCAATTACCAAGGGAACCACTTAATATTGATTTATTCAACTTATCGAGTATTTTTCAAGGGACCGGGGAAATGTTCACTAGATAAAACGATGATTTTTGTAATGTAGAAAATTAGGAAAGACAAAATTCAGGATGACACGGCACACAGGGACCGGGAAAAAATGTTCACTTTATCGAGAGATTCAAATTTACGAGTTCAAATTATCAAAATATATCTATTATTTTTTTATAAGTTTATGGAGAATTGTTTTAACAAATGTTCGTTAGACAAACCTTTACTTGGGTAAAACCTCGGGCGAAGCCGGGTACATCCGCTAGTCTATATATATAAAATTGAATGTCTGTCTGTGTGTACTCTATAGATTCAAAAACCATACATCCAATCGCCGTGAAATTTTGGATATTATTAGGTATATCCCCGGGAAGGTTTTTGAAAATAATTTCTTGAATATCTTGAATATCTTTAGAGTTATTTGCAGATTTGTAGATTTAACTCGCAAGGAGCGCCACCATTGCGACGATGTTAACAGTTTTTTTATCTATAAGTTTTTATTATCACTAAGTTTATTATCTTAAAGATTATTTATCAAAAGTAAAATTATCTCAGCATGTCACGGCAATTTATTTGAGACAAGAATAATGATACAATTCCAAGGCGAAGATACTATTCCTTTAACTTCCGATTACCGAGGGAACCAATTAATATTGATTTTATTCAACTTATCGAGTATTTTTTCACGGGACCTGGAAAAATGTTCAATAGATAAAACGATGATTTTGTAATGTAGAAAATTAGGAAAAATCAAAATTCAGGATGACACGGCAATTTATTTGAGACAAGAATAATGATACAATTCCAAGGCAAAGATACTATTCCTTTAACTTCCATTACCGAGGGAACCAATTAATATTGATTTTATTTAACTTATCGAGTAATTTTCAAGGACCGGAAAAAATGTTCACTTTATCTAGAGATTGAAATTTACGAGTTTCAAATTATCAAAATATATCTAATTTTTTTTTTCTATAAGTTTATAGAGAATTGTTTTAACAAATGTTCGTTAGACAAACCTTTACTCGGGTAAAACCCCGGGCGAAGCCAGGTACATCCGCTAGTTATGTATATATATTTTTGCATCTCTACAAGTCAAAAGATATATATCAGCAGAGTATCATTCCTTTTCTTATCAGAGCTCTACAATCTCTGAGCCTAATACTCTGCACAAGTTGTCTGTTGAAGACGTCAAAGTACGAAAGCTTGCCAATTATACAGCACAACTAAAAGAAACACGTCACCGTAAACTTTGATTCTTTTTCACACAACACACAGCCTTTATTAAGACGTTAGTCTTATACAGATTCTCTGTACAAGGTGCAATAACAGGAAAAGAGCAGCACAGGAAACCAGTAGTTCCGCAACTATATACAATTTATTAGTAATAATACAGTTACGAGCGTCATGCGTTCTTTATCTCTGTCACCGTTTGCTTTTTTTTTTTGGAATGGCGCTCTCCTATTGGTTGGCTACGATCACGCCACCTTTACCCCCCCCCCCCCATCATGGCCCCCCCCACTCAGCTTTTTGGTTTTTGTAACTATTGTGTTGGAGTGGTCGCTCCTTAAATAAATGCATATATTAGTTAATAACTAAATGGAATCCTCTCTTTTTCCCAGTAAGAGACGCCTACGGACCCCAACAGTACATAGACAGATAAAGCACATAGGCTATAGTTATTAACTAATATATGCATTTATATAAGGCGCCAATTTATAATTGTAACAAATAGTATTTGAATAAAAACATTCAATCAGTAAAACACGGGCGTTGCCCGGGTCATTCGGCTAGTCTATATATATATAAAAATGAATGTCTGTCTGTGTGTGTGTGTTGTGTTCTCTATAGATTCAAAAACCATACATCCAATCGCCGTGAAATTTTGGGATATTATTAGGCATATCCCCGGAAAGGTTTTCGAAAAATAATTTCTTGAATATCTTTAATATCCTTAGAGTTATTTGCAGATTGTAGCTTTAACTGGCAAGCAGCGCCACCTTGCGACGGAGATAGGCTTAGGTTCTGCCCCCCCGTCGAGAAAATGTAATCGTCCGGCCGCTGGCCGGTTGGACAGTCCAAGTTCCCACCGACCAAACAGAGGGATCAACAGGTCCTGGCGCGCGGGGGCAGAGTTGGTGACAGAGCTGTGCAAAGTAGACAAGAAAAAAGCCTCGCGGGTGACCTCCGGAACTACGTCCATATTCCATAAACGACCATAATTTTATTCAACTTATCGAGTATTTTTCAAGGGACTGGGAAAATATGTTCACTAGATAAAACGATGATTTTGAATGTAGAAAATTAGGAAAGACAAAATTCAGGATGACACTTACACAGGGACCGGGAAAAAATGCTTACTTTATCGAGAGATTCAAATTTACGAGTTTCAAATTATCGAAATCAACTATCGAGTATTTTTTAAGGGACCGGGAAAAAATGTTCACTAGATAAAACGATTATTTTGTAATGTAGAAAATTAGGAAATACAAAATTCAGGATGACACGGCACACAGGGACCGGGAAAGAATGATCACTTTATCGAGAGATTCAAATTTACGAGTTTCAAATTATCAAAATATATCTTTTTTTATATGTTTATAGAGAATTGTTTTAAACAAATGTTCGTTATACAAACCTTTACTCGGGTAAATCCCGGGCGAAGCCGGGTACATCCGCTAGTTAGTAATAAGGAAAAGTAAGATTTTATATGAAAGGTCGACGCCATCGCCTCTAGTCTTCAATTCCATAAGCGCGGAGCAGAAATAGGGACTGAGTTATTTAGTTCGCCATAAATATAGCATTCAGACACAAAAAGGAGGTGATTCCTTTTTCAAACCTTCCTTTCTAGACCAGTACATGTAGACACACCTACAAAAGATTTTTGTCGAAACGTCGAGACAATAAAAAGATTTACTGACCGCAGTGTCTTTTATATGAATTACTATAAACGAGTACATATGCCATCCAATACAGTCATTTTATTCAAGTTATATAAAAGAGATTTGAATTGATTAAGTAAAATTGTTAAAAGTTATTTAAAATCAATAAAAATTAACGATATGTCTCTTATTGGAAAAGAGCGAGGTTTCGAGAAACGACGTTATTCTACTTGCTTAACAATGGCAAGTGGAGAAATACAAACGGTGTAAATTTTATATTAATATCGAATAAGAGCTATTCATAAAATTTGATAATTTCAGAATATTTTGAACTTACTCATTGGCCATGATAATTTAAAAATTAAAATTTTCACATCTATATCAACATATATAGTCACGACCGTCTGTCGACCTCATGTCATGGATGCGCGTGCATCATCATTATGATCATTATATCATTATCTAATGATAATAATTATTATTATTATTATTATATTATTATCAACATATATAGTCACGACCGTCTGTCGACCTCATGTCACGGATGCGCGCGCATCATCAATATGATCATTATATCATTATCTAATGATAATAATATTATTATTATTATTATATTATTATTATTATTATTATTTTATTATCAACATATATAGTCACGACCGTCTTTCCACCGTCATGTCACGGATGCGCGCGCATCATCATTATGATCATTATCATTATCTAATGATAATAATAATAATTATTATTATTATATTATTATTATTATTATTATTATCAACATATATAGTCACGACCGTCTTTGCTCAATCAATTCCTCATCGCTGTCACGGATGCGCGCGCATCATCATTATGATCATTATTATCTAATAATAATAATATAATAATAATTATATTATTATTATTTTATTATTATTTTATTATCAACATATATAGTCACGACAGTCTTTCCTCATCGCTGTCACGGATGCGCGCGCATCATCATTATGATCATTATCATTATCTAATGATAATAATAATAATTATTATTATTATTATATTATTATTAATATATATAGTCACGACCGTCTTTCCTCAATTCCTCATCGCTGTCACGGATGTGCGCGCACAGGGAGGTCACGTGCTCGCCGGCAGCCAACGGGCGCGCGCCGCCGGCATTACGTCATAGATTATAAACACAAGGTAATAAGGCCAAATAAAAAAATAGTGTGTGATAAGGCACAATTTGGATTATATACTTATATAATTGCCTTATTCTGTCTGTGTGAAGTTCACGGATAGATTTTGGTCAGAATGGATAAAATAAAAAAAGTGTCAAGGGATGGGAATCGAACCCACGACCTTCCGCTTACCGGGCAGATGCCATGACCACTAGGCTACCCTGGACATATTTTTCCGTTCACATTTTTATTTTTATATTTTCAAGACACACACAGTTGGGGCGGGACGTTTCATAAGAGAGACATCCACGGCGCCAATTTATAATTGTAACAAATAGTATTTTAATTAAAACATTTTAAAATATATACGCACTCGGGTAAAACCCGGCGTTGCCCGGGCCATTCGTCTAGTCAACATATATAGTCACGACCGTCTGTCGACCTCATGTCACGGATGCGCGCGTATCATCATTATGATCATTATATCATTATCTAATGATAATAATAATAATAATTATTATTATTATATTATTATTATTTTTTTCAACATAGTCACGACCGTCTGTCGACCTCATGTCACGGATGCGCGCGCATCATCATTATGATCATTATATCATTATCTAATGATAATAATAATAATTATTATTATTATATTATTATCAACATATATAGTCACGACCGTCTGTCGACCTCATGTCACGGATGCGCGCGCATCATCATTATGATCATTATCTTCTATAGAAGCTTCTATCTTTATAATTATGTATATTTACAAAAAGTCAATTCGCTCGCACCTCTAGCGGTGAAAATGAGGGGTAATACCAGCTGACCTAATGTACATGTAAAGTTTGGAGCGGGACGTTTCACAAGAGTGACATCCACGGCTCCAATTTATAATTGTAACAAATAGTATTGGAATAAAAACATTCAATCGGATAAAACACGGGCGTTGCCCGGGTCATTCGTCTAGTATATATATATATATAAAATTGAATGTCTGTGTGTCTGTGTGTGTGTCCTCTATGGATTCAAAAACCATACATCCAATCGCCGTGAAAATTTGGGATATTATTAGGCATATCCCCGGAAAGGTTTACGAAAAATAATTTCTTGAATATCTTAAATATCCTTAGAGTTATTTGCAGATTTGTAGCTTTAACTCGCAAGCGGGGGCGGGTGACCTCCGGGAACTACGTCCATCTTCCATAAACGACCATGATTTTATTCAACTTATCGAGTATTTTTCAAGGGACCGGGAAAATATGTAGATAAAACGATGATTTTGTAATGTAGAAAATTAGGAAAGACAAAATTCAGGATGACACGCACACAGGGACCGGGAAAAAATAATCACTTTATCGAGAGATTCACGACCATGATTTTATTCAACTTATCGAGTATTTTTTAAGGGACCGGGAAAATATGTTCACTAGATAAAACGATGATTTTGTAATGTCAGGATGACACGGCACACAGGGACCGGGGAAAAATGTTCACTTTATCGAGAGATTCAAATTTACGAGTTTCAAATTATCAAAATATATCTTTTTTTTTATAAGTTTATAGAGAATTGTTTTAACAAATGTTCGTTAGACAAACCTTTACTCGGGTAAAACCTCGGGCGAAGCCGGGTACGTCCGCTAGTATATATATATAAATGAATGTATGTGTGTGTGTGTGTCCTTTATGCCTAATCAAACCACTCATTGGAACGCCATAAAATTTTGGGAAGTTATTTAGTATAGTACTGGAAGGTTTCTAGCAAATAAAATTTTTGAAATAACTTTTCGCCTAAAAATAATCAAGATAAATATTCTAATTTATCTGTTATATTTTCAACAATCTGCCCTAAATATTATCATGATGATACAATGATTTTTTAATGCAGAAAATTAGGAAGACAAAATTCAGGATGACACGGCAATTTATTTGTGACAAGAATAATGATACAATTCCAAGGCAAGATACTATTCCTTTAACTTCCAATTACCGGGGGAACCAATTAATATTGATTTTATTCAACTTATTGAGTATTTTTCAAGGGACCATGAAAAAATGTTCACTTTATCGAGAGATTCGTTAGACAAACCTTTACTCGGGTAAAACCCGGGCAGAGCCGGGTACATCCATACAAGAATAATGACACAATTCCATGGCAAGATACAATTCCTTTAACTTCCCATTACCAAGGGAACCAATTAATATTGATTTCATTCAACTTATCGAGTATTTTTCAAGGGACCGGGAAAAAATGTTCACTTTATCGAGAGATTCGTTAGACAAACCTTTACTCGGGTAAAACCCGGGCGAAGCCGGTACGTCCGCTAGTTTTAAATAAAAAAATCATGACCTATTTACTTCAACCTATCATTAAGTATATTTTCCCTTGTACAGAACCAAGTACAGACATCTGATGTCCGCTATTAGACAACCTGGATAGTTGGCTGTGACTATAGTACGTGGTGGTTCCAGGAAACTGCCCGGGTAATTTCAAGAGAGAGAGAGATTTGAATAAAATATCTATAACTAGCCAAATGAACAGGACAACTCCCAGGTTTTAGCCCAGGTTTTACCAGAGTGTTTATTTTTGAAATTAAATGCCGTTTTGAGTTGAATAATAATCATTTCACACCCACACAAACATTTTTTATATTTACTCTGTTTCTCTCCGGTTCTAACTTAGTAAATGTTTTTCCGATAATTAATGAGTTATGAATTAAGATAACAATAATAACTTTGTACAAGTAGAAACACAAGTCTGGGAGAAAATTTTCTTTTATAAGAGGAAGATCACGTTCAGCCAAGACGTCCTTCTAAGGGTACAAAATGACATGAGTGTCAAAAAATATTCTTGAAATGTATATAAACCATAGCCACTCGTGTTAAATTGTACCCATAGAAATTATTTGCCAATATTGAAAAATATATATTAAATATGTCTTTTTTTTAAATATCTACATATATATTTATTTTGAAAATAGAGCAATCCATATTTAATTCATTAGATAATAAAAAGGCGTATATTGGATTTAATAAAAGACTTATTTTGCCAATATTTCGGCTGGCTGAGCGCCAACCTTTATCGAGGCATCTTTGTATACACAGTGTATACAAAGATGTAATGCCTCGATAAAGGTTGGCGTTCTGCCAGCCGAAATATTGGCAAAATAAATCTTTTATTAAATCCAATATATGCCTTTATATTATCTAATATATATTTATATATCTTCTATATATATATATAAATCAATGTTTGTATGTTTGTTTTTTGGATGTCCGGTATACAAATTCTCAGTAGTTCACTAATTCAAACCAAAATTTCCATACATAGGTAAAAAATAACGGGAAAGACGATAGGCTATTTTAAAAAATATATAAATCAATTATTAAAACTATATATTCAAATTATTCTACTTAGATCACGAACAGCGCCCTCTATCAAAGATTAGATTAAATTATGCTGATGCAAACAAATAGATAATGCTAATAACAAACAATTATTAAAAAAATCTTATCTAAATATATATCACTCGGGTAGTATGCACACGGGTCACCCGTCTAGTTTCTTTATGAAAAATCGAAAATATTTTTCAATAAAAATCGATTTATAAAGAAATATATTCATAAAAATCGATTCAGTTGAAAGTGGATGTTTGCTCGAAAAATAAAGGGCAGTTGGCGTTCTGCGCTACATGAACCTGTAGGTTAAAAAATATACAAAAAATAATAATAAAATTATAAATTATTTAATATAAAAAATTAAAATAAATTTATTCTTCTGTGAATAATATTTTTATTGAAATCTTACATTATCATCATAGAAATGTAAATAAACAGCTTCAAATTGGGTTTAATATGTAATTTTTATTTCATATATTTTATTAAATTAAAAATATATAATTTTCTCTTTCCGAATACACATGGCTCTACTTTTGGAAATTAAAAATGAAAATTGGGTGAAGGTAAAGGAGTTGTTAGAATCTGGCGCAGATATTAATATAAAGACCAAAAGAGGGAATTCACCACTGCACTTGACTGCTCGTAAAGGCCATCAAGACTTAGTTCAGTACCTGGTAGAGGCTGGGGCAGTTGTGAACCCTCTGAATGGTTGTAGACAATCCCCCTTACATTATGCTATTTTGGGCCGCGAGCTATCCATAGCAAGTTATCTTATTGACGCGGGAGCTGATGTAAATATCAAAGATATTAGAAATTGGGTTCCACTGTTGTATGCAATTACGGATTGGGTGAAAAGGAAATTGGAAATTAGAGAGAATGCCGCAATTTACCACAAATATAAAGATTTGATTCGTAAATTTGTTGAAGCTGGAGCAGATGTAAATATTTCCAATTCTATTACAACGCCATTTCTTAAATTATTTGAAGAAATAAATGATAGCGAATTGTTTCGATTGTTTATAGAGAAAGGGGCGGACATCAATGCCAAGAAAGATGATGGCATTTCTATCTTAATGATTGCAGTCAAGATGGGGAATGTCGATTATTTCAACTGTTTATTGAATGCGGGAGCTGATACTAAACATGTAGATAAAACAGGAAAATCTGCTTTATTTTATGCTGCAGCTAGCCAGTGCCCTGGAATTCTAGAATATTTCCTTAAATCCGGGTTTGATGTTAATGTTAGGAATAATGAGGGTCAGACTCCGTTTATGTTCGCGCCTGAAAATGAGAGTACTATTAATATCAAAATGTTGTTAAATTCAGGCGCCGATATCAACGCTAGAGACAACGCTGGTGGCACTTTACTATCACTGGCAATCAATTATCACCACCATCAAATCATCAGACTTCTAGTTGAAGCTGGAGTCCAGGTGGATGTCGAATACAAAGATCGTTTTAAAATTATTACCTTAGCTGCCTTTAATGCAAGATGGTGTGGAAATACTGTATTGAAAATGCTACTGAGAGCAGCCCATGATATTGATCTGGTCCAACTCTTACAGTATAATCCAGTTATTAATGGTATTTATAGATATGAAGATATAATTAAATTGATTGGGAACTATTTTCTCCTTCAAAACCCTGAGGCATATAAACCAGTATTCCCACAGGAATTGTCAATATGGTGGGATGAATGTAAGATACAGGTGCAGAGACTGCAACGACACAAGTTAGGCAGAAGTTCTATCTCCTTGAGTGCCTATCTCTTGGAAATGGATTTCAACCAAAGGGCAAGTTTTGTATCCAACAACACCGCCGAGATCCGACAAAAGCTGGAGTCAGAGATGTCGTTGTACAAACAGAATGCTGACCTATATGCTGAAATGATCGAAGAATATTTCTCGGAAGACATAAAGAGAACAAAGCTTCTTTACAAATGGAATTTCATCACTCAAGATCAGCTGTTCAAATTGACAACAGTGTCAGTTCGACTCCTCATAGCGAAGCACCTCGCTGATTACAACCTTGAACAGTTTGTAAACTCCAAGGACAACACTAAGCTCAAGTCATAACTTTGATTCCTTTTCCAGCTCTATATATTCAAATTAAAATTGAGAAGCGCGTTTAAACGCAATTTTTTTTTTCACAAAGAATTTATTTTTAATATAAAATGCAAGCTGTCAGGTTTTTAATCGCTTTTCAACAGTTTTTATTAAACATCAACTGTTCCTTACAAGAAGAATTGTGTAAATATAATTTTAAATTTTAATAAACAACTTAATAAACTTCAAACATATTCAGCATCTGGACTTGATACAAGCCTTGACTTCAACTACCTAATTTCATTTTTATAAATAAATAATTTTTTAGATTATAAAGAGCATGTTCACAAATTAAAAGCAAAACAATATCTTTCTCGAAATTACGGTAAATTACAAATATATGTCTTTAGAAATACATTCATGTATATAAATTTAAATAAACTTTTCAATTCTAATTGGAATTTTTTATTTTGAAGTGGTTTTCATTTGGTTCGATTACTATTGATTAAAACATTGTTAAAAGCAACTACTAATTTATTTGAGAAATGTTTTCTGTAAATATAAAATGTTATTAATAAATTTTATTATGCTAACACATGTGTGCCTTAAAATTGTTTTATCTATATACAAATCATAAACTCTATAATTTCCATCTAAGCTTCCTTCGATATATATAGTAATATAAAATAGATTATATTTTCAATTCAGTTGTTGAGCAATTCTGAGATGTGAACAGTCAAAATGAAAATGAACTCGGGAGTTTTTATTATATCTGTCTCTTCTGTTGTAATTATGTAATTTAGATTTGGATAGATATCGTTAATATATTTGCTGATAAAATGGGAATTTTGTGAGTTGAATTTGTTTCAGCTTAATTATGAAGGGCTTCTAGAATACCAATATTTAAAATATGGCCTAGTAAAAAGGTTTCAGATAATTCAATTTTCATCACGAGTGAGCAAATTGAAATAAATGATAAAATCTCTAAATTTTTATAAACCATTTTTATATAACAACAGCAAAAAGCTTTATAAAGTCATTTTCGTCTTATACAGTTGCTTCTAGCATTAATGTAGGGTACATACAGGAATAAAAGTACCAGTAATTATCAATTATATTTACAGTGTCTCAAATAAGGAGCGGAAAAAAGAAGAGGATGGCTCAGCATAAACCTCTATACAAGCAGTTGTTAAAAACAAGAAGTTATTTTTTAAAGATAAAGAATATAAATCTTAAATAAATTTGAGAGTGCAATGTATCTTATCTATATATTGAGATAGAATAGATAAAAAAGAATTAAATAAACAAAACATCTTGATAATATCATTTTTGACATTATTTTTCATTGTGTAGGGAGTTCTCTATATTTATTAGTAAAACATTGAGTAGTTGGTGACTTCTGTAAGCTCCAGAACCTGGGTTGCTTGAATAAATTAGTGAAACATACGAGGTGTGTTCAAAAGGTATCGCGACTTTTGTGTTTTTTCAAAAATTATTTATTTATTCATGAATACCTATTTTGTCCTCTTCAAAGTAATCCCCATGAGATATTATACACTTGTGCCAACGGTTTTTCCAATCTTCGAAGCACTTCAAAAAATCATTTTTTAAAATCTTTTTCAGCTTTTTTATTTATTTCGTGTCAATTTACAGGTGTTACATTCGAGCACAGCTCGCGAGTCACCTTGTCCTGGCTATTTACACATGGCGAGTTGGTGGAGTAGAAGTGGTCCCCCTAGGCCTTGCAGGAGGGCAGCTGTTGGGCGATGAGCTCTTGACTAAGTGTCAGGGCCGGGTCGTCGGAATCGGGGATTGATATCTCCTTTATTTTGTAGAATATCTTGTATGGTTGGATTATATATATATATTTGAATTTTGCATTTGAAGGTATAATTTCTTAACGGAAGTTTGGTACATATCTTCTAGATCGGGTTGGTTCAACTCCTCCTTCAGTATCTTGTTTGATAGGTTGAATGGAGCTCCTATACTTGTCCGAAGGCAGATTCTCATAAATGCGTTTATCCTGTTTTTGTTTGTGGTTGTAATATATTTACACCAAATTAGGAGTGCGTATATTACTATCGGGAGGATACATCTTCTGTATAGAGTAAACTTTTGTTTTGTAGTCAATTTGCTTCTATAGTTGAACAGGCTTGATAATGTTATTTTTGCGATTTTTGCTTTCTTTATGACATTTTTGACATGCATGTTGAATTTCAACTTGGAGTCTAAGGTAACTCCAAGATATTTAACGCTGTCAGTCCAGTTAATAGGACTCTGGTTTACCTTTAGGATGGATTGTGGCTTGAATTTTTTATTGTCTAGTGGAGGAAAAATTATTGCCTGGGACTTTTTTGGGTTGATGTCTAATTTCCAATCATTGCACCATTTGGTTATACTGTTTATGTAATTTTGGAGTTGTGTAGTTATTATTCCTATTGATTTGGAGTTTGCTAAAATTGCTGCGTCATCTGCGAAAAGTTTTATTTGACATTTTGGATGTGGAGGGAAATCGTTGATGTAGATGTTGAATAGGTAGGGTCCAAGGATAGAGCCTTGAGGGACTCCAATCTGGGTTGGTTTTGCCGTGGTTATATAATTCCCTTGCTTAATTGAAAAGGTTCTGTCCTGGAGATAGTTTTTCAAGAATTTTATAAAATCCCTTGGAAATTGATTTTTTGTTATTTTTGCTATCAAGCCATCATGCCATACTCTATCAAAGGCTTTGGTAAGGTCTAGAAAAACAGCACCTACTGCCTCCTTGTGGGACTTTCTTATTTGGATGTAGTCTATTACTGTGATTAGCTGGTGGGTTGTGGAGTGTCCTTTTCTGAATCCAAATTGTTTAGGAATGATAAAGTTAATAGAATCCATGTATGTCTGCAATCTGCGAAGAACAATCCTCTCGTATACCTTACTGATGGTAGAGAGAAGGCTGATTGGTCTGAGATCTTCAGGTGATTTGACAGGTGATTTTTTTGGAATGGTTATGATAATGGCATGTTTCCATGTCTTCGGGAAGTAGCACAGGTGTAATGCAGCATTGAAGTTCCCAGCGAGGAAAACTATCCATTTGATGGGGAGGTTTTTAGTCATTTGCGGCGTAATATTGTCGTGGCCTGGAGCTTTGTGATTACCTAGGTTTTTAATCACTTCCTTGACTTCATTTGGCGTTGTCATTGATAGTATATTCTCTTGGGGATGATGGCAAGTGTTATCTGTTAGGTAAGACGGAACCTCATCATCCGCCTTGGAAAAGTGTTTGGAAAAATGCTCTGAAAGATCATTTCCAATTTCTTTGTCGGTCAGCAAGGTTTTTCCATTTGCATTTAAACTAGTGATTTTGTCAGTTTTTTTCCTAATGGGTTTTGTTTTTTTCCAGAAGTCTGTTGGGCTCGATTCAAGTTTGCTTAAAAAACTATTCCAATTTTCAGATTTCTCTGCTTCAAGGGCTTGATTTACCTTTCCTTGAAGATTGAGGTAAGTAGCTCTATGAGCTGGATCCCAGGTTGATTGCCATCTTTTCCTAGCTTTATTTTTCTCCCTTATTAAGGCTTTGGTTTTTGGGTTCTTTATTAATTTGGAGGATGAGACTATGGTGTTTTTCGAGTAGCTATTATTAATTTTCTCGTTTAAAATTCCAACTGCTGAATCAATGTCTACTTCAGTTTTCAAGGGGAGTCTGGGGGGCGTGGTGGAGATTAGATCTTGTTGAAAATGAACCCAATTAGTTACTCGGCTGAGCTGGGTTGTGAATTCATCCTTTGGGCAATTCAATTCAAAGATTACAGGGAGATGGTCAGATGATAAATCGTCGGTGGTTCTGGCCTTTGGGGTCCAGGGAATGTTTTTAAGTACAGCGAAGTCTAGGAAATCGGGATTGCCGAGTGGACTGTAATGCGTGGGTGACGAAGGTGCGACAATGTCGAGGCTTTCTCTTTCAGAGAAATTGTGCAGTACGATTCCACTGTTATTTGAAGTCCTTGATCCCCAAAGAGGGTGTTTGGAGTTCCAGTCTCCTGCAACGATTATTGAGTGGTTGTGTTTTATCAGTTGGTTCAAATCTTCTTCCAATAATGGTGCATCAGGCTTCTTATAAATTGCTGTGATTTTCGAGAGTGTTTTTCCATCTGGTTTTATCAAAATTGAAGTATTTTACAAGTTTGAAGTATGAATCAGCATATTTTAATATTTAAAAAGGATTTTATAATGATGGCTGTTCCCCCACCTTTTCCTGTAATTCGATCAGTTCTAATGGTTTGATAGTTCCTGAACTTTAGATCAATTGAGGGTTTAAGGTGAGTTTCACTAAGCAGAGCAATGTCAATTGAGTTATCTTCTAAAAAGTGCAATAATTCTTCTTTCTTTGATATGATTCCGTTACCATTCCAAGCAATAATTTTAAAAGGTAATTTGCAAATCATTGTAGGTACGTTTTGATTACTTGCATCAATTTTTCACACAGGTCCTTAGTTTCAGAACGAGAAGTTTTTCTTGTCACAACCTCAGCATTGCTTTGGTTTTGTTGTTCTACCATTTTCGGCAGTGTTTCAGATCTTTTTGAAACCGGAAGTGGGTTGTTAGGTTTGTACTGACCAGGGTATCTTGGCTGTTGCTGATATACTCTTGGAAACTAAGGGCATCCGCGGTAATTGGCTATGTGCGCTTCTTCGCAGTTTGCACACTTTGGGGGAAGTTGTCTTGACTTTCTTGGGCAGTCCTTCGAATGGTGCTCCTCGGCACACTTGACGCATTTTGGTTTCAGGAAGCAGTTAAGTTGACCGTGCCCGAAACCCTGGCAGTTGAAGCATTGAGTCACACGGTTTGTTGTTCTGAAAGATTCTACTGCAATTTTCTGATAGAGAAGTTCAGTTATTCCGTAAATTTTCTTGTTGTGTTCATTTTTCGGTAATTCTACCAGTACTAAATTCATTGGCCTTTTAGTTGATTGTCTATGAAGTCTCTTCACAGAGGTGTCAGTAAAGCCCATTGTTGCAAGTTCTATTGCTATATCTTCGGTCTTGTAGGCTGTTGTCACGCCCTTCAATACCACTTTGAGCGGTTTTTCTTCTTGGAGTCTATAAGAGTAGCCGCCATTATTTTTTTGAACATATTCCCTGATTTTTTTGAAGTCTGAAATATTTTTGGCCTTGATAATGTGCTTATTTCCTGAGATCGTACATTGGAATTTATCTGTGCACAGGTCTTTCAGCTCTTGGCAGAGCAACTTCCAGTCTGTTACATTTTCTGCTATTACAGGTGGTATTCTTGGCTTTTTTGCATGTGTGACTTTTGTCAAAGGACCATCTTCATCAATGTCTTCTTCGTTAACCTGAGGAGGGGTAGCTGCGGACGTTTCTTGAGGGACTTCAGTTACCTCGTTCATGGAGACATCGTTTTCATTATGCTGTGAGACAACTTCCATTCTCGGTGTCTTATGGCTACGTGATGTTGAATCTGATGGAGATTCGCGAGTTCGTTTCTTTGTTGAAAGAGTTTCTTCTACTTTGTACTCGATGCCACATCTTTCAAGAATTTTCAAAAGTATGTTGGTTTCGATTATACTGACCTTTTCGCCAGCTGGGCCGATCGTTGATTTGATTACAATAGGCTGCATTTTTTCCTGAAAAAATTAGCAATTAACCTTCCACACCCCTTTTCAGCTCCTCCTTCGATGCCGTATTTATCTCGTCAAGCGTAGCGTAACGTCGTCCTTTCATGGGCCTCTTCAGTTTAGGGAACAAGAAAAGTCACAGGGGGCCAGATCTGGGGAATTCGGTGGCTGCGGCATCACATTAGTGTGTTGTTTTTGGCCAAAAAGTTGCACACAAGCAACGATGTGTGAGCAGGGGCGTTATCGTGGTGCAAAAGCCAATTTTTGTTCTTCCACAAATCCGGGCGTTTCTGGCGGATTGCTTCGCGCAAAATGCGCATAACTTGCAGGTAATATTCCTTATTGACCGTTCTACCCTGTGGCAAGAACTGTCAGCAAAACTTTCACATTCGACCGAACTTGGCGCGCTTTTTTCGGTCTTGGTTCGTGTGGCAGCTTCCATTGAGATGATTGAGCTTTGGTTTCCACGTCATAACCATAAACCCACGCTTCGTCACCAGTTATGACCCTCTGGAGCAAATTTGGGTCGTCGCGGACAGAGC
Source organism: Cordylochernes scorpioides (assembly GCA_030710605.1). Taxonomy (NCBI): domain Eukaryota; kingdom Metazoa; phylum Arthropoda; class Arachnida; order Pseudoscorpiones; family Chernetidae; genus Cordylochernes; species Cordylochernes scorpioides. The sequence goes on along the minus strand of CP092879.1, from coordinate 75,381,959 downwards.
CCAACATCTCATTAGCAATGTTCATGTGATGCTGTTTTTGGTCGCAATTGAGCAATTTTGGTACGAATTTCGCGGCGACCCGTCTCATGCCCAAATCATTGATAAAAATCGAATGGCACGAGCCAATCGACATGTTTAGGTCCTCAGCAACTTCTCTAACGGTGATTCGACGATTGGCCAATATCATTTTCTCCACTTCATTAATTTTTTAGTCTGTTGTTGAAGAGCTCGGGCGTCCGGCACGCCCTTCGTCGTTCACATCTTCTCGGCCTTCTGAGAACATTTTGTACCACCGATAAACGTTGCTTCGGTCCAAGGTAGCTTCTCCGTATGCCACAGTCAACATTCGGAATGCATCCGCGCACTTAATTTCGTTTTTCACACAAAATTTGATACAGGTTCTTTGTTCCATTTTTTTTAATAGGTAAAAATCGAAGACGATCCAAAACACCTGCAAGCAAAGCAGCTGTCAACAATTAAGTGAACATTCAAAATGGCCGAGCTTGTCGGCATAAGTGAGAGACATGAGTACCAACATAAAGCCACAAAAAGATCGAAATTCGAATATACGTAACAAGCGAAAATTCAAAATTCGCGATACTTTTTGAACACACCTCGTATATCTTGGTTGTTTGAAATATATAGGAGTTTCAGCTATGCTTCCTTCCTGCGGTGTATAAGACCGGTGGTATTAAGCTGTATGTTTGTCCATGTGTAGTAAACCCCATAGAGATTCTCTCTTGGTCATACTTATTCTTTATTAATATAAAAACTTCACCAAGTCTTTAAAACACCAATTAAGATTGACTTTGATTGTTGACCTGTTTTTTTTTTATTGTGCCATTCTAAATTAATTTTCCCAGTCAGCACTATTCGCTTTATGAGAATTCTACACGCCAATGAATTGGCGAAATTTCTTTATTTTACAAATTTATACTGTTTTGAATTCTTGGTTGGAAGTTGGTTTGGAACAAATACATCAACCAATTGTTTATTTATTTAATTCCCGATGTTTCTGTAACTCGCCTTAACTCTCCTGAGAGGAATATTTATTTTGATTCCTATTTCTACTTATATACATACCCGATTTTCTAAACTATATGTAAATATCTGAGTATATTGAGATATGTGACATTTTACATGTACTTTAGGAAATCGTATACGTCATAAGTAGAAATAGGATTCAAAATTATCAATCCTCTTAGGAGAGTAACAGAGTCATTCAAATGTCGAGAATATAATGAACTAGCCGAATGACCCGGGCAACGCCCGGGTTTTAGCTGATTAAATGCCTTTATTCAAATACTATTCGTTACAATTATAAATTGGCGCCGTGGATGTCATTCTTGTGAAACGTCCCGCTCCAAACTTTGTGTCTGAGAAGCGATATTTTTATAAAGAAATGATCTGGCTTTGTGTCTTCTGCTGGAATGAATGTTTTTCTGTTAGAATTTTATTCCTGCATACTAAAAATGAACTGGCTTCACCCGTGGTCTCTACTTTTTGGAATTTTTCCGGATATAATTTTGTATCTGATAATCAAATATGATACAGCAATATTGTCATCATCATTTTCTGAATAAAAAACAACTACTTTTTTCCCAGAACCTCTCAATTTATTTTTCTTGACTAAAAATCCGAAAAATATATTTTCCAGATTTTCTCTATGTTCTGTTAAAACACGTTTTACATGTTAATTAGGTCAGCTGATATTACCTCCTATCTTCACCGCTAGAGGCGCTGCTTGCGAGCGAAAGGGCAAATGTGCAACGCAATTTGCAAATAACTTGTATACATACTTTTATACTTGTGTACATAGACCATATATCTGTACATAGACAGGAAAAGCACATATATTTTAATAATATAAATGAGTTTTAAAAATTGTAAAAAAAAAAAAAAATGCATCGGCCGGGGATAGAACCCGGGGCGCCCGCGTGGCAGGCAAGCATTCTACGAGTACCACTGAACCAAAAGCAAACTGTAACAGAATTGTTGATGACTCTGATACTTTTATATTTTATTATTGGTAAATATAAGTATAGTTTTTCTGAATTTAGTTTTGTTGTTTCATTCTGAGTGCTCACAAGGATGATATCTTAAAATTATGGAAAGAAAAAAGAAAGCAATAAATGTGAGTTTCACGTTTTTTTCATAAAGATTTATTTATTTATTATCATTTACAAAGCACGCGATATCCGTCTTGGATATTTGCATGCATACACAAGTTTGGGAGCTTATTTACAGTAATTATTAATATGATTTTAGTTATTATAAATAGAAATTATTAACGTATTTGTCAATTGGTTAACGGGTTATTTACCCTATAATGAGTATTAGTGAACATCACAAATAAGAACAGAAATTTAGAGCTATTTACAGCATATAACTATATACCAGTTATTACAGCCCAGGCTATCTATTACTAAAAAACATTCTACAAAATCTATTAAAATTTATATATGTTTAGTTTTATTCTGAACATAGGTGGCAGAAGGCGGCGCGCGGCGGAGAGAGAAAGAAGAGCTACGTCATCGCTGACCAATGGGAGGCCATCTGGCTGCGCCACCAGAGGGAGCTCGCCACCTTCTCGAACATTTTTAAGACGCTCGCCACTAAAGAACAATGCCTTTAAGCTGCGGCTTTAAATCTATTGTAAATTCTTTAAATATTTATTGTAAAGAAAATTAAAATAAATTCATTTGTAAAGCTTGGGATAATTGCCTGACCAAAGATAAGTACATTTGTTTCTTTAAGTTATTATAAAACATTCTATTCAATTAAGGCCTAACGAGAACAAATTGTTTGTAAACAATCATTCTGCTTTTCCTCCTTGCGTATTTGCCAACTGGGAAACAAAACATTGGTGCCGAAACCAAGGAATAAATATATTAAATAATTATTTATATATAAATAATTATAATTCATTTTTGATATATTATTAAAATTAATAATATCAAAAATTAAAGATGGCTGCCAAAATGGCTGCCAAATTTAAAGCTACTTTAAATATTCTTGATTTTCATTCCAAACAAGTGGATTATTTTGAGCAAATTTCGCTCAAGATAATTGAAGCGAAGGATGATGCAAATTTACAGACATTCAAACAAGATATTTAGATATAAAATCTAACATTGAAAAAACTTATTGTAATCTTTTAACATTTTCTGAATTTGATGATGAAGTTTACCTTTCTAGAGTTATGCAATACAATGATAATCTTAGAAGTTTAGTGGCGAATATCAATAAAGTATCTTGTACAGCCATTTCAAGCAACTTCCTAAATTTAATTTACCTTCCTTTTCTGGTGATGTTAACGAATGGCTTAGTTTCAAGCAATTGTTTTCTATGTCTATTGATTCCAATACCGCTCTAACTGATTCACAAAAGCTGCAATATTTACAATCAGCTGTTACTGGAGACGCTGAACGACTTATTAGGGGATTTCCTGTTATTGATGAAAACTATGCCCATGCTTGGGCCACATTGGTATCCAGATATGATAACAAAAAAAGAACTTGCCTTTTCACAATGTACAAAATTATTCACTTTAAAACCTTTAAAACTAATAAATTCCAAGGCCATTTTCGAACTACTAGATATAAGTAATGAAGCCATGAGAAATTTGAAATCACTGGGTTTGGAGAGAAATACACTTGTTGATATCTTTCTAATACATTTCCTACAAAGAAGAATAGGTGATGATTTGAAAAGGCAATGGGAATTGACGTTGATAGATGATGGCTTTCCATCCTACGAAAATTTTATTATGTTTCTTGAAAAACAAGCAAAAAGTTTGCAATCGATAAAAGGTTATGCTAAAGAGGATAAATCTGTAGTGAAACAAACACATGTATATAATTCTATTTCAAAAGGTGATGATAAATGCCTATTATGCAAAAATTCACATCCTATATTCAAATGTGACAAGTTCCCTAAAAGTTCTCTCCTTGAAATATGGAACATAGTCAAAACCAATAACCTTTGTTTCAATTGTTTGCGATCCAACCACAGAGTAACGTCATGTAAATTCACTATGCATTGTAAATCATGCAACAAAAACATCACACTCTTTTGCATTCCTTCCAACCCGAATCTTTGAATACCACTTCAATTAAAGCTCCAATTGCCCAATCTAGCGTTTCATGTTTTCTCAGTGATACAACAAAGCCTAATGAGACAATCTTATTATCTACTGCTATCGTGAGAGTGAGAGCAGAAAATGGATCGTTTCATCCATGCAGAGCTTTGATTGATACTGGTTCTCAAAGAAGTCTAATAACAGAAAATTGTCGTGAAAAGTTGAATCTTCCTGTTAAAAAGAGCCAACTTACAGTTTTTGGAATTGGTACCCAACCAATACAGCAGTCTGCTAGTGAGACTTTTCTTCAATTTAAGCCTCATTTTTCTGAAAGAATATTCAAAATTTCATCCATAATACTCGATCAAATCACTGTTGATTTACCTAATTTTCTGATAAATAGAGATAATTGGCCTCATCTTAAGAATACTTTATTAGCAGATCCCAATTTTGATAAAACGAGTCCCATTGATTTAGTAATTGGTGCAGACCTAGACCTATTTTTATATACAGGAAAACTACGATTCCAAAATCATCCAGGACCCTCTGCCTGTAGTTCCAAGTTAGGATGGATACTTCCAGGAAATGTTTCCAGTTCTGAGACTGGAAACAGCTATATCTCATTATGCTCAACATCCCAAGGAGATGATAATCTGCGAAAGTTTTTTGAATTGGAATCGGTTCCTGCCGCTCTTCCATTGACTAAAGAGGAGAAGAGTTGCGGGGACATTTATGACAAGAACTTTTGCATATCAACAGATGGAAGATATTCTGTTGGTAAATACTATAGAATAAAGCGTTAGGAGAAAATATTTTTTAATAATCGATTATTAAAAATTATTTTCTCCTAACGCTTTATTCTATAGTATTTATAATCCAAGGAGAAAGTTTCCATGTTTAAAAAAAAATATTCTGTTGGTCTACCGTTTAAATCTGTGCCTAATCTCGGAGACTCACGTCAGAATGCCATGAAACGATTTCTTGCTCTTGAGAGAAAATTGCACAAATCTTCGAATCTTCTTCAGCAATATAAGGATTTCATGATGGAATACCTTTCTCTCAACCACATGGAGCTCATTCCGAAAAACGAACGTGACAAACCATCAGACAAGTGCTATTATATACCTCACCTTTGCGTTCTGCGTGAGCAGAGCAGCACTACTAAATTAAGAGTAGTGTTTGATGCATCGTGCAAAACGAGCAACAATTACTCCTTAAATGAATTTCTTCATACTGGACCAAAATTGCAGCATGATATTTTCAATATTCTTGTGAAGTTTCGTACTAATCCTATAGCTTTTACGGGAGATATTGAGAAAATGTACAGACAGATAAAAGTGAACTCTTCTGATCTCGACTTTCAGAGAATCTTCTGGAGAAATAGTTCATTGGAATCTTTATTGAAGTATAGATTGCTCACAGTAACTTATGGAATGTCGTGTGCACCATATCTTGCAATCCGTACCTTGATGCAACTTGCCACCGACAAAGAACTCCTGTTCCCAGAGGCATCTAAAATCATAAAAACTGATTTTTATGTAGACGACCTACTTTCTGGCGCAACAACAATCGAAGAAGCAAAAGTTCTCATTGATGATATCCGGAAAATCCTTTTTTCTGGTGGCTTTTGCATAAGAAAATGGATGTCAAATGTCCCTGAGGTTCTTTCAGAGGTACCAGAAGCGCTGAAAGCACATGATTCATATGAAATCGGAGATAATTCATCTGTTAAGATTCTTGGGATAAATTGGAATCCATCCATGGATAATTTCACAATTACAGTCAATTCACTAAAAGACGTATATTCTAAAAGACAATTGTTATCGGACATTTCTCGAATTTATGACCCTTTGGGATGGTTATCACCGGTGATCATTAGCTTCAAGATTCTGTTCCAAACTTTGTGGAAACAGGATTTGGATTGGGATGATCGCTTGTCTGAATCGTTGTGTTCTCATTGGAGGAGAGTGAAAATGGATTTGGCCATGCTAAATCATATTAAAATTCCTAGATATATTTCCTGCAAGGGACTTATACATTCTTTAGAACTCCGCGGATTTTATGATGCTTCCGAATCTGCATATTCATCAGTTGTTTATATGAAATCTCGTTTTAAATCTGGTCATGTTCAAGTCACATTGATTGCTGCCAAGACAAAAGTCGCTCCCTTGAAGGCAACGTCAATACCTCGTCTGGAGCTTTGTGCTGCTCTTCTCCTTTCAAATTTATATGATTCCATTTGCAGCTCATTTCTGTTGCAGATTGACCGAGTAATTTTGTGGACAGATTGCCAGATTGTTTTATGTTGGATAAAATCTGAATCAAAACATTGGAAACCTTTTGTTGGTAACCGGATTGCAGAAATTCAGCAACTAACTCTGCAATCTTCTTGGTACTATGTGTCTACCAAGGATAATCCTGCAGATTGCGCCTCCAGAGGTATAACCTCTTCAGAACTAGTAAACCATTCACTTTGTTGGAATGGTCCTGATTGGCTGTCAAACTCAAGTTTACAAGATCCGCTACCAATCACATATGAACTTCCAAAAGAAGTTTGTCATGAAAAAAGAAAGACTGTTCCGATTGTTCATTTCACTACTTGTCCTATTTTAGACTTTATTTTTAAATTCTCAACATTCAGGAAGCTGAGCAGAGTTACGGCATGGCTCCTAAGATTTATCCACAATGCTAGACACAGCAGCGACAAAATAAAACACAAAGAATTGTCCTCTAATGAGCTCGATAATTCAATTCGAACTCTTATTCAAATCATTCAAAGTTCAGAATTTAAAACTGAAATTCAATGTTGTAATCAAAGCAAAGTATTACCAACAAACTCAAAACTTTTATCCTTAAACCCATTTATTGATTCATCAGGAATTCTACGTGTAGGAGGTCGACTGCGCAAATCCAACCTGCAATTCAATGTAAGCATCCAATAATTCTTCCTCACAACCATTTTGTTACAGAATTGATTGTTCAACAATTCCACGTAGAGCATCTTCATTCTGGTCTCCAATTAACTCTGTGTGCCATCCGACAAAAGTACTGGATTCCATCCGGTAGAATTCTAGTAAAAAAGCTCATTTATCGTTGCATGAAATGTTTCAAGACGAAACGCCAAGTGTCAAAACAAATCATGGGAGATCTGCCTATCCATAGAATCATACCCTCAAGCCCGTTTAGCAAAACAGGAATAGGCTTCGCAGGACCATTTATAACTAAACCTAATGGCATAAGAACAAAAGTAACATTAAAATCATATATAGCATTATTCATTTGTTTCTCAACGAAGGCTATTCACCTTGAGATAGTTTCAGATCTGTCAACCCCTGCCTTCCTCGCTGCTTTTAGAAGATTCATCTCTCGTCGAGGAAAACCCTCTGATATTTTCACCGACAACGCTACTAACTTTAAAGGAGCTAAGAATATTTTGAATAATATACATCAACTTGTAAAGGATTCTTCAATTCAAAATTATGTCGCTAATGAACACATCACTTGGCATTTTATACCTCCATCTGCTCCAAACTTCGGCGGCATTTGGGAAGCAGGAATTAAATCATTGAAGTATCATCTCCTAAGGTGTTTAAAATCTGCAGTTTTAAATTTTGAAGAACTCAATACTCTGACAAGTCAAATTGAAGCGTGCTTAAATTCTCGCCTGTTGTATCTGATGAGTTCGGATCCAAATGATTTCAACCCTCTCACTCCAGGACATTTTTTGATTGGAAGACCATTAACAGCACTCGCAGAGCCCAGTTATCACCCTAATGACAACGACTTAACTAGATGGAAATTAATTCAAAAGGCCAGAGATGTTTTCAGGCAAAGATGGTCCAGGTAATATCTAAACAATCTGCAACAACGGTCCAAATGGAAAAAACCCTCTTCCAACCTGAAGGTTGGAGATTTGGTGTTGGTAAAAGACATTCCTATGCCTTCAATGCAGTGGAACCTTGGCCCCATCACCAAGGTGTCACCTGGAGCGGATGGCTTTGTCCGAGTTGTGGAACTTCAAACAGAGAAACAACATCATCTAATAAGACCCATCTCGAAGATTGCACTTCTGCCATTCTAATTCTTCTTCAAAAAAAAAAAAAAAACTTTCTACACTATGTGATCCTTTTCTTTTGCCTTGTGTGTGGACTACGTCCACAGGAGGGGAGTATGTTTAGTTTTATTCTGAACATAGGTGGCAAAAGGCGGCGCGCGGCGGAGAGAGAAAGAAGAGCTACGTCATCGTTGACCAATGGGAGGCCATCTGGCTGCGCCACCAGAGGGAGCTCGCCACCTTCTCGAACATTCTTAAGACGCTCGCCACTAAAGAACAATGCCTTTAAGCTGCGGCTTTAAATTTATTGTAAATTCTTTAAATATTTATTGTGAGAAAATTAAATTAAATTCATTTGTAAAGCTTGGGATAATTGCCTGACCAAAGATAAGTACATTTGTTTCTTTAAGCTATTATAAAACATTCTATTCAATTAAGGCCTAACGAGAACAAATTGTTTTGTAAACAATCATTCTGCTTTTCCTCTTTGCGTATTTGCCAAGTGGGAAACAAAACAATATAGATATTAAAATTTATATACATTCATACAATCATAAAGATTATGTCGATAAAATGGGAAACAAGAAACTGTGCAAGAAGGCAGCCAATATCAGAGACACAAGGATTGAAATTTAATACTGAATAAGAAGACCACAGACTTGCCTAAATTTGCGGCTTTAATTTATGAATAAATAAATTCATTTTTTTCACACATTATAGAGATATAGTTCTTGGTCTCTTGATTGTGTAATGGGAAATTTTACAGCGTAAGAATAGTTAAGATTTTCTATGTTAAATTATTTTAAAAGAGGTTTTTATAATTGTTCTTGCGGACTATATTATTCGATTTATTTTGTAACGATGAACATATATGTTTAGTTATTTAATAGCCATTACAAAGAATAAATATTGTCATGTAGAGAATTATAAAAGACAAACTTCAGGATTATATTATGATACATAGCACGCCATCTGTTATGAATATTCGAAACTATTATAGACGTATATGATTCTTTTGTAAATTAAACAATTTCTACAGTCCTTACTGATTTTTCCATTACAGTAAGGACAATGTATATTTTGTATAAATGTATGAATGTATAAATTGTTTAATTTTAAAAAGAATCTCTCTCATACGCGTCTATAATAGTTTTGAATATTCACACACAGACAAAAAAAAAGCCATTATTAAGACACACAGGTCTTTCAGAGGATTCTCCTTGGGGTTACAAGACGGAGAAACCTATGAAAGTGGGAGATATACAAAGGGGTAAAAATGGAGAAAGATTATATACACATGGTAAATATTGTTACATCATGATTAATGGCGTATTTCTTATATTATTTTTAATATATTTGAAATTTAAATTATATATTTATTTATTTTATATTCTATGATATTTATTTAAAACAGATTATTTAGATTATCATCATTTGTATTTAGGTACACATGTGACTTCACTGCTCTCTTTGATGTGAGAAAATAAATAAGATTATTCTGGAGGCTACTTAAAGTAGGCTTATCTCATTATTCTCTTATATAAATTTGTAGGATGGTTGAAACACGCTCTGGTAAGATGCAAGACCCAGCACATGAGAGAATCATGGCTGAAGAGTCTGCCAAGCCGCAGCCTGGTGCAACAATTGGTGGAGATGCACGTGCCGACCCAGTTTTCTTGAACCCCAACATCGACATCCCCAATTATGTTGGAACAGAAGACCCTCGCCCATGGATTGAGTATCTTGAAGAAATTGGCTTCCTGTACCACTGGGCAGAATATATTATTTCTCGCTATGCAGCCATGAATATGATTGGTAGCGCCAAAACCTGGCTGGACCTACACAAGATAAGTTTTACCAGCTGGGAACATTTCAAGAGCCGCCTAATTCAGGATTTTGCCTCAGACGCCAACAAAGAAGAAATGAAGATGAGGCTAAACAGAATGCAGCAGTGGAATGAACCTGCAATCAGGTTTGCAGAGGATATCCTGGTTCTGTGCAACAAGGTCGACCCCCAAATGGAAGAAGAGACTAAAATAAATTGGGTTATTGGAGGGTTGAAGAAAGAATACTCTTTTGCCCTCTACTTAAACCATCCTAAGAATACCAACGAACTCCTAAGATTGTGTAAAAAGATGGATTTGTTTGAATATAATTATCAAGAACGTGTAGAAAAGTCAAAGGCTCTATATATTGTAGCATGCTCTCTTCGTCCCCATCATCAATTGCAATTGAAGAACGCTCCGTCGTTCAGAAGACCACATCAGAACACTTTCAAGCCCCAGGTTCCTGCTCCCAGACAATACCAGGCAAACCCCTCGCCCCAGGTCTCTGCCGCTGGACGACCTGCCTATGCAAATTCAAGTTTCACGCAGAGACAGACCCACCAAAATAAAGTCTACAACAAGAGTCCAGCTACAAACAAAAGGAGGACGGAAGACCTATATGCTTTAAGTGCAATATTCCAGGACACATTGCGCGTTATTGTAGGGTCAAGTTTGTGAGGATCGTAGAAGAGGACCCCTCAGTTTCCCAAGACAAGAGTCAAGAAAATCTTCAAACGGACGAAAGAAAAGATTATACACGGCCTCGCCTCTATGCGGATGTTTGTAATGACACACGAACGAATATTCCTACACGAAATAGATATTCCGTGTTGGAAGATTTAAACTAAGTGTCGCGCCTGATTCCTTCAATCAAAGTAAGTCGACCATAAATGGAATTAGAAAGTTGGACCCTAGGTACAAAATTAATATTAATGTGGACAAGATAGGGTTATGCGCAGCTTTGATTGATACAGGCGCCGATCTTTCAGTGGTCGACCTAAGAATAGCACTTTTTGCTGGCCGTGAAATAGATAGTCTCACTAAAACGTGTTCAGGACCCGATGGGAAAAAATTATATATGTAATGTACGCGCAGCTACGAACCAGGAGAATTAGTAGCAGTTTGGACACCAATTAGGAAAATAGGAAAGTGTGAGAAACTACTGAGAAAATATTTTGGCCCATATAGAATATTAAAGAAGCTGTCCAACGTAAATTACTTAATTGAACCAAAAGATAATCCTGGCCAAGACCCATTGATTGTCCATGTCTCAAGAATCAAACCCTATTTTGAAAGAATTGATGAGGTCAATCACGAGGACATGACGACCTCTGGAGAGGGGGAAGTGTTACATCATGATTAATGGCGTATTTCTCATATTATTTTCAATATATTTGAAATTTGAATTATATATTTATTTATTTTTATAGTCTATGATATTTATTTAAAACATATTATTTAGATTATCATCATTTGTATTTAGGTACACATGTGACTTCACTGCTCTCTTTGATGTGAGAAAATAAATAAGATTATTCTGGAGGCTACTTAAGGTAGGCTTATCTCATTATTCTCTTATATAAATTTGTAGGATGGTTGAAACACGCTCTGGTAAGATGCAAGACCCAGCACATGAGAGAATCATGGCTGAAGAGTCTGCCAAGCCGCAGCCTGGTGCAACAATATATACAGATTATTATTTGAATAATCATATGGAAAATAAGAAAAAATAATTTTGGAAATATGGATGGAAGAAGTGAAGAGCGAAAAGAAAACAGGTATTTACATATGGAACATACATATAATGGAACAAGTCAATTTAAGCTCTTCTGCTCACATAGCACAGGTGGACCATAGCTTTTTTCAAGAAATCTTTAAGAGATTTTCCAGGAAAATTCGAGTGTTCAGAGAGTTTCGAATATTCATAAACTTCAGAATAACACAGCAATTTATTTAAAACACAAGCATAAACAAAAATTTGTCCAAAGGAAGTTTATTCAATGAGTTTGGTATAAAACAAACTGAGGCCACCAGGTGTTGACATGGAGGATCCTGAATTGGTGGAATCAACAAAATCTCATCTGCGAGCAAAGTTGTTCTCCATTGCGCGCCCTGATCTCTGGATCTTGAACATTGTTTAATTTAGTTAGAATATTTATGTTTATATAAAGGTTTAATATAATTTTTCTATGATTGTGTAAATATTCATTTAATTTATCATCATCATATTTTTTGTTTACAAAAAATGTCATATGAAAAATAAAGTAATGTAAATGAACGAAGTGGTTGCCCTCATGATTACTGACTCCATGTTTTAATAATCTAAGGTTTATGTTGTAAGAAATTTATACATTGAGAATAATTATACATTGGTCAACTCGAGCCGAATGAACATATGTAAAAGTCAAGTTAAAATTTATTTTAAAAAAGGGCAACTTATAAGTATTTTGTAACCATATATTTCAAATAAAAGTATTTGGGAAGAGAATTTAATAGCAATTATGGATGTAGAAACTTTAATTAAAAAATTAAAAAGGATAAAAAAAACTATAAAAGGTATAGAGGAAAATATCGAATCCATTGTATCTATGGTAGATATTAATGCAACGAAATGCAATGTTTCATGTTTGTATGTTTGTTTGTTTGTATGTTTGTTTTTTGGATGTCCGGTATACAAATTCTCAGTAGTTCACTAATTCAAACCAAAATTTCCATACATAGGTAAAAAATAACGGGGAAGACGATAGGCTATTTTAAAAAATATATAAATCAATTATTAAAACTATATATTCAAATTATTCTACTTAGATCACGAACAGCGCCCTCTATCAAAGATTAGATTAAATTATGCTGATGCAAACAAATAGATAATGCTAATAACAAACAATTATTAAAAAAAAATCTTATCTAAATATATATCACTCGGGTAGATATGCACACGGGTCAATCCCGGGGCGAAGCCCAGGTCACCCGTCTAGTTTATGAAAAATCGAAAATATTTTTCAATAAAAATCGATTTATAAAGAAATATATTCATAAAAATCGCTTCAGTTGAAAGTGGAGGTTTGCTCGAAAAATAATGGGCAGTTGGCGTTCTGCGCTACATGAACCTGTAGGTTAAAAAATATACAAAAATAATAATAATATTATAAATTATTTAATATAAAAAATTTAAATATATTTATTCTTCTGTGAATAATATTTTTATTGAAATCTTACATTATCATCATAGAAATGTAAATAAACAGCTTCAAATTGGGTTTAATATGTAATTTTTATTTCATCTTTTATTAAATTAAAAATATATAATTTTCTCTTTCCGAATACACATGGCTCTACTTTTGGAAATTAAAAATGAAAATTGGGTGAAGGTAAAGGAGTTGTTAGAATCTGGCGCAGATATTAATATAAAGACCAAAAGAGGGAATTCACCACTGCACTTGGCTGCTCGTAAAGGCCATCAAGACTTAGTTCAGTACCTGGTAAAGGCTGGGGCAGATGTGAACTCCCTGAATGGTTGTAGACAATCCCCCTTACATTATGCTATTTTGGGCCGCGAGCTATCCATAGCAAGTTTTCTTATTGACGCGGGAGCTGATGTAAATATCAAAGATATTAGAAATTGGGTTCCTCTTGTTGTATGCAATTATAGATTGGGTGGAAAGGAAATTGGAAATTAGAGAGAATGCCGCAATTTACCACAAATATAAAGATTTGATTCGTAAATTTGTTGAAGCTGGAGCAGATGTAAATATTTCCAATTCTATTACAACGCCATTTCTTGAATTATTTGAAGAAATAAATGATAGCGAATTGTTTCGATTGTTTATAGAGAAAGGGGCGGACATCAATGCCAAGAAAGATGATGGCATTTCTATCTTAATGATTGCAGTCAAGAAGGGGAATGTCGATTATTTCAACTGTTTATTGAATGCAGGAGCTGATACTAAACATGTAGATAAAACAGGAAACTCTGCTTTATTTTATGCTGCAGCTAGCCAGTGCCCTGGAATTCTAGAATATTTCCTTAAATCCGGGTTTGATGTTAATGTTAGGAATAATGAGGGTCAGACTCCTTTGATGTTCGCGCCTTATAATGAGAGTACTATTAAATCAAAATGTTGTTAAATTCAGGCGCCGATATCAACGCTAGAGACAACGCTGGTGGCACTTTACTATCACTGGCAATCAATCATCACCACTATCAAATCATCAGACTTCTAGTTGAAGCTGGAGTCCAGGTGGATGTCGAATACAAAGATTGTTTTAAAATTATTGCCTTAGCCGCCTTTAATGAAAGATGGTGTGGAAATACTGTAATGAAAATAATACTGAGAGCAGCCCATGATATTGATCTGGTCCAACTCTTACAGTATAGTCCAGTTATTAATGCTTTTTATAGATATATAGATATTAAAAAACTGATTGGGAAATATTTTCTCCTTCAAAACCCTGAGGCATATAAACCAGTATTCCCACAGGAATTGTCAATATGGTGGGATGATTGTAAGATACAGGTGCAGAGATTGCAACGACACAAGCTAGGCAGAAGTTCTATCTCCTTGAGTGCCTATCTCTTGGAAATGGATTTCAACCAAAGGGCAAGTTTTGTATCCAACAACACCGCTGAGATTCGACAAAAGCTGGAGTCAGAGATGTCGTTGTACAAACAGAATGCTGACCTCTATGCTGAAATGATCGAAGAATATTTCTCGGGAGATATAAAGAGAGCTAAGCTTCTTTACGAATGGAATTTCATCACTCAAGATCAGCTGTTCAAATTGACAAAAGTATCAGTTCGACTCCTCATAACGAAGCACCTCGCTGATTACAACCTTGAACAGTTTGTAAACTCCAAGGACAACTAAGCTCAAGTCATAACTTTGATTCCTTTTCCAGCTCTATACATTCAAATTAAAATTGAGAAGCGCGTTTAAACGCAATTTTTTTTTCACAAAGTATTTCTTTTTAATATAAAATGCAAGCTGTCAGGTTTTTAATCGCTTTTCAACAGTTTTTATTAAACATCAACTGTCCATTACAAGAAGAATTGTGTAAATATAATTTTATATTTGAAATTTTAATAAACACCTTAATAAACTTCAAACATATTCAGCATCTGGACTTGAGACAAGCCTTGACTTCAACTACCTAATTTCATTTTTATAAATAAATATTTTTTATATTATAAAGAGCATGTTCACAAATTAAAAGCAAAATAATATCTTTCTCGAAATTACGGTAAATTACAAATATATGTCTTTAGAAATACATTCATGTATATAAATTTGAATAAACTTTTCAATTCTAATTGGAATTTTTTATTTTGAAGTGGTTTTCATTTGGTTCGATTACTATTGATTAAAACACTGTTAAAGGCAGCTACTAATTTATTTGAGAAATGTTTTCTGTAAATATAAAATGTTATTAATAAATTTTATTATGCTAACACATGTGCCTTAAAATTGTTTTATCTATATAAATCATAAACTCTATAATTTCCATCTGAACTTCCTTCAATATATTTAGTAATATAAAATATATTATATTTTCAAATCAATTGTTGAGCAATTCTGAGATGTGAACAGTCAAAATAAAATGAACTCGGGAGTTTTTATCATATCTGTCTCTTCTGTTGTAATTATGTAATTTAGATTTGGATAGATATCGTTAATATATTTGCTTATAAAATGGGAATTTTGTGAGTTGACTTTGTTTCAGCTTAATTATAAAGGGCTTCTAGAATACCAATATTTAAAATATGGCCTAGTAAAAAAGTTTCAGATAATTCAATTGTCATCACGAGTGAGCAAATTGAAATAAATGATAAAATCTCTAAATTTTTATAAAACATTTTAATATAACAACAGCAAAAAGCTTTATAAAGTCATTTTCGTCTTATACAGTTGCTTCTAGCATTAATGTAGGGTACATACAGGAATAAAAGTACCAGTAATTATCAATTATATTAACAGTGTGTATCAAATAAGGAGCGGAAAAAAGAAGAGGATGGCTCAGCATAAACCTCTATACAAGCAGTTGTTAAAAACAATAAGTTATTTTTTAAAGAAAAAAAATATAAATCTTAAATAAATTTTTGAGAGTGCAATGTATCTTATCAATATATTGAGATAGAATAGTTAAAAAAGAATTAAATAAACAAAACATCTTGATAATATCATTTTTGACATTATTTTTCATTGTGTAGGGAGTTCTCTATATTTATTAGTAAAACATTGGGTAGTTGGTGACTTCTGTAAGCTCCAGAACCTGGGTTACTTGAATAAATTAGTAAAACATATATCTTGGTTGTTTGGAATATATAGGAGTTTCAGCTATGCTTCCTTCCTTCGGTGTATAAGACCGATGGTATTAAACTGTATGTTTGTTCATGTGTAGTAAACCCCATAGAGAATCTCTCTTGATCATACTTATTCTTTATTAATATAAAAACTTCACCAAGTCTGTAAAACACCAATTAAGATTGACTTTGATTGTTGAGCTGTTTTTTGATTGTGCCATTCTAAATGAATTTTCCCAGTCAGCACTATTCGCTTTATGAGAGCTCTACACGCCAATGAATTGGCGAAATTTCTTTATTTTACAAATTTATATTGTTTTGAATTCTTGGTTGGAAGTTGGTTTGGAACAAATACATCAACCAATTGTTTATTTATTTAATTCCCGATGTTTCTGTAACTCGCCTTAACTCTCCTCAGAGCAATATTTATTTTGATTCCTATTTCTACTTATACTAGCCGAATGACCCGGGCAACGCCCGTATTTTACCCGATTGAATGTTTTTATTCAAATACTATTTGTTACAATTATAAATTGGCGCCTTAAATAAATGCATATATTAGTTAATAACTATAGCCTATGTGCTTTATCTGTCTATGTACTGTTGGCTTCCGTAGGCGTCTCTTACTGGGAAAAAGAAAGAGAGGATTCCATTTAGTTATTAACTAATATATGCATTTATTTAAGGAGCGACCCGCTCCAACACAATAGTTACAAAAACCAAAAAGCGAGTTGGGGAGGGGGGGGGGGGGCAAAGTCACAAACAAAGTGTCTCGCGTAGTGGCGGCGCCATCGTAGCCACGTGATCGTAGCCAACCAATAGGAGAGCGCCATTCCAGAAAAAAGCAAACGGTGACAGAGATGATGACGCTCGTAACTGTGTATATAGAATTTCAAATACCATCCAATACAGTCATTTTATTCAAGTTATATAAAAGATATTTGAATTGATTAAGTAAAATTGTTAAAAGTTATTTAAAATCAATAAATATTAACGATATGTATCTTATTGGAAAAGAGCGAGGTTTCGAGAAACGACGTTATTCTACTTGCTTAACAATGTCAAGTGGAGAAATACAAACGGTGTAAATTTTATATCAATATCGAATAAGAGCGATTCATAAAATTTGATAATTTCAGAATTTTTTTAACTTACTCATTGGCCATGATAATTTAAAAAATTAAAATTTTCACATTTTAAATAAAAAAAATCATGACCAATTTACTTCAACACATCATTAAGTATATTTACCCCTGTACAGAACCAATTACAGACATCTGGTGTCCGCTATTAGACAACCTGGATAGTTGGCTGTGATTATAGTACGTGGTGGCTCCAGGAATCTGACCGGGTTATTTCAAGAGAGAGAGAGATTTGAATAAAATATCTATAACTAGCCAAATGAACAAGACAACGCCCAGGTTTTAGCCCAGGTTTTACCCGAGTGTTTATTTTTGAAATTAAATGCTGTTTTGAGTTGAATAAAATAATCATTTAGCTGAGGGAAAAGTTTCTTTTATGTATATCGGCAATACAAGCTTTCGGGCTTAACAGCCCTTCGACAGGTATAACTATGTTACTGAGGTTTATCGAATCTAATCAATATTAAGGATATTAAGGAAGGGCTGTTGAGACCGAAAGCTTGTATTGCCGATATACATAAATGAAACTTTTTCCTCACTTATACCGAAGGGATTATATTAGCAACAAATAATCATTGCACACCCACACAAACATTTTTTATATTTACTTTGTTTCTCTCCGGTTCTAACTTAGTAAATGTTTTTCCGATAATTAATGAGTTATGAATTAAGATAACAAAAATACCTTTGTTCTCTATAGAAATACAAGTCTGGGAGAAGAGTTTCCTTTATAAGAGGAAGATCACGTTCAGCCAAGACGTCCTTCTAAGGCTACAAAATGACATGAGTGTCAAAAAAATATTCTTGAAATGTATATAAACCATAGCCACTCGTGTTAAATTGTACCCATAGAAATTATTTGTCAATATTGAAAAATATATTCAATATGTCTTTTTTAAATATCTACATATATATTTATTTTGAAAATAGAGCAATTAATATTTAATTCATTAGATAATAAAAGGCATATATTGGATTTAATAAAAGATTTATTTTGCCAATATTTCGGCTGGCTGAACGCCAACCTTTATCGAGGCATTACATCTTTGTATACACTGTGTATACAAAGATGTATTGCCTCGATAAAGGTTGGCGTTCAGCCAGCCGAAATATTGGCAAAATAAATCTTTTATTAAATCCAATATATGCCTTTTTATTATCTAATATATATTTATATATCTTCTATATATATGTCATAATTTGTACATAACTGGATGCAAACTCGACCCAATATGTATGCAATGTATGTTTTAAAGGATTTAATAAAAACAAGGCTTAAGAAATCTGGGAGAAAGATTGAGAGAAGGACTAACAAAGAGGAAGCAATCATTAGCAGGGTTTGTTATCCTGGAACTCATAAAACTGAGTTCAAGAACCTAGCATTTCCTGGTCAGGTTAGGACAAGTCCAGAGAACAAAGAATTAGCAAAGACCAATCAGAGAGTAGAACATTAGCCAAGAACCTATAGCGAGATTACACGTCACGAACGATCAGCCAATGAGAAGCCAAAAGAGTTTTCTTCTTAAATCGGGAACGCAGAATAGTTAGTTAGCCCCGGGACAGCACGGAGTCAGGGCCTTGGACAGGATCGAGTTAGCACCTGGACCGCCATAGAGATCAGCTTGGAGAAAATCCCGTCTCCTCAATACCTCAGATAAGTCAATTCTCAATTATGGAATAGATAGTCGATAGTCAACTCCTCAACTCCTTCCTCTCCCTAGATTACTAGCCTTTTTCAACTCAACCAACCCTGAGCTTTCGTTATTTTCCCCTGTTGTGAACACCTTACCACTCAGCATCAACGACTGCGCCAACACCTTCAATCAATTATCAATCAACTTCAAAAGATTTCGCACCGGTAATCCCACATTAAGTCGACAGGATATAATGGAAAACAAACGAAAAGCAACGGCAAGGATCTAGCGGAGAGAAGAAAAACGACACTACGCACCCTGGCGGCCATCATCGTGCAGTTGACGGCGATCCTCCAAGGAGTAAAGACGACCCGGCGAGACGAGGACCGAGGCTCCACCCGCGGGTCAGCCGACGCCCACGCCCCAGGCCGGAAGAGGGACGGAGGTGCCGCCGCCGACACGTGGCCGGGTGATCTGATGCGCCACTCCGAGGAACCACCACCCACCATGCCGGATCCCTACACCAGTATCCAGAAAAAACAAGTAGGTGGACTGTACCATCCCAACAAGCTCAACATTCGAACACAAGGGCAGTGCAAATGGCCCAAAATCGACACCCGAGTGCGCGGACAGTGCAAACGGTCCCAACCCAACCCGCCCAGCGTCCCACGCCGACATCCCAAGCCGGAGACGCATCAGCCGAGCCGACTTTTCGGGACTGAGGTAGGAAGGCAACCTCAACTCTTTGGCGTCAAGAAATTGACGCTGAAACTGTTTCTAACCCCTGATCTACCATGCCCATTTTTAATTGACCCAGGCGCAAGTTCGAATATAGTGCCATATAATTTGTACAAAATGTTAAAAATTCACCTTCCTAAGTTAAATTTAAAAGAACAATCTATAGAGCTACAGACCCTAGACGGTTTTGCAAAAACAATAGGAAAATTAGCACTCCCGCTGACAATAGGTAAAATATCCAGAAAAGAGAATTTCCACGTGGTGGAAGCACCGCTGCCATTTGGAATTCTCAGCATAAATACCCTCCAGCATTTTAATATAGCAATAGACTTTAATAACGGCACTATATTCCAACTTGGCGCCCCATTGTCTACGCATACTTACCATTTTAACCATGTACCAAATGAATGCACATATTGGGAATGCCCAAACATGTCCCAAAGGACTTGCCCTGCACCCAAACACTCCGCACATGGCAACCACTGCGTGCATCCATTGACCAAAACACCATGCCAATCTAATCACGCACCACACAACTTTTTCACTAAGGCCAATTGCCTTTACTATATGCCCTCGATTAACAAGGCCACAACGGCTTCAACTTGCCACAACAATGCACAAGGCGCGTCCATCCCACAGGACAGCTCGCACAACTCCCACATAAAGCTCATAAGTGACCACACATCGTCACGAAACAATCACGCAAGTGTACATCGCAACAAACACGACACTCACAACAACAGTACACAGACAATATCCATCCAACAGGACGGCTTTCACGCTAAACACACACATGTCCATACGTCGTCACACAACAGTAACACGCACAACAAGCGCAACAAGCACGACACTCGCGCCAAAAGGCGACAACACCCAGCAAATAACATATGCACAACCACTGCCGAAACAACCACCTCGTCTACACAAAACACAGAAAAAATTCACGTCACCAAACAACCACACAATCGAAAAACATTGCGATCTTTCTTAAGCGCTGTGAACGCTTATAAAAAGTTCATTCCAGACCACGCCCGCTTGCGGACACCACTTGTCAACCTTCTAAAAAGGGATGTCATATGGGTCTGGGATGATGAATGCCAGAAAGCGTTCACTAGCCTGAAAGAAAGCCTTACAACACACCCCAAATTACACCTTTACCAGGAAGGTCTGCCATGCCAGCTGTACTGTAACGCCTCAACACTCGGCATTGCAGGCGTTCTCAAACAGGTCTACCCTGATGGGAAGACATACACAGTCCAGAATTAAGCCGCTCTCTGCGTGCGCACGAGCGAAGTTATTCAAACTCGGAACTACAATGCCTAGCCATTGTGGAAAGTGTGGATAATTTCCGCGCCTGTCTAATGGGCAGAAAATTTACAATATTTTCTGACCATCCCGCATTGTAGTGGCTGAAAGAGATCAAAAGCCCGTCAGGCAGATTGTTTCGGTGGAGATTAAGGCTATCAAGATACAAATATGAGGTCCGTAGCATAAATGGAGTACAACAATATGAAACGGGCGTTGTAACTCGTATCCCATTTTGTGGCTTTTTAGACGCCTCCCTCATTAAGAGCCATCAGCCTTCCCCATCGGGAAAATCTTGCTTGACTATGGATCACAATGGACTGCATACCGTCTCCCGAAAAGGTGTAACTAAAATTATAGTTCCAAAATCACTCACAGCCAAACTTCTTAACTCCGTCCATACCCAACACCACCATCCAAACATCTCAAAGATGACGAGACTCATCTCTTCACAATATTATTGGCAGAACATGACACAAGACATTGCAAAACAGGTAAAAACCTGTCCCACCTGCCGATTCGCTAGAAGTATCGATGAAACCAATCAACCTCTCCAAAAAGACACCGATACCGCCCACAAAAATAAACAAAATTCGTACACAAAACATACCACACACACAATACAAACAATAACAATTTTACACCATCTAAGACAGAGAGACGATTGCACATTTCCACTTAAACCACCTATAACTGACATTTCTTTAACAGAACCATTGACCACCAAACAGGCGAACTGCGAACCTGACAATCATTTAAATCCTACCATTTTGTCCAAAAAACGATCTACGCCATCCTCCCACGATAACAAGAATTGCGACATAGAACAGCCACAATTAATAAAAGTCCAAATAGATATTCCAGAGCCACCATTCATGGCAAAAACATGGGAGAAGATGGGTCAATATCCCATTTTTCACCTAATCTCTGTTATTTGTCTGCTATTTCTACCCTATGGATTCGTCCCATTTTTATTCATCGTTCACGTGCTAATTTATACCCTACCTTCCAATAGAATTTACCAGCTGCAAGAGGCAGTCTTCCATATAGGTCAAGCACTTGTAAGACTCCTAGAAATTCTAGGGGACATTCTAGCTGAAAATTTAGACAAACTCAGAGGAACTCGAATCAACTAAAAAGAAACAAAACCGATGCCGGAGGGAGAAGCCCCAATTCAATTAGAGCACGTGCAGATTCAATTAGAAGGACAATTAGGCGTTGAGTAAAAAATCAATTAGGAAGCAGGAAGTGAGGTGGGGATCGTTTCCCCGCACAACAATAAGACGTCCGCCATTACTCAAATTACTTGCAAATAGAGGGGGACCATTTGAGTCGCACGACACAAGATGCCGGCAGCTAACGCCATTAAATGTCACCAAACTACATGCAAATAGAGGGGGGATAAATTGGGATTCACCCCAGGGAGGGACCTTGTTTTTCCCGCACATCCGCCATGCTTCCGGTCTCGAATTACCGTGGGCCCTTCTCGACCAACAGCTAAATTGAGGTCAGCGCGCTGTGGACGATCTAGTGTCGCCCAGTTTGGATTTCAGTTGAACCTACATATCGACTTTTATAAGAAACACAATTCAATTACATTCTCACAAAAGACTTAAGACGTTACCGACACTTCCCAATGAGTTCACATTTCTATTCTTTTATTCTTTAAAGACTTCCAAAAAACGTTACATTCAACCCACATTAGACTACAGACGTTAGATTTTAAAACACGCAGATCTCAAGGTCAAATATGAACAAAACACGCATACTGCCACTTAAAATTATAGGAAAAATTAGGTAACTAAGCTTTCGAGCTTGCGCTTCTTCCGAAGGGATTAAACAACCTTTTTAGAAGGATTGAGGACTCTCCTCGGATCCTGTATTCAAAGTTTTAACTCAGGTACTGACACCCGATATAATAAAGTGGATATTGGGCGAGCACATCTTAAGTGCCCTAGGGAATTGCATAAAAATCCCTAGAACGCATTAAGGCTCGGGACATATTAACATACAACAGTCGGCATTGAGATCTCGAAATACAAACACGAACACCAAGACAAAATACACACGTAAGGTTAATTAGATTCCCATGTCTCCTGTATACACAATATGAATCCGCAATTGGGACAGATCACGTTTCTACCCAAGAGTCGCACAGAAAAGACAAAAAAAAATCTACAAGGCATATAATTAATTGGTTGCGAACATGATTAGATTGTTGTTGTAAATAACAAGTGAGTTTACGAACCTCGCTATAATTTTTTTTATATCATTCATTTACATTATTTTTCTTATTTTAAAATCAAAATACTTAATCCAATTTATCATTTTTCTTAATTCAATTACTTATCATTTATTTTTGCAATTATTTACCATTTTATTTACCATTTCTTTTATTTTGTTCATAATTCAACAACCAAACAAATTTTATTAACGAAAACTCACTGGTTTTCTTTTAAACTAGATATTTTATATTTTTTTTTACTTACAAAGCATTTTTCTTTTTTTTTACTCATGCAACAAAGCATTTACTTTGATTTCTTCCAACTTTTTATTTTATTTTGATTTCTCAAAAGACCTAATAGAATTACCTCGATTTCCTTCCCAATCTCGAGCAGAATATGATTAGGCATTTTTCTTTTTCTCACCAATGCAACAAGGCATTTTTCATTTCTTTCTCACCAATGCAATAAAAGCATTCACTTTGATTTCTTCCAACTTTTATTTTATTTTTTGATTTCTCAAAAGCCCTAATAGAATTCCCTCGATTTCCTTCCCAATCTCGAGCAGAATATGATTAGGCATTTTTCTTTTTCTCACCAATGCAACAAGGCATTTTTAATTTCTTTCTCACCAATGCAATAAAAGCATTCACTTCGATTTCTCCCAACTTTTATTTTATTTTTTGATTTCTCAAAAGACCTAATAGAAATCCCTCGATTTTCATTCTCAACTTCGAGTAGAATATAGTTAGGTATTTCTTTTTCTTTTCGTTGATCCCACTATGTACCATAGTATTCATTTTTATGTCTTACAATTAAAAATTTTTTGATTTCTATTAATTTTACGCAAGCTATATGTCATTAACACCTTTCTCTTTAATCTTTTATATCACTACCAATGCTTGTATATAGCCTCTCTATAACCAACTAATTTTCCCACAAAATTATTTTTTTTCCTTTACAGAACTCACTCAGGTTCACCCCTTCGTAAATTCTTCACATGTAGGGGGCGCATCTGTCATAATTTGTACATAACTGGATGCAAACCCGACCCAATATGTATGCAATGTATGTTTTAAAGGATTTAATAAAGACAAGGCTTAAGAAATCTGGGAGAAAGATTGAGAGAAGGACTAAC
Organism: Cordylochernes scorpioides; assembly: GCA_030710605.1. Lineage (NCBI taxonomy): Eukaryota > Metazoa > Arthropoda > Arachnida > Pseudoscorpiones > Chernetidae > Cordylochernes > Cordylochernes scorpioides. The sequence continues at coordinate 75,357,518 of CP092879.1, read as the reverse complement.
AAAAAGGAAGCAATCATTAGCAGGGTTTATTATCCCGGAACTCATAAAACTGAGTTCAAGAACCTAGCATTTCCTGGTCAGGTTAGGACAAGTCCAGAGAAAAAAGAATTAGCAAAGACCAATCAGAGATTAGAACATTAGCCAAGAACCTATAGCGAGATTACACGTCACGAACGATCAGCCAATGAGAAGCCAAAAGAGTTTTCTTCTTAAATCGGGAACGCAGAATAGTTATTTAGCCCCGGGACAGCACGGAGTCAGGACCTTGGACAGGATCGAGTTAGCACCTGGACCGCCATAGAGATCAGCTTGGAGAAAATCCCGTCTCCTCAATACCTCAGATAAGTCAATTCTCAATTATGGAATAGATAGTCGATAGTCAACTCCTCAACTCCTTCCTCTCCCTAGATAACTAGCCTTTTTCAACTCAACCAACCCTGTGTTTTCGTTATTTTCCCCTGTTGTGAACACCTTACCACTCAGCATCAACGACTGCGCCAACATCTTCAATCAATTATCAATCAACTTCAAAATATTTCGCACCGGTAATCCCACATATATATATATATATAAATCAATGTTTGTATGTTTGTTTTTTGGATGTCCGGTATACAAATTCTCAGTAGTTCACTAATTCAAACCAAAATTTCCACACATAGGTAAAAAATAACGGGGAAGACGATAGGCTATTTCAAAAAAATATATAAATCAATTATTAAAACTATATATTCAAATTATTCTACTTAGATCACGAACAGCGCCCTCTATCAAAGATTAGATTAAATTATGCTGATGCAAACAAATAGATAATGCTAATAACAAACAATTATTAAAAAAATCTTATCTAAATATATATCACTCGGGTAGATATGCACACGGGTCAATCCCGGGGCGAAGCCCGGGTCACCCGTCTAGTTTCTTTATGAAAAATCGAAAATATTTTTCAATAAAAATCGATTTATAAAGAAATATATTCATAAAAATCGATTCAGTTGAAAGTGGATGTTTGCTCGAAAAATAATGGGCAGTTGGCGTTCTGCGCTACATGAACCTGTAGGTTAAAAAATATACAAAAAATAATAATAAAATTATAAATTATTTAATATAAAAAATTGAAATAAATTTATTCTTCTGTGAATAATATTTTTATTGAAATCTTACATTATCATCATAGAAATGTAAATTAACAGCTTCAAATTGGGTTTAATATGTAATTTTTATTTCATCTTTTATTAAATTAAAAATATATAATTTTCTTTTTCCGAATACACATGGCTCTACTTTTGGAAATTAAGAATGAAAATTGGGTGATGGTAAAGCAGTTGTTAGAATCTGGCGCAGATATTAATATAAAGACCAAAAGAGGGAATTCACCACTGCACTTGACTGCTCGTAAAGGCCATCAAGACTTAGTTCAGTACCTGGTAGAGGCTGGGGCAGATGTGAACTCCCTGAATGGTTGTAGACAATCCCCCTTACATTATGCTATTATGAGCCGCGAACTATCCACAGCAAGTTATCTTATTGACGCGGGAGCTGATGTAAATATCAAAGATATTAGAAATTGGGTTCCACTGTTGTATGCAATTACGGATTGGGTGAAAAGGAAATTGGAAATTAGAGAGAATGCCGCAATTTACCACAAATATAAAGATTTGATTCGTAAATTTGTTGAAGCTGGAGCAGATGTAAATATTTCCAATTCTATTACAACGCCATTTCTTGAATTATTTGAAGAAATAAATGATAGCGAATTGTTTCGATTGTTTATAGAGAAAGGGGCGGACATCAATGCCAAGAAAGATGATGGCATTTCTATCTTAATGATTGCAGTCAAAATGGGGAATGTCGATTATTTCAACTGTTTATTGAATGCAGGAGCTGATACTAAACATGTAGATAAAACAGGAAACTCTGCTTTATTTTATGCTGCAGCTAGCCAATGCCCTGGAATTCTAGAATATTTCCTTAAATCCGGGTTTGATGTTAATGTTAGGAATAATGAGGGTCAGACTCCGTTGATGTTCGCGCCTGAAAATGAGAGTACTATTAATATCAAAATGTTGTTAAATTCAGGCGCCGATATCAACGTTAGAGACAACGCTGGTGGCACTTTACTATCACTGGCAATCAATCATCACCACTATCAAATCATCAGACTTCTAGTTGAAGCTGGAGTCCAGGTGGATGTGAAATACAAAGATTGTTTTAAAATTAGTACCATAGCCGCCTTTAGAGCAAGATGGTGTGGAAATACTGTATTGAAAATGCTACTGAGAGCATCCCATGATAATGATCTGGTCCAACTCTTACAGTATAGTCCAGTTATTAATGTTTTTTATAGATATGAAGATATAAAAAAACTGATTGGGAAATATTTTCTCCTTCAAAACCCTGAGGCATATAAACCAGTATTCCCACAGGAATTGTCAATATGGTGGAATGAATGTAAGATACAGGTGCAGAGACTGCAACGACACAAGCTAGGCAGAAGTTCTATCTCCTTGAGTGCCTATCTCTTGGAAATGGATTTCAACCAAAGGGCAAGTTTTGTATCCAACAACACCGCTCAGATCCGACAGAAGCTGGAGTCAGAGATGTTCTTGTACAAACAGAATGCTGACCTCTATGCTGAAATGATCGAAGAATATTTCTCGGAAGACATAAAGAGAGTAAAGCTTCTTTACAAATGGAATGTCATCACTCAAGATCAGCTGTTCAAATTGAGAACAGTGTCAGTTCGACTCCTCATAGCGAAGCACCTCGCTGATTACAACCTTGAACAGTTTGTAAACACCAAGGACAACTAAGCTCAAGTCATAACTTTGATTCCTTTTCCAGCTCTATATATTCAAATTAAAATTGAGAAGCGCGTTTAAAGGCAATTTTTTTTTCACAAAGAATTTCTTTTTAATATAAAATGCAAGCTGTCAGGTTTTTAATCGCTTTTCAACAGGTTTTATTAAACATCAACTGTTCCTTACAAGAAGAAAATTGTGTAAATATAATTTTAAATTTGAAATTTTAATAAACACCTTAATAAACTTCAAACATATTCAGCATCTGGACTTGAGACAAGCCTTGACTTCAACTACCTAATTTCATTTTTATAAATAAATAAATTTTTATATTATAAAGAGCATGTTCACAAATTAAAACCAAAACAATATCTCTCTCGAAATTACGGTAAATTACAAATATATGTCTTTAGAAATGCATTCATGTATATAAATTTAAATAAACTTTTCAAATCTAATTGGATTTTTTTTAATTTTGAAGTGGTTTTCATTTGTTTCGATTACTATTGATTAAAACATTGTTAAAAATCAACTACTAATTTATTTGAGAAATGTTTTCTGTAAATATAAAATGTTATTAATAAAATTTATTATGCTAACACATGTGCCTTAAAATTTTTTATCTATATAAATCATAAACTCTATGATTTCCATCTAAGCTTCCTTCAATATATCTATATATATAAAATTGAATGTCTGTCTGTCTTTCTGTCTGTTGGTCTGTACTCTATAGATTCAAAAACCATACATCCAATCGCCCTGAAATTTTGGGATATTATTAGGTATATCACCGGGAAGGTTTTTGAAAATTAATTTCCTGAATATCTTGAATATCCTTAGAGTTATTTGCAGATTTGTAGATTTAACTCGCAAGAAGCGCCCCCATTGTGACGATGTTAACAAGTTTTCTTATCACTAAGTTTGTTATCTTAAATATATATAAAAGTCAATTTCTGTCTGTCTGTCTGTTTCGCGATAAACTCAAAAACTACTGAACCAATTGGTACCAAATTTTGCATGTCGCTTTTTATAAACCTGAGGAAAATTTTCGGCTGCATTTTGATTAGTATTTTTGGCTATTTTTTTTTTTTCATTTGAAGAACTTTTTTTACGCGGGCTTATCCGGAATGGAATGAATACCTAAATATGGCCATTTTTTTAAAGCATCGGTGGTTCAGTGATAGAATGCTCGCCTGCCACGCGGGCGGCCCGGGTTCGATTCCCGGCCGATGCATTTTTTTTTTTTACAATTTTTAAAACTCATTTATATTATATACTAGGCGAATGACCCGGCTTCGCCCGAGAAATCCCTTGGGTGCAATTTCCTTCATACTAAAAGTATATCAATAATAAATATTAGAAGTGCCATAGAATAGCAATACAGAAGTAACACATAAACTACAGGAAAAAAGTGTGTGTGATGGCAAAAATTGTATTATATTAGTGTTTAGGTATTCGATTTAATTAATATAGTTGATATAATAATATATATTTATATTATATACTAGCGGATGTGTACCCGGCTTCGCCCAGGTTTTATCCGAGTGAAAGTTTGCCTAACGAATATTATATATTATGAAGTATAATAAACAATGTTAAAGATTAGTTTTAATTATTAATCAAGATTGTGTGTGAATATGTGAGAAAGATGTAATATCGTTGTTGTTTTCTTGGCCGACTGTTTTAAATATGGTGTTATCTTAAAATTGCTTGTTTTGAATATTTTTTTAGATTGAGATTATTAGCTAGTATGTAAAAAAATTAACTCTGTTGAATTTTTTTTTTATTTATATATAAATAAAATTAACTGTTGATTTTTTTTTTGTATTTAATCGATAACACCGAAGTTACGCATGTTAATGTTAGGAAATATATTTTGATGTTAAGCAAAACCTGCTCCATCTCGTTTTACATAAATGTTGAAAATTTGGTTGAAATTGATGCATTGTAACGAAAGTTTTTAGCGAAACACACTTATGAAATTTGCATTTTATTAATATAGATAATATAAATGAGTTTTAAAAAGTGTAAAAAAAAAATGCATCGGCCGGGAATCGAACCCGGGCCGCCCGCGTGGCAGGCTAGCATTCTACCACTGAACCACCGATGCTTAAAAAAAATGGCCATATTTGGGTATTCATTCCATTCCGGATTAGTCCGCGTAAAAAAATTTCTTCAAATGAAGAAAAGAAATAGCCAAAAATACTAATCAAAATGCAGCCGAAAATTTTCCTCAGGTTTATAAAAAGCGACATGCAAAATTTGGTACCAATTGGTTCAGTATTTTTGAGTTTATCGCGAAACAGACAGACAGACATTGACTTTTATATATAGAGAGATAATGGAAATATATATTATTATATCAACTATATTAATTAAATTAAATACCTAAACACTAATATGATACATTTTTGCCATCACACACACTTTTTTCCTGTAGTTTATGTGTTACTTCTGTATTGCTATTCTATGGCACTTCTAATATTTATTATTGATATACTTTTAGTATGAAGGAAATTGCACCAAGGGATTTCTCGGGCGAAGCCGGGTCATTCGCCTAGTTTTAATAATATAAATGAGTTTTAAAAATTGTAAAAAAAAAATGCATCAGCCGGGAATCGAACCCGGGGCGCCCGCGTGGCAGGCGAGCATTCTAACACTGAACCAAAAGCCTACGGTAACAGAATTGTTGACGACTCTGATACTTTTATATTTTATTATTAGTAAATATAGGTATAGTTTTTCTTAATTTAATTTTGTTGTTTCATTCTGAGTGCTCACAAGGATGATATTTTAAAATTATGGAAAGAAAAAAAGAAAGCAATAAATGTGAGTTTCACGATTTTTTCATAAAGGTGATGTCGATAAAATGGGAAACAAGAAACTGTGCAAGAAGGCAGCCAATATCAGAGACACAAGGATTGAAATTTAATACTCAATAAGAAGACCACAGACTTGCCTAGAATTGCGACTTTGATTTATGAATAAATAAACTCATTTTTTTCACACATTATAGAGATAGAGCTCTTTGTCTCTTGATTGTGTAATGGGAAATTTTACAGCGTAAGAATAGTTAAGATTTTCTATGTTAAACTATTTTAAGAGAGGTTTTTATAATTGTTCTTGCGGACTATATTATTCGGTTTATTTTGTAACGATGAAAATATATGTTTTTAGTTATTTAATAGCCATTACAAAGAATAAATATTGTCAGGTAGAGAATTATAAAAGACAAACTTCAGGATTATATTATGATGCGTAGCACGCCATCTGTTATGAATATTCTAAACTATTATAGACGTGTATGATTCTTTTGAAACTAAATAATATCTACTGCCCTTACTGATTTTTCCATTACAGTAAGGACAATATAAATTGTTTAATTTTAAAAAGAATCATACGCGTCTATAATAGTTTTGAATATTCACACACACAAAAAAAGCCTTCATTAAGACACACAGGTCTTACAGAGAATTCTACTTGGGGTTACAAGACGGAGAAACCTATGGAAGTGGGAAATATACAAAGGGTAAAAATGGAGAAAGATTATATACACTTGGTAAATATATACAGATTATTATTTGAATAATCCTATGGAAAATAAGAAAAGAAATCTGGAAATATGGATTGGAGAAGTGAAGAGCGAAAAAAGGAAAGAAAACAGGTATTTACATATGGAACATAAATATAATGGAACAAGTCAATTTAAGCTCTTCTGCTCACACAGCACAGGTGGACCATGGCCAAGAAAGAACCATTCAAGAAATCTTTAAGAGATTTTAGGGAAAATCCGAGTGTTCAGAGAGTTTCGAATATTCATAAACTTCAGAATAACACAGCAATTTATTTAAAACACAAGCATAAACAAATATTTGTCCAAAGGAAGTTTATTCAATGAGTTTGGTATAAAACAAACTGAGGCCACCAGGTGTTGACATGGAGGATCCTGAATTGGTGGAATCAACAAAGTCTCATTTGCGAGCAAAGTTGTTCTCCATGGCGCGGCCTGATCTCTGGATCTTGAACATGTTCTGTTTGATACGGCCTTCCACGGAACTACTCTCTACGGCCTTGTTCAGCAGCGGCGTGATGAACTTGGCTTCCTTTGTCTTCTTGCGGTCTTCCTCCTCATCTTGTTGGCGGTATTTGATGACCTGGGCGGCTCTCTGTTCATCCCTCCACTTGGCGTCTTCCAGCATCTGCTACCGGAGTTTCCGCACTCTTCTTGCTGTCTCTCCTGTCAGGAGTGAGTTTCCTCTGGGGTTGCCCCGGGCCTGGTATGGGTTCTTCCTGGGGTCAACCATAGGTCTGCTGAAGGACTTTGAGGTCACAATGAGTCCATATTTCCTCTCTCTGGCCGACCTCTCATCCTCACTGGCGTCATCAGAGAAGAAGTGGGCTCTCTTGCGGTGGTTGTCCGGGGAGCGATGGCGGTGGGATGGTGACGGGGAGGTGGCTTTCTTTTTGTGCTGGACTTCTGGATCACTGCTGCTGGACCTCCGGGACCTCTTCTTCTTTTTATTCGCAATTTAACTCGCAAGCAGCGCCACCATTGCGACGATGATAACAAGTTTTTTTATCTATAAGTTTTATTATCACTAAGTTTATCATCTTAAAGATTATTTATCAAAAGTAAGATTATCTCAGAATGACACGGCAATTTATTTGAGACAAGAATAATGATACAATTCCAAGGCGAAGATACTATTCCTTTAACTTCCAATTACCGAGGGTCCCAATTAATATTGATTTTATTCAACTTATCGAGTATTTTTCAAGGGACCAGGAAAAAATGTTCACTAGATAAAACGATGATTTTGTAATGTAGAAAATGAGGAAAGACAAAATTCAGGATGACACGGCACACAGGGACCGGGAAAAAATGTTCACTTTATCGAGAGATTCAAATTTACGAGTTTCAAATTATCAAAATATATCTTTTTTTTTTATAAGTTTATAGAGAATTGTTCTAACAAATGTTCGTTAGACAAACCTTTACTCGGGTAAAACCACGGGCGAAGCCAGGTACATCCGCTAGTCTATATATATATAAATGAATGTATGTGTGTGTGTCCTTTATGCCTGACCAAACTACTCATTGGAACGCAATGAAACTTTTGGAAGTTATTTAGTATAGTACTGGGAAGGTTTCTAGCAAATAAAATTTTTGAAATAACTTTTCGCCTAAAAATAATCAAGATAAATATTCTAATTTATCTGTTATAATTCAACAATCTGCTCTAAATATCATCATGATGATACGATGATTTTGTAACGTAGAAAATTATGGTAGACAAAATTCAGGATGACACGCAAATTATTTGAGACAAGAATAATGATGCAATTCCAAGGCAAGATACTATTCTTTTAACTTCCAATTACCGAGGGAACCAATTAATATTGATTTTATTCAACTTATCGAGTTTTTTCAAGGAGCCTGGAAAAAATGTTCACTTTATCGAGAGATTCGTTAGACAGACCTTTACTCGGGTAAAACCCGGGCGAAGCTGGGTACATCCATACAAGAATAATGATACAATCCAAGGCAAGATACTATTCCTTTAACTTCCAATTACCGAGGGAACCAATTAATATTGATTTTATTCAACTTATCGAGTATTTTTCAAGGGACCGGGAAAAAATGTTCACTTTATCGAGAGATTCGTTAGACAATCCTTTACTCGGGTAAAACCCGGGTGAAGCCGGGTACATCCATACAAGAATAATGATACAATTCCAAGGCAAGATACTATTCCTTTAACTTGCAATTACCGAGGGAACCAATTAATATTGATTTTATTCAATTTATCGAGTATTTTTCAAGGGACCGGGAAAAAATGTTCACTTTATCGAGAGATTCGTTAGACAAACCTTTACTCGGGTAAAACCTGGGCGAAGCCGGGTACGTCCGCTAGTTAAGTATATTTACCCCTGTACAGAACCAAGTACAGACATCTGATGTCCGCTATTAGACAACCTGGATAGTTCGCTGTGACTATAGTACGTGGTGCCCCTTCAAAAAGGATTATTAAATAAACTATATCTGGATCTAAAATTTAAGTTTTATCTTTCTCAATCTAATGAACTGTTCAAGAAATTCTTTCCAATTGCTGTCCCAAATTTCATATTTTCTGATAAATTCACTACTTTATTCTTAACAGGCAAAGGACCCTTCTTAAGTTTCCTACTCAAACTGAATGTTATCAATGATCCAAAATGTGAATGCCGCTTAGATGTTGAATCACCAGAGCATCTTCTTTTAACTTGCCCCTGATTAATCAAATTGTATGTAGATACTTTGGAACATTACCAAATTCTCTTTGTGTATATACTCTATCTTATGAGAACTTTGTTAAGTTTAGAACTATTTGTACAATAATTTACAAAACACTACTAATCCATCGTGTAAATATTTAATCATATATATGTAAATAATATTAGCACAGCACAATAGTCCTTTGGACTTCGTGCTTTTGTAACAATAAATAAATAAATAGTATGTGGTGGCTCCAGGAATCTGACCGGGTTATTTCAAGAGAGAGAGATTTGAATAAAATATCTATAACTAGCCAAATGAACAGGACAACTCCCAGGTTTTAACCCAGGTTTTAATCCAGGTTTTACCAGAGTGTTTATTTTTTTTTAAATTAAATACTGTTTTGAGTTGAATAATAATCATTTCACACCCACACAAACATTTTTTATATTTACCTTTTTTCTCTCCGGTTCTAACTTAGTAAATGTTTTTCCGATAATTAATGAGTTATGAATTAAGATAACAAAAATACCTTTGTTCACTATAGAAATACAAGTCTGGGAGAAGAGTATCTTTTATAAGAGGAATGTCACGTTCAGCCAAGACGTCCCTCTAAGGGTACAAAATGACATGAGTGTCAAAAAAATATTCTTGAAATGTATATAAACCATAGCCACTCGTGTTAAATTGTACCCATAGAAATTATTTGCCAATATTGAAAAATATTATATTCAATATGTCTTTTTTTAAATATATTTATTTTGAAAATAGAAAAATCCATATTTAATTCATTAGATAATAAAAAGGAATATATTGGATTTAATAAAAGATTTATTTTGCCAATATTTCGGCTGGCTGAACGATAACCTTTATCGAGGCATTACATCTTTGTATACACTGTGTATACAAAGATGTAATGCCTCGATAAAGGTTGGCGTTCAGCAAGCCGAAATATTGGCAAAATATATCTTTTATTAAATCCAATATATGCCTTTTTATTATCTAATATATATTTATATATCTTCTATATATATAAAAATCAATGTTTGTATGTTTGTTTTTTTGTATGTCCGGTATACAAATTCGCAGTAGTTCACTAATTCAAACCAAAATTTCCATATATAGGTAAAGAAATACGGGGAAGACGATAGGCTATTTTAAAAATATATATAAATAAATTATTAAAACTATATATTCAAATTATTCTACTTAGATCACGAACAGCGCCCTCTATCAAAGATTAGATTAAATTATGCTGATGCAAACAAATAGATAATGCTAATAACAAACAATTATTAAAAAAAAATCTTATCTAAATATATATCACTCGGGTAGATATGCACACGGGTCAATCCCGGGGCGAAGCCATGGTCACCTGTCTAGTTTCTTTATGAAAAAATCGAAAATATTTTTCAATAAAAATCGATTTATAAAGAAATATATTCATAAAAATCGATTCAGTTGAAAGTGGAGGTTTGCTCGAAAAATAAAGGGCAGTTGACGGTCTACGCTACATGAACCTGTAGGTTAAAAAATATACAAAAAAAATAAAATTATAAATTATTTAATATAAAAAATTAAAATAAATTTATTCTTCTGTGAATAATATTTTTATTGAAATCTTACATTATCATCATAGAAATGTAAATTAACAGCTTCAAATTGGGTTTAATATGTAATTTTTATTTAATCTTATATTAAATTAAAAATATATCATTTTCTCTTTATGAATACACATGGCTCTACTTCTGGAAATTAAAAATGAAAATTGGGTGAAGGTAAAGGAGTTGTTAGAATCTGGCGCAGATATTAATATAAAGACCAAAAGAGGGAATTCACCACTGCACTTGACTGCTCGTAAAGGCCATCAAGACTTAGTTCAGTACCTGGTAGAGGCAGGGACAGATGTGAACTCCCTGAATGGTTGTAGACAATCCCCCTTACATTATGCTATTATGGTCCGCGAGCTATCCATAGCAAGTTATCTTATTGACGCGGGAGCTGATGTAAATATCAAAGATATTAGAAATTGGGTTCCTCTGTTGTATGCAATTACGGATTGGGTGAAAAGGAAATTGGAAATTAGAGAGAATGCCGCAATTTACCACAAATATAAAGATTTGATTCGTAAATTTGTTGAAGCTGGAGCAGATGTAAATATTTCCAATTCTATTACAACGCCATTTCTTAAATTATTTGAAGAAATAAATGATAGCGAATTGTTTCGATTGTTTATAGAGAAAGGGGCGGACATCAATGCCAAGAAAGATTATGGCATTTCTATCTTAATGATTGCAGTCAAAAAGGGGAATGTCGATTATTTCAACTGTTTATTGAATGCAGGAGCTGATACTAAACATGTAGATAAAACAGGAAACTCTGCTTTATTTTATGCTGCAGCTAGCCAGTGCCCTGGAATTCTAGAATATTTCCTTAAATCCGGGTTTGATGTTAATGTTAGGAATAATGAGGGTCAGACTCCGTTTATGTTCGCGCCTGAAAATGAGAGTACTATTAATATCAAAATGTTGTTAAATTCAGGCGCCGATATCAACGCTAGAGACAACGCTGGTGGCACTTTACTATCACTGGCAATCAATCATCACCACTATCAAATCATCAGACTTCTAGTTGAAGCTGGAGTCCAGGTGGATGTCGAATACAAAGATCGTTTTGAACTTATTACCTTAGCCGCCTTTAATGCAATATGTTGTGGAAATACTGTATTGAAAATGCTACTGAGAGCAGCCCATGATATTGATCTGGTCCAACTCTTACAGTATAGTCCAGTTATTGATGGGTTTTATAGATATGAAGATATAAAAAAATTGATTGGCAAATATTTTCTCCTTCAAAACCCTGAGGCATATAAACCAGTATTCCCACAGGAATTGTCAATATGGTGGGATGAATGTAAGATACAGGTGCAGAGACTGCAACGACACAAGTTAGGCAGAAGTTCTATCTCCTTGAGTGCCTATCTCTTGGAAATGGATTTCAACCAAAGGGCAAGTTTTGTATCCAACAACACCGCTGAGATCCGACAAAAGCTGGAGTCAGAGATGTCGTTGTACAAACAGAATGCTGACCTCTATGCTGAAATGATCGAAGAATATTTCTCGGAAGATATAAAAAGAACAAAGCTTCTTTACGAATGGAATTTCATCACTCAAGATCAGCTGTTCAAATTGACAACAGTGTCAGTTCGACTCCTCATAGCGAAGTACCTCGCTGATTACAACCTTGAACAGTTTGTAAACTCCAAGGACAACTAAGCTCAAGTCATAACTTTGATTGCTTTTACAGCTCTATATATTCAAATTAAAATTGAGAAGCGCGTTTAAACGCAATTTTTTTTTTCACAAAGTATTTCTTTTTAATATAAAATGCAAGCTGTCAGGTTTTTAATCGCTTTTCAACAGTTTTTATTAAACATCAACTGTTCCTTACAAGAAGAAAATTGTGTAAATATAATTTTAAATTTGAAATTTTAATAAACACCTTAATAAACTTCAAACATATTCAGCATCTGGACTTGAGACAAGCCTTGACTTCAACTACCTAATTTCATTTTTATAAATAAATAAATTTTTAGATTATAAAGAGCATGTTCATAAATTAAAAGCAAAACAATATCTTTCTCAAAATTACGGTAAATTACAAATATATGTCTTTAGAAATACATTCATGTATATAAATTTAAATAAACTTTTCAATTCTAATTGGAATTTTTTATTTTGAAGTGGCTTTCATTTGGTTCGATTACTATTGATTAACACATTGTTAAAAGCAACTACTAATTTATTTGAGAAATGTTTTCTGTAAATATAAAATGTTATTAATAAATTTTATTATGCTAACACATGTGTGCCTTAAAATTGTTTTATCTATATTAATCATAAACTCTATAATTTCCATTTAAGCTTCCTTTAATATATATAGTAATATAAAATAGATTATATTTTCAATTCAATTGTTGAGCAATTCTGAGATGTGAACAGTCAAAATGAAAATGAACTCGGGAGTTTTTATTATATCTGTCTCTTCTGTTGTAATTATGTAATTTAGATTTGGATAGATATCGTTAATATATTTCCTGATAAAATGAGAATTTTGTGAGTTGACTTTGTTTCAGCTTAATTATGAAGGGCTTCTAGAATACCAATATTTAAAATATTGCCTAGTAAAAAAGTTTCAGATAATTCAATTGTCATCACGAGTGAGCAAATTGAAATAAATGATATAATCTCTAAATTTTTATAAAATATTTTAATATAACAACAGCAAAAAGCTTTGTAAAGTCATTTTCGTCTTATACAGTTGCTTCTAGCATTAATGTCGGGTACATACAGGAATAAAAGTACCAGTAATTATCAATTATATTCACAGTGTGTATCAAATAAGGAGCGGAAAAAAGAAGAGGATGGCTCAGCATAAACCTCTATACAAGCAGTTGTTAAAAACAAGAAGTTATTTTTTTAAAGATAAAGAATATAAATCTTAAATAAATTTGAGAGTGTAATGTATCTTATCTATATATTGAGATAGAATAGATAAAAAAGAATTAAATAAACAAAACATCTTGATAATATCATTTTTGACATTATTTTTCATTGTGTAGGGAGTTCTCTATATTTATTAGTAAAACATTGGGTAGTTAATGACTTCTATAAGCTCCAGAACCTGGGTTGCTTGAATAAATTAGTAAAACATATATCTTGGTTGTTTGGAATATATAGGAGTTTCAGCTATGCTTCCTTCCTGCGGTGTATAAGACCGATGGTACTAAACTGTATGTTTGTTCATGTGTAGTAAACCCCATAGAGATTCTCTCTTGATCATACTTATTCTTTATTAATATAAAAACTTCACCAAGTCTGTAAAACACCAATTAAGTTTGACTTTGATTGTTCACCTGTTTTTTGATTGTGCCATTCTAAAGGAATTTTCCTAGTCAGCACTATTCGCTCTATTAGAACTCTACACGCTAATGAATTGGCGAAATTTCTTTATTTTACAAATTTATATTGTTTTGAATTCTTGGTTGGAAGTTGGTTTGGAACAAATACATCAACCAATTGTTTATTTATTTAATTCCCGATGTTTCTGTAACTCGCCTTAACTCTCCTCAGAGGAATATTTATTTTGATTCCTATTTCTACTTATACTAGCCGAATGACTCGGGCAACGCCCGTGTTTTACCCGATTGAATGTTTTTATTCAAATACTATTTGTTACAATTATAAATTGGCGCCTTAAATAAATGCATATATTAGTTAATAACTAAAGCCTTTGTGCTTTATCTGTCTATGTACTTTTGGCTTCCGTAGGCGTCTCTTACTGGGAAAAAGAAAGAGAGGATTCCATTTAGTTATTAACTAATATATGCATTTATTTAAGGAGCGACCCGCTCCAACACAATAGTTACAAAAACCAAAAAGCGAGTGGGGAGGGGGCATGATGGGGAAGGGGGGAAAAGGTGGCGTGATCGTAGCCAACCAATAGGAGAGCGCCATTCCAAAAAAAAAAAGCAAATGGTCACAGAGATGAAGAATTAAGAACGCATGACGCTTGTAACTGTATATAGAATACATACCCGATTTTCTAAACTACATGTAAATATCTGAGTATATATAGATATGTGACGTATTACATGTACTTTAGGAAATCGTATACGTCATAAGTAGAAATAGGATTCAAAATAATCAATCCTCTTAGGAGAGTAACAGAATCACTCAAATGTCGAGAATATAATGAACTAGCCGAATGACCCGGGCAACGCCCGGGTTTTACCCGATTAAATGCCTTTATTCAAATACTATTCGTTACAATTATAAATTGGCGCCGTGGATGTCATTCTTGTGAAACGTCCCGCTCCAAACTTTGTGTCAGAGAAGCGATATTTTTATGAAGAGATGATCTGGCTTTGTGTCTTCTCCTCGAATGAATGTTTTTCTGTTAGAATTTTGTTCCTGCATACTAAAAATGAACTGGCTTCACACGTGGTCTCTGCTTTTTGTAATTTTTCCGGATATAATTTTGTATCTGATAATCAAATATGATACAGCAATATTGTCATCATCATTTTCTAAAAAAATAAACAACTACTTTTTTCCCAGAACCTGTCAATTTATTTTTCTTGACTAAAAATCCGAAAAATATATTTTCCAGATTTTTCTTTATGTCCTGTTAAAACACGTTTTACATGTCCATTGGGTCAGCTGATATTACCTCCCATCTTCACCGCTAGAGGCGCTGCTTGCGAGCGAAAGAGCAAATTTGCCACGCAATTTGCAAATACTTGTATACATACTTGAATACTTGTTTACATCTATATATATAAAAATGAATGTTTGTATGTTTGTCTGTTGGTTGGTTGGTCTGTATGTCCGGTATACAAATTCGCAGTAGTTCACTAATACAAACCAAAATTTCCATACATAGGTAAAAAAAAACGAGGATGACGATAGGCGATTTTAAAAAATATATAAATCAATTATTAAAACTATATATTCAAATTATTCTAAATAGCTCACGAGCAGCGCCCTTTAGAACGCGGTGGATCTGATGGCGGGGCGCGCCCATTGGCCGCCTGCGAGCACGTGGCTTCCCTGTGCGCGCGCATGCGCCGGGAAGCCACTTGCGAGCCGGCAGCCGACGGGAGCAGTCACTTGCTTGCCGGGAGTCAACGGGCGCAGACATTTACTCGCTGCCAGCCAACGGGCACATGTTTAATGTGTTTGAATTATACATTTAATCATGTAAACCCAGGCGTTGCCCGGGTCATTCGTCTAGTAGACCATAAATCTGTACATAGACAGGAAAAGCACATATATTTTAATAATATAAATGAGTTTTAAAAATTGTAAAAAAAAAAAAAAATGCATCGGCCGGGAATTGAACCCGGGGCGCCCACGTGGCAGGCGAGCATTCTACCATTGAACCAAAAGCAAACGGTGACAGAATTGTTGATGACTCTGATACTTTTATAATTTACTAGCGGACGTACCCCGCTTCGCCCGGGTAAATATTAATTAGTTCCCTCGGTAATTGGAAGTTAAAGGAATAGTATCTTGCCTTGGAATTGTATCATTATTCTTGTATGGACGTACCCGGCTTCGCCCGGGTTTTACCCGAGTAAAGGTTTGTCTAACGAATCTCTCGATAAAGTGAACATTTTTTCCCGGTCCCTTGAAAAATACTCGATAAGTTGAATAAAATCAATAATAATTGGTTCCCTCGGTAATTGGAAGTTAAAGGAATAGTATCTTGCCTTGGAATTGTATCATTATTCTTGTCTCAAATAAATTGCCGTGTCATCCTGAATTTTGTCTTTCCTAATTTTCTACTTTACAAAATCATCGTATCATCATGATAATATTTAGAGCAGATTGTTGAATTAAAACAGATAAATTAGAATATTTATCTTGATTATTTTAAAGCGAAAAGTTATTTCAAAAATTTTATTCGCTAGAAACCTTCCCAGTACTATACTAAATAACTTCCCAAATTTTCATAGCGTTCCAATGAGTGGTTTGGTCAGGCATAAAGGACAAACAGACACACACACACATACATTCATTTTTATATATATAGATTATTGTGGTAAATATAGGTATAGTTTTTCTGAATTTAGTTTTGTTGTTTCATTCTGAGTGCTCACAAGGATGATATTTTAAAATTATGGAAAGAAAAAAGAAAGCAATAAATGTGAGTTTCACGATTTTTTTTCATAAAGATTATGTCGATAAAATGGGACACAAGAAACTGTGCAAGAAGGCAGCCAATATCAGAGACACAAGAATTGAAATTTAATACTGAATAAGAAGACCACAGACTTGCCTAGAATTGCGGCTTTAATTTATGAATAAATAAATTCATTTTTTTCACACATTATAGAGATATAGTTCTTGGTCTCTTGAT
The DNA here is from genome assembly GCA_030710605.1 of Cordylochernes scorpioides. Lineage (NCBI taxonomy): Eukaryota > Metazoa > Arthropoda > Arachnida > Pseudoscorpiones > Chernetidae > Cordylochernes > Cordylochernes scorpioides. The sequence goes on along the minus strand of CP092879.1, from coordinate 75,340,541 downwards.
TGTGTAATGGGAAATTTTACAGCGTAAGAATAGTTAAGATTTTCTATGTTAAATTATTTTAAAAGAGGTTTTTATAATTGTTCTTGCGTACTATATTATTCGATTTATTTTGTAACGATCAAAATATATGTTTAGTTATTTAATAGCCATTACAAAGAATAAATATTGTCACGTAGAGAATTAGATAAGACAAACTTCAGGATTATATTATGATACATAGCACGCCATCTGTTATGAATATTCGAAACTATTATAGACATGTATGATTCTTTTGAAAATTAAACAATTTCTACAGTCCTTACTGATTTTTCCAATACAGTAAGGAAAATGTATATTTTGTATAAATGTATGAATGTATAAATTGTTTAATTTTAAAAAGAATCTCTCTCATACGCGTCTATAATAGTTTTGAATATTCACACACACAAAAAAAGCCATTATTAAGACACACAGGTCTTTCAGAGGATTCTCCTTGGAGTTACAAGACGGAGAAACCTATGGAAGTGGGAAATATACAAAGGTGTAAAAATGGAGAAAGATTATATACACATGGTAAATACATACAGATTATTTTTTTAATAATCCTATGGAAAATAAGAAAAAATATTTTTGGAAATATGGATGGAAGCAGTGAAGAGCGAAAAGAGGAAAGAAAACAGGTATTTATATATGGAACATACATATAATGGAACAAGTCAATTTAAGCTCTTCTGCTCACACAGCACAGGTGGACCATAGCTTTTTTCAAGAAATCTTTAAGAGATTTTCCAGGAAAATCCGAATGTTCAGAGAGTTTCGAATATTCATAAACTTCAGAATAACACAGAAATTTATTTAAAACACAAGCATTAACTGATATTTGTCCAAAGGAAGTTTATTCAATGAGTTTGGTATTAAACAAACTGAGGCCACCAGGTGTTGACATGGAGGATCCTGAATTGGTGGAATCAACAAAATCTCATCTGCGGGCAAAGTTGTTCTCCATTGCGCGGCCTGATCTCTGGATCTTGAACATTGTTTAATTTAGTTAGAATATTTATGTTTTTATATAAAGGTTTAATATAATTTTTCTATGATTGTGAAAATATTCATTTAATTTATCATCATCACCTTTTTTGTTTACAAAAAATGTCATATGAAAAATAAAGTAATGTAAATGAACGAAGTGGTTGCCCTCATGATTACTGATTCCATGTTTTAATAATCTAAGGTTTATGTTGTAAGAAATTTATACATTGAGAAGAATTATACATTGGTCAACTCGAGCCGAATAAACATATGTAAAAGTCAAATTAAAATTTATTTTAAAAAAGGGCAACTTATAAGTATTTTGTAACCATTTATTTCAAATAAAAGTATTTGGGAAGAGAATTTAATAGTAATTATGGATGTAGAAACTTTAATTAAAAAATTTAAAAGGATAAAAAAACTATAAAAGATATAGAGGAAAATATCGAATCCATTGTATCTATGGTAGATATTAATGCAACGAAATGCAATGTTTCATGTTTGTATGTTTGTTTTTTGGATGTCCGGTATACAAATTCTCAGTAGTTCACTAATTCAAACCAAAATTTCCATACATAGGTAAAAAATAACGGGGAAGACGATAGGCTATTTTAAAAAATATATAAATCAATTATTAAAACTATATATTCAAATTATTCTACTTAGATCACGAACAGCGCCCTCTATCAAAGATTAGATTAAATTATGCTGATGCAAACAAATAGATAATGCTAATAACAAACAATTATAAAAAAATCTTATCTAAATATATATCACTCGGGTAGATATGCACACGGGTCAATCCCGGGGAGAAGCCCGGGTCACCCATCTAGTTTCTTTATGAAAAATCGAAAATATTTTTCAATAAAAATCGATTTATAAAGAAATATATTCATAAAAATCGCTTCAGTTGAAAGTGGAGGTTTGCTCGAAAAATAAAGGGCAGTTGGCGTTCTGCGCTACATGAACCTGTAGGTTAAAAAATATACAAAAAATAATAATAAAATTATAAATTATTTAATATAAAAAATTTAAATAAATTTATTCTTCTGTGAATAATATTTTTATTGAAATCTTACATTATCATCATAGAAATGTAAATAAACAGCTTCAAATTGGGTTTAATATGTATAATTTTTATTTCATATTTTATTAAATTAAAAATATATAATTTTCTCCTTCCGAATACACATGGCTCTACTTTTGGAAATTAAAAATGAAAATTGGGTGAAGGTAAAGGAGTTGTTAGAATCTGGCGCAGATATTAATATAAAGACCGAAAGAGGGAATTCACCACTGCACTTGACTGCTCGTAAAGGCAATCAAGACTTAGTTCAGTACCTGGTAGAGGCTGGGGCAGATGTGAACTCTCTGAATGGTTGTAGACAATCCCCCTTACATTATGCTATTTTGGGCCGCGAGCTATCCATAGCAAGTTATCTTATTGACGCGGGAGCTGATGTAAATATCAAAGATATTAGAAATTGGGTTCCACTGTTGTATGCAATTACGGATTGGGTGAAAAGGAAATTGGAAATTAGAGAGAATGCCGCAATTTACCACAAATATAAAGATTTGATTCGTAAATTTGTTGAAGCTGGAGCAGATGTAAATATTTCCAATTCTATTACAACGCCATTTCTTAAATTATTTGAAGAAATAAATGATAGTGAATTGTTTCGATTGTTTATAGAGAAAGGGGCGGACATCAATGCCAAGAAAAATGATGGCATTTCTATCTTAATGATTGCAGTCAAGATGGGAAATGTCGATTATTTCAACTGTTTATTGAATGCAGGAGCTGATACTAAACATGTAGATAAAACAGGAAACTCTGCTTTATTTTATGCTGCAGCTTGCCAGTGCCCTGGAATTCTAGAATATTTCCTTAAATCCGGGTTTGATGTTAATGTTAGGAATAATGAGGGTCAGACTCCGTTGATGTTCGCGCCTTATAATGGAAGTACTATTAATATCAAAATGTTGTTAAATTCAGGCGCCGATATCAACGCTAGAGACAACGCTGGTGGCACTTTACTATCACTGGCAATCAAACATCACCACTATCAAATCATCAGACTTCTAGTTGAAGCTGGAGTCCAGGTGGATGTTGAATACAAAGATCGTTTTAAAATTATTACCTTAGCCGCCTTTAATGAAAGATGGTGTGGAAATACTGTATTGAAAATGCTACTGAAAGCAGCCCATGATATTGATCTGGTCCAACTCTTACAGTATAGGCCAGTTATTAATGGTTTTTATAGATATGAAGATATAATTAAACTGATTGGGAAATATTTTCTCCTTCAAAACCCTGAGGCATATAAACCAGTATTCCCACAGGAATTGTCGATATGGTGGGATGAATGTAAGATACAGGTGCAGAGACTGCAACGACACAAGCTAGGCAGAAGTTCTATCTCCTTGAGTGCCTATCTCTTGGAAATGGATTTCAACCAAAGGGCAAGTTTTGTATCCAACAACACCACTCAGATCCGACAGAAGCTGGAGTCAGAGATGTTCTTGTACAAACAGAATGCTGACCTCTATGCTGAAATGATCGAAGAATATTTCTCGGAAGACATAAAGAGAGTAAAGCTTCTTTACAAATGGAATGCCAGCACTCAAGATCAGCTGTTCAAATTGACAACAGTGTCAGTTCGACTCCTCATAGCGAAGTACCTCGCTGATTACAACCTTGAACAGTTTGTAAACTCCAAGGACAACTAAGCTCAAGTCATAACTTTGATTCCTTTTCCAGCTCTATATATTCAAATTAAAATTGAGAAGCGCGTTTAAACGCAATTTTTTTTTCACAAAGAATTTCTTTTTAATATAAAATGCAAGCTGTCAGGTTTTTAATCGCTTTTCAACAGGTTTTATTAAACATCAACTGTTCCTTACAAGAAGAATTATGTAAAAATAATTTTAATAAACACCTTAATAAACTTCAAACATATTCAGCATCTGGACTTGAGACAAGCCTTGACTTCAACTACCCAATTTCATTTTTATAAATAAATAAATTTTTATATTATAAAGAGCATGTTCATAAATTAAAAGCAAAACAATATCTTTCTCGAAATTATGGTAAATTACAAATATATGTCTTTAGAATAACATTCATGTATATAAATTTAAATAAACTTTTCAATTCTAATTGGAATTTTTTATTTTGAAGTGGTTTTCATTTGGTTTGATTACTATTGATTAAAACATTGTTAAAAGCAACTACTAATTAATTTGAGAAAGGTTTCTGTAAATATAAAATGTTATTAATAAATTTTATTATGCTAACACATGTGCCTTAAAATTGTTTTATCTATATAAATCATAAACTCTATAATTTCCATCTAAGCTTCCTTCAATATATATAGTAATATAAAATAGATTATATTTTCAATTCAATTGTTGAGCAATTCTGAGTTGTGAACAGTCAAAATGAAAATCAACTCGGGAGTTTTTATTATAACTGTCTCTTCTGTTGTAATTATGTAGATTTGGATTGTAGTTATTTAGATTTGGATAGATATCGCTAATATATTTGCTGATAAAATGGGAATTTTGTGAGTTGACTTTGTTTCAGCTTAATTATGAAGGGCTTCTAGAATACCAATATTTAAAATATGGCCTAGTAAAAAAGTTTCAGATAATTCAATTGTCATCACGAGTGAGCAAATTGAAGTAAATGATAAAATCTCTAAATTTTTATAAAACATTTTAATATAACAACAGCAAAAAGCTTTGTAAAGTCATTTTCGTCTTATACAGTTGCTTTTATCATTAAAGTAGGGTACATAAAGGAATAAAAGTACCAGTAATTATCAATTATATTTACAGTGTGCATCAAATAAAGAGCGGAAAAAAGAAGAGGATGGCTCAGCATAAACCTCTATACAAGCAGTTGTTAAAAACAAGAAGTTGTTTTTTAAAGATAAAGAATATAAATCTTAAATAAATTTGAGAGTATATTGTATCTTATCTATATATATTGAGATAGAATAGATAAAAAAGAATTAAATAAACAAAACATCTTGATATTATCATTTTTGACATTATTTTTCATTGTGTAGGGAGTTCTCTATATTTATTAGTAAAACATTGGGTAGTTGGTGACTTCTGTAAGCTCCAGAACCTGGCTTGCTTGAATAAATGAGTAAAACATATATCTTGGTTGTTTGGAATATATAGGAGTTTCAGCTATGCTTCCTTCCTGCGGTGTATAAGACCGGTGGTATTAAGCTGTATGTTTGTCCATGTGTAGTAAACCCCATAGAGATTCTCTCTTGATCATACTTATTCTTTATTAATATAAAAACTTCACCAAGTCTTTAAAACACCAATTAAGTTTGACTTTGATTGTTGACCTGTTTTTTGATTGTGCCATTCTAAAGGAATTTTCCCAGTCAGCACTATTCGCTTTATGAGAGCTCTACACGCCAATGAATTAGCGAAATTTCTTTGTCTTACAAATTTATATTGTTTTGAATTCTTGGTTGGAAGTTGGTTTGGAACAAATATATCAACCAATTGTTTATTTATTTAATTCCCGGCGTTTCTGTGACTCGCCTTGACTCTCCTGAGAGGAATATTTATTTTGATTCCTATTTCTACTTATACTAGCCGAATGACCCGGGCAACGCCCGTGTTTTACCCGATTGAAGGTTTTTATTCAAATACTATTTGTTACAATTATAAATTGGCGCCTTAAATAAATGCATATATTAGTTAATAACTATAGCCTATGTGCTTTATCTGTCTATGTTCTTTTGGCTTCCGTAGGCGTCTCTTACTGGGAAAAAGAAAGAGAGGATTCCATTTAGTTATTAACTAATATATGCATTTATTTAAGGAGCGACCCGCTCCAACACAATAGTTACAAAAACCAAAAAGCGAGTGGGGGGGGCATGATGGGGGGGGGGGGGGAATGGGCAAAGGTGGCGTGATCGTAACCAACCAATAGGAGAGCGCCATTCCAAAAAAAAAAGCAAATGGTGACAGAGATGAAGAATTAAGAACGCATGACGCTCGAAACTGTATATAGAATACATACCCGATTTTCTAAACTACATGTAAGTATCTGAGTATATTCAGATATGTGACGTTTTATATGTACTTTAGGAAATCGTATACATCATAAGTAGAAATAGGATTCAAAATAATCAATCCTCTTAGGAGAGTAACAGAATCACTCAAATGTCGAGAATATAATGAACTAGCCGAATGACCCGGGCAACGTCCGGGTTTTACCCGATTAAATGCTTTTATTCAAATACTAGTCGTTACAATTATAAATTGGCGCCGTAGATGTCACTCTTGTGAAACGTCCCGCTCCAAACTTTGTGTCTGAGAAGCGATATTTTTATAAAAAGGTGATCTGGCTTTGTGTTTTCTGCTCGAATGAATGTTTTTCTGTTAGAATTTTGTTCCTGCATACTAAAAATGAACTGGCTTCACCCGTGGTCTCTGCTTTTTGGAATTTTTCCGGATATAATTTTGTATCTGATAATCAAATATGATAGAGCAATATTGTCATCATCATTTTCTGAATAAAAAACAACTACTTTTTTCCCAGAACCTGTCAATTTATTTTTCTTGACTAAAAATCCAAAAAATATCCTTTCCAGATTTTTCTCTATGTCCTGTTAAAACACGTTTTACATGTTCATTAGGTCAGCTGATATTACCTCCTATCTTCACCACTAGAGGCGCTGCTTGCGAGTGAAAGGGCAAATTTGCAACGCAATTTATAAATAACTTGTATACATACTTTTATACTTGTGTACATAGATAATAAATCTGTACATAGACAGGAAAAGCACATATATTTTAATAATATAAAAGAATTTTAAAATTGTAAAAAAAAAAAATGCATCGGCCGGGAATCGAACCCGGGGCGCCCGCGTGGCAGGCGAGCATTCTACCACTAAACCAAAAGCAAACGGTGACAGAATTGTTGATGACTCTGATACTTTTATATTTTATTATTGGTAAATATAGGTATAGTTTTTCTGAATTTAGTTTTGTTGTTTCATTCTGAGTGCTCACAAGGATGATATTTTAAAATTATGAAAAGAAAAAAGAAAGCAATAAATGTGAGTTTCACGATTTTTTCATAAAGATGATGTCGATAAAATGGGAAACAAGAAACTGTGCAAGAAGGCAGCCAATATCAGAAACACAAGGATTGAAATTTAATACTGAATAAAAAGACCACCGACTTGCCTAGAATTGCGGCTTTAATTTATGAATAAATAAATTCATTTTTTTTTCACACTTTATAGAGATATAGCTCTTGGTCTCTTGATTGTGTAATGGGAAATTTTACAGCGTAAGAATAGTTAAGATTTTTTATGTTAAACTATTTTAAGAGAGGTTTTTATAATTGTTCTTACGGACTGTATTATTCGATTTATTTTGTAACGATATATGTTTAGTTATTTAATAGGCATTACAAAGAATAAATTTTGTCGCGTTATACAGAATTATAAAAGACAAACTTCAGGATTATATTATGATACATAGCACGCTATCTGTTATGAATATTCGAAACTATTATAGACGTGTATGATTCTTTTGAAAATAAATAATTTCTACTGCCCTTACTGATTTTTCCATTACAGTTAGAGCAGTATAAATTGTTTAATTTTAAAAAGAATCATACGCGTCTATAATAGTTTTGAATATTCACACACACAAAAAAAGCCTTTATTAAGACACACAGGTCTTACAGAGGATTCTCCTTGGGGTTACAAGACGGAGAAACCTATGAAAGTGGGAGATATACAAAGGGGTAAAAATGGAGAAAGATTATATACACATGGTAAATATTGTTACATCATGATTAATGGCGTATTTCTTATATTATTTTTAATATATTTGAAATTTAAATTATATATTTATTTATTTTTATATTCTACTAGCGGACCCGCCCGGCTTCGCCCGGGTTTTACCCGAGTAAAAGTTTGTCTAACGAATCTCTCGATAAAGTGAACATTTTTTACCCGGTCCCTTGAAAAATACTCGATAAGTTGAATAAAATCAATATTAATTGGTTCCCTCGGTAATTGGAAGTTAAAGGAATAGTATCTTGCCTTGGAATTGTATCATTATTCTTGTATGGATGTACCCGGCTTCGCCCGGGTTTTACCCGAGTAAAGGTTTGTTTAACGAATATCTCGATAAAGTGAACATTTTTTCCCGGTCCCTTGAAAAATACTCGATAAGTTGAATAAAATCAATATTAATTGGTTCCCTCGGTAATTGGAAGTTAAAGGAATAGTATCTTGCCTTGGAATTGTATCATTATTCTTGTATGGATGTACCCGGCTTCGCCCGGGTTTTACCCGAGTAAAGGTTTGTTTAACGAATCTCTCGATAAAGTGAACATTTTTTCCCGGTCCCTTGAAAAATACTCGATAAGTTGAATAAAATCATTATTAATTGGTTCCCTCCGTAATTGGAAGTTAAAGGAATAGTATCTTGCCTTGGAATTGTATCATTATTCTTGTCTCAAATAAATTGCCGTGTCATCCTGAATTTTGTTTTTCCTAATTTTCTACATTACAAAATCATCGTATCATCATGATAATATTTAGAGCAGATTGTTGAATTATAACAGATAAATTAGAATATTTATCTTGATTATATCTAGGCGAAAAGTTATTTCAAAAATTTTATTTGCTAGAAACCTTCCCAGTACTATACTAAATAACTTCCCAAAGTTTCATGGCGATCCAATGAGTGGTTTGGTCAGGCATAAAGGACAAACAGACATACATTCATTTTTATATATATAAGAAGATGATATTTATTTAAAATAGATTATTTAGATTATCATCATTTGTATTTAGGTACACATGTGACTTCACTGCTCTCTTTGATGTGAGAAAATAAATAAAATTATTCTGGAGGCTACTTAAAGTAGGCTTATCTCATTATTCTCTTATATAAATTTGTAGGATGGTTGAAACACGCTCTGGTAAGATGCAAGACCCAGCACATGAGAGAATCATGGCTGAAGAGTCTGCCAAGCCGCAGCCTGGTGCAACAATATATACAGATTATTTGAATAATCATATGGAAAATAAGAAAAAAGATTTTTGGAAATATGGATGGAAGAAGTGAAGAGCGAAAAGAAAACAGGTATTTACATATGGAACATACAAATAATGGAACAAGTCAATTTAAGCTCTTCTGCTCACATAGCACAGGTGGACCATAGCTTTTTTCAAGAAATCTTTAAGAGATTTTCCAGGAAAATTCGAGTGTTCAGAAAGTTTCGAATATTCATAAACTTCAGAATAACACAGCAATTTATTTAAAACACAAGCATAAACAAAAATTTGTCCAAATGTAGTTTATTCAATGAGTTTGGTATAAATCAAACTGAGGCCACCAGGTATTGACATGGAGGATCCTGAATTGGTGGAATCAACAAAATCTCATCTGCGAGCAAAGTTGTTCTCCATTGCGCGGCCTGATCTCTGGATCTTGAACATTGTTTAATTTAGTTAGAATATTTATGTTTATATAAAGGTTTAATATAATTTTTCTATGATTGTGTAAATATTCATTTAATTTATCATCATCATCTTTTTTGTTTACAAAAAATGTCATATGAAAAATAAAGTAATGTAAATGAACGAAGTGGTTGCCCTCATGATTACTGATTCCATGTTTTAATAATCTAAGGTTTATGTTGTAAGAAATCTATACATTGAGAAGAATTATACATTGGTCAACTCGAGCCGAATGAACATATGTAAAAGTCAAGTTAAAATTTATTTTAAAAAAGGGCAACTTATAAGTATTTTGTAACCATATATTTCAAATAAAAGTATTTGGGAAGAGATTTTAATAGCAATTATGGATGTAGAAACTTTAATTAAAAAATTAAAAAGGATAAAAAAACTATAAAAGGTATAGAGGAAAATATCGAATCCATTGTATCTATGGTAGATATTAATGCAACGAAATGCAATGTTTCATGTTTGTATGTTTGTTTGTTTGTATGTTTGTTTTTGGATGTCCAGTATACAAATTCTCAGTAGTTCACTAATTCAAACCAAAATTTCAATACATAGGTAAAAAATAACGGGGAAGACGATAGGCTATTTTTAAAAATATATAAATCAATTATTAAAACTATATATTCAAATTATTCTACTTAGATCACGAACAGCGCCCTCTATCAAAGATTAGATTAAATTATGCTGATGCAAACAAATAGATAATGCTAATAACAAACAATTATAAAAAAAATCTTATCTAAATATATATCACTCGGGTAGATATGCACACGGGTCAATCCCGGGGCGAAGCCCGGGTCACCCGTCTAGTTTCTTTATGAAAAATCGAAAATAATTTTCAATAAAAATCGATTTATAAAGAAATATATTCATAAAAATCGCTTCAGTTGAAAGTGGAGGTTTGCTCGAAAAATAAAGGGCAGTTGGCGTTCTGCGCTACATGAACCTGTAGGTTAAAAAATATACAAAAAATAATAATATAAAATTATAAATTATTTAATATAAAAAATTTAAATAAATTTATTCTTCTGTGAATAATATTTTTATTGAAATCTTACATTATCATCATAGAAATGTAAATAAACAGCTTCAAATTGGGTTTAATATGTAATTTTTATTTCATCTTTTATTAAATTAAAAATATATAATTTTCTCTTTCCGAATACACATGGCTCTACTTTTGGAAATTGAAAATGAAAATTGGGTGAAGGTAAAGGAGTTGTTAGAATCTGGCGCAGATATTAATATAAAGACCAAAAGAGGGAATTCACCTCTGCACTTGGCTGCTCGTAAAGGCCATCAAGACTTAGTTCAGTACCTGGTAGAGGCTGGGGCAGATGTGAACTCCCTGAATGGTTGTAGGCAATCCCCCTTACATTATGCTATTTTGCGCCGCGAGCTATCCATAGCAAGTTTTCTTATTGACGCGGGAGCTGATGTAAATATCAAAGATATTAGAAATTGGGTTCCACTGTTGTATGCAATTATGGATTGGGTGGAAAGGAAATTGGAAATTAGAGAGAATGCCGCAATTTACCACAAATATAAAGATTTGATTCGTAAATTTGTTGAAGCTGGAGCAGATGTAAATATTTCCAATTCTATTACAACGCCATTTCTTGAATTATTTGAAGAAATAAATGATAGTGAATTGTTTCGATTGTTTATAGAGAAAGGGGCGGACATCAATGCCAAGAAAGATGATGGCATTTCTATCTTAATGATTGCAGTCAAGAAGGGGAATGTCGATTATTTCAACTGTTTATTGAATGCAGGAGCTGATACTAAACATGTAGATAAAACAGGAAACTCTGCTTTATTTTATGCTTCAGCTAGCCAGTGCCCTGGAATTCTAGAATATTTCCTTAAATCCGGGTTTGATGTTAATGTTAGGAATAATGAGGGTCAGACTCCGTTGATGTTCGCGCCTGAAAATGAGAGTACTATTAATATCAAAATGTTGTTAAATTCAGGCGCCGATATCAACGCTAGAGACAACGCTGGTGGCACTTTACTATCTCTGGCAATCAATCTTCACCACTATAAAATCATCAGACTTCTAGTTGAAGCTGGAGTCCAGGTTAATGTCGAAGACGAAGATGGTTTTAAAATTATTACCTTAGCCGCCTTTAGAGCAAGATGGTGTGGAAATACTATATTGAAAATGCTACTGAGAGCAGCCCATGATATTGATCTGGTCCAACACTTACAGTATGGTCCAGTTATTTATGGTTCTTATAGATATGAAGATATAAAAAAATTGATTGGCAAATATTTTCTCCTTCAAAACCCTGAGGCATATAAACCAGTATTCCCACAGGAATTGTCAATATGGTGGGATGAATGTAAGATACAGGTGCAGAGACTGCAACGACACAAGCTAGGAAGAAGTTCTATCTCCTTGAGTGGCTATCTCTTGGAAATGGATTTCAACCAAAGGGCAAGTTTTGTATCCAACAACACCGCCGAGATCCGACAAAAGCTGGAGTCAGAGATGTCGTTGTACAAACAGAATGCTGACCTCTATGCTGAAATGATCGAAGAATATTTCTCAGAAGATATAAAGAGAGCTAAGCTTCTTTACGAATGGAATTTCATCACTCAAGATCAGCTGTTCAAATTGACAACAGTGTCAGTTCGACTCCTCATAGCGAAGTACCTCGCTGATTACAACCTTGAACAGTTTGTAAACTCCAAGGACAACTAAGCTCAAGTCATAACTTTGATTCCTTTTACAGCTCTATATATTCAAATTAAAATTGAGAAGCGTGTTTAAACGCAATTTTTTTTTCACAAAGTATTTCTTTTTAATATAAAATGCAAGCTGTCAGGTTTTTAATCGCTTTTCAACAGTTTTTATTAAACATCAACTGTTCCTTACAAGAAGAATTGTGTAAATATAATTTGAAATTTTAATAAACACCTTAATAAACTTCAAACATATTCAGCATCTGGACTTGAGACAAGCCTTGACTTCAACTACCTAATTTCATTTTTATAAATAAATATTTTTTTTATATTATAAAGAGCATGTTCATAAATTAAAAGCAAAACAATATCTTTCTCGAAATTACGGTAAATTACAAATATATGTCTTTAGAAATACATTCATGTATATAAATTTAAATAAACTTTTCAATTCTAATTGGAATTTTTTTATTTTGAAGTGGTTTTCATTTGGTTCGATTACTATTGATTAAAACATTGTTAAAAGCAACTACTAATTTATTTGAGAAATGTTTTCTGTAAATATAAAATGTTATTAAAAAATTTTATTATGCTACCACATGTGCCTTAAAATTGTTTTATCTATATAAATCATAAACTCTATAATTTCCATCTAAGCTTCCTTCAATATATATATATATATAGTAATATAAAATAGATTATACTAGCGGACGTACCCGGCTTCGCCCGGGTTTTACCCGAGTAAAGGTTTGTCTGACGAATCTCTCGATAAAGTGAACATTTTTTCCCGGTCCCTTGAAAAATAATCGATAAGTTGAATAAAATCAATATTAATTGGTTCCCTCGGTAATTGGAAGTTAAAGGAATAGTATCTTGCCTTGGAATTGTATCATTATTCTTGTCTCAAATAAATTGCCGTGTCATCCTGAATTTTGTCTTTCCTAATTTTCTACATTACAAAATCATCGTATCATCATGATAATATTTAGAGCAGATTGTTGAATTATAACAGATAAATTAGAATATTTTTCTTGATTATTTTAAAGCGAAAAGTTATTTCAAAAATTTTATTCACTAGAAACCTTTCCAGTACTATACTAAATAACTTCCCAAAGTTTCATGGCGTTCCAATGAGTGGTTTGGTCAGGCATAAAGGACAAACAGACACACACACACACACACACACATACATTCATTTTTATATATATAGATTTTCAATTCAATTGTTGAGCAATTCTGAGATGTGAACAGTCAAAATGAAAATGAACTCGGGAGTTTTTATTATATCTGTCTCTTCTGTTGTAATTATGTAATTTAGATTTGGATAGATATCGTTAATATATTTGCTGATAAAATGGGAATTTTGTGAGTTGACTTTGTTCCAGCTTAATTATAAAGGCTTCTAGAATACCAATATTTAAAATATGGCCTAGTAAAAAAGTTTCAGATAATTCAATTGTCATCACGAGTGAGCAAATTGAAATAAATGCTAAAATCTCTAAATTTTTATAAAACATTTTAATATAACAACAGCAAAAAGCTTTGTAAAGTCATTTTCGTCTTATACAGTTGCTTCTAGCATTAATGTAAGGTACATACAGGAATAAAAGTACCAGTAATTGTCAATTATATTTACAGTGTATCAAATAAGGAGCGGAAAAAAGAAGAGGATGGCTCAGCATAAACCTCTATACAAGCAGTTGTTAAAAACAAGAAGTTATTTTTTTTAAGATAAAGAATAAAAATCTTAAATAAATTTGAGAGTATAATGTATCTTATCTAAATATTGAGATAGAACAGATAAAAAAGAATTAAATAAACAAAACATCTTCATAATATCATTCTTGACATTATTTTTCATTGTGTAGGGAGTTCTCTATATTTATTAGTAAAACATTGGGTAGTTGGTGACTTCTGTTAGCTCCAGAACCTGGGTTGCTTGAATAAATTAGAAAAACATATATCTTGGTTGTTTGGAATATATAGGAGTTTCAGCTATGCTTCCTTCCTGCGGTGTATAAGACCAGTGGTATTAAGCTGTATGTTTGTTCATGTGTAGTAAACCCCATAGAGATTCTCTCTTCGATCATACTTAATCTTTATTAATATAAAAACTTCACCAAGTCTGTAAAACACCAATTAAGATTGACTTTGATTGTTGACCTGTTTTTTGATTGTGCCATTCTAAATTAATTTTCCCAGTCAGCATTATTCGCTGTATGAGAACTCTACACGCCAATGAATTGGCGAAATTTCTTTATTTTACAAATTTATATTGTTTTGAATTCTTGGTTGGAAGTTGGCTTGGAACAAATACATCAACCAATTATTTATTTATTTAATTCCCGATGTTTCTGTAATTCGCCTTTACTCTCCTTAGAGGAATATTTATTTTGATTCCTATTTCTTCTTATATACATACCCGATTTTCTAAACTATATGTAAATATCTGAGTGTATTGAGATATGTGACGTTTTATATGTACTTTAGGAAATCGTATACGTCATAAGTAGAAATAGGATTCAAAATAATCAATCCTCTTAGGAGAGTAACAGAGTCATTCAAATGTCGAGAATATAATGAACTAGCCGAATGACCCGGGCAACGCCCAGGTTTTACCCGATTAAATGCTTTTATTCAAATACTATTCGTTACAATTATAAATTGGCGCCGTGGATGTCATTCTTGTGAAACGTCCCGCTCCAAACTTTGTGTCTGAGAAGCGATATTTTTATAAAGAGATGATCTGGCTTTGTGTCTTCTGCTCGAATGAATGTTTTTCTGTTAGAATTTTGTTCCTGCATACTAAAAATAAACTGGCTTCACCCATGGTCTCTGCTTTTTGGAATTTTTCCGGATATAATTTTGTATCTGATAATCAAATATGATACAGCAATATTGTCATCATCATTTTCTGAATAAAAAACAACTACTTTTTTCCCAGAACCTGTCAATTTATTTTTCTTGACTAAAAATCCAAAAAATATCCTTTCCAGATTTTTCTCTATGTCCTGTTAAAACACGTTTTACATGTTCATTAGGTCAGCTGATATTACCTCCTATCTTCACCACTAGAGGCGCTGCTTGCGAGTGAAAGGGCAAATTTGCAACGCAATTTGCAAATAACTTGTATACATACTTTTATACTTGTGTACATAGACCATAAATCTGTACATAGACAGGAAAAGCACATGTATTTTAATAATATAAATGAGTTTTAAAAATTGTAAAAAAAAAAATGCATCGGCCTGGAATCGAACCCGGGGCGCCCGCGTGGCAAGCGAGCATTCTACCACTGAACCAAAAGCAAACGGTGACAGAATTAAGAAAGAATTGTGCATGACGCTGATAACTGTATATATATTAATTATTGATAAATATAGGTATAGTGTTTCATTCTGAGTGCTCACAAGGATAATATTTTGAAATTATGGAAAGAAAAAAGAAAGCAATAAATGTGAGTTTCACGATTTTTTCATAAAGATTATGTCGATAAAATGGGAAACAAGAAACTGTGCAAGAAGGCAGCCAATATCAGAGACACAAGGATTGAAATTTAATACTGAATAAGAAGACCACAGACTTGCCTAGAATTGCGACTTTAATTTATGAATAAATAAATTCATTTTTTTCACACATTATAGAGATATAGCTCTTGGTCTCTTGATTGTGTAATGGGAAATTTTACAGCGTAAGAATAGTTAAGATTTTCTATGTTAAACTATTTTAAGAGAGGTTTTTAAAATTGTTCTTGCGGACTGTATTATTCCATTTATTTTGTAACGATATATGTTTAGTTATTTAAAAGCCATTACAAAGAATAAATTTTGTCACGTTATACAGAATTATAAACGACAAACTTCAGGATTATATTAAGATGCATAGCACGCCATCTGTTATGAATATTTTAAACTATTATAGACGTGTATGATTCTTTTGAAAATAAATAATTTCTACTGCCCTTACTGATTTTCCATTACAGTAAGAGCAGTATAAATTGTTTAATTTTGAAAAGAATCATACGCTTCTATAATAGTTTCGAATATTCACTTACACACACACAAAAGCCTTTATTAAGACACACAGGTCTTACAGAGGATTCTCCTTGGGGTTACAAGACGGAGAAACCTATGAAAGTGGGTGTGCAGAGTATTAGGCTCATAGATTGTTGAGCTCTGGAAACCAAAAGGAATAATACTCTGCTAGTGATCTCTTTTGACTTGTATATAAAATATATAATATAATAGGAAATAAACTAATGCTTAGTTAATCTTGCCTCGTCTTGGATAACAACACATGGTGGAAGCGGTAAACTGAATTCATAAAGAAGGTCGTTGTTCGAAGAAAATTTGAAATTTGGCATCAAGCAAGCTTAGCAGCGGTAAACTGAATTCATAAAGAAGGTCGTTGTTCGAAGAAAATTTGAAATTCGACATCAAGCAAGCTTAGAAGCGGTAAACTGAATTCATAAAGAAGGTCGTTGTTCGAAGAAAATTTTAAATTCGACATCAAGCAAGCTTAGAAGCAGTAAACTGAATTCATAAAGAAGGTCGTTGTTCGAAGAAAATTTGAAATTCGACATCAAGCAAGCTTAGAAGCGGTGGGATGAATTCATAAAGAAGGTCGTTGTTCGAAGAAAATTTGAAATTCGACATCAAGCAAGCTTAGAAGCAGTAAACTGAATTCATAAAGAAGGTCGTTGTTCGAAGAAAATTTGAAATTCGACATCAAGCAAGATTATGTTATCCAAGACGGAGGGACAGCCAAGACCAGGATCCAGAGAAGAGCCTCCCTTCAATGCCAGCCGTGCATACAAGATGGAAGGGCAGTCAAGATACCTCGAAGGTTCCTGTAAAGTTAAGGGAGGAGATGTGCAGAGTATTAGGCTCATAGATTGTTGAGCTCTGGAAACCAAAAAGAATAATACTCTGCTAGTGATCTCTTTTGACTTGTATATAAAATATATAATATAATAGAAAATAAACTAATGCTTAGTTAATCTTGCCTCGTCTTGGATAACAACACAGTGGGAGATATACAAAGGGGTAAAAATGGAGAAAGATTATATACACATGGTAAATATATAGAGATTATTATTTGAATAATCCTATGGAAAATAAGAAAATAATAATTTTGGAAATATGGATGGAAGAAGTGAAGAGCGAAAAGAGGTAAGAAAACAGGAATATGGAACATACATATAATGGAACAAGTCAATTTAAGCTCTTCTGCTCACACAGCACAGGTGGGCCATGGCTTTTTTCAAGAAATCTTTATGAGATTTTCCAGGAAAATCCGAGTGTTCAGAGAGTTTCGAATATTCATAAACTTCAAAATAACACAGCAATTTATTTAAAACACAAGCATAAACTGATATTTGTCCAAAGGAAGTTTATTCAATGAGTCTGGTATAAAACAAACTGAGGCCACCAGGAATTGACATGGAGAATCCTGAATTGGTGGAATCAACAAAGTCTCATCTGCGAGCAAAGTTGTTCTCCATGACGCAGCCTGATCTCTGGATCTTGAACATGTTCTGTTTGATGTGGCCTTCCACGTAACTACTCTCTACGGCCTTGTTCAGCAGCGGCGTGATGAACTTGGCTTCCTTTGTCTTCTTGTTCTTGCGGTCTTCCTCCTCATCTTGTTGGCGGTATTTGGTGACCTGGGCGGCTCTCTGTTCATCCCTCCACTTGGCGTCTTCCAGCATCTGCTACCGGAGTTTCTCCATCTCCTCTGCACTCTTCTTGCTGTCTCTCCTGTCAGGAGTGAGTTTCCTATGGGGTTGCCCCGGGCCTGGTATGGGTTCTTCCTGAGGTCAACCACAGGTCTGCTGAAGGACTTTGAGGTCACAATGAGTCCATATTTCCTCTATCTGGCCGACCTCTCATCCTCACTGGCGTCATCAGAGAAGAAGTGGGCTCTCTTGCGGTGGTTGTCCGGGGAGCGATGGCGGTGGGATGGTGACGGGGAGGTGGCTTTCTTTTTGTGCTGGACTTCTGGATCACTGCTGCTGGACCTCCGGGACCCCTTCTTCTTTTTATTCGCAATTTAACTCGCAAGCAGCGCCACCATTGCGACGATGTTAACAAGTTTTTTATCTATAAGTTTTATTATCACTAAGTTTATTATCTTAAAGATTATTTATCAAAAGTAAGATTATCTCAGAATGACACGGCAATTTATTTGAGACAAGAATAATGATACAATTCCAAGGCGAAGATACTATTCCTTTAACTTCCAATTACCGAGGGAACCAATTAATATTGATTTATTCAACTTATCGAGTATTTTTCAAGGGACCAGGAAAAAATGTTCACTAGATAAAACGATGATTTTGTAATGTAGAAAATTAGGAAAGACAAAATTCAGGATGACACGGCACACAGGGACCGGGAAAAAATGTTCACTTTATCGAGAGATTCAAATTTACGAGTTTCAAATTATCAAAATATATCTTTTTTTTTATAAGTTTATAGAGAATTGTTCTAACAAATGTTCGTTAGACAAACCTTTACTCGGGTAAAACCCCGGGCGAAGCAGGGTACATCCGCTAGTCTATATATATACAATGAATGTATGAATGTATAAATGAATGTATGTGTGTGTGTCCTTTATACCTGACCAAACCACTCATTGGAACGCAATGAAACTTCGGGAAGTTATTTAGTATAGTACTGGGAAGGTTTCTAGCAAATAAAATTTTTGAAATAACTTTTCGCCTGAAAATAATCAAGATAAATATTCTAATTTATCTGTTATAATTCAACAATCTGCTCTAAATATCATCATGATGATACGATGATTTTGTAATGTAGAAAATTATGGTAGACAAAATTCAGGATGACACGCAAATTATTTGAGACAAGAATAATGATGTAATTCCAAGGCAAGATACTATTCTTTTAACTTCCAATTTACCGAGGGAACCAATTAATATTGATTTTATTCAACTTATCGAGTTTTTTCAAGGGGCCGAGAAAAAATGTTCACTTTATCGAGAGATTCGTTAGACAAACCTTTACTCGGGTAAAACCCGGGCGAAGCCGGGTACATCCATACAAGAATAATGATACAATTCCAAGGCAAGATACTATTCCTTTAACTTCCAATTACCGAGGGAACCCATTAATATTGATTTTATTCAACTTATCGAGTATTTTTCAAGGGGCCGGGAAAAAATGTTCACTTTATCGAGAGATTTGTTAGACAAACCTTTACTCGGGTAAAACCCGGGCGAAACCGGGTACAAAAATACAAGAATAATGATACAATTCCAAGGCAAGATACTATTCCTTTAACTTCCAATTACCGAGGGAACCAATTAATATTGATTTTATTCAACTTATCGAGTATTTTTCGAGGGACCGGGAAAAAATGTTCACTTTATCGAGAGATTCGTTAGACAAACCTTTACTCGGGTAAAACCTGGGCGAAGCCGGGTACGTCCGCTAGTTGAGTATATTTACCCCTGTACAGAACCAAGTACAGACATCTGATGTCCGCTATTAGACAACCTGGATAGTTCGCTGTGACTATAGTATGTGGTGCCCCTTCAAAAAGGATTATTAAATAAACTATATCGGGATCTAAAATTTAAGTTTTATCTTTCTCAATCTAATGAACTGTTCAAGAAATTCTTTCCAATTGCTGCCCCAAATTTCATTTCTTCTAATAAATTCACTACTTTATTCTTAACAGGCAAAGGACCCTTCTTAAGTTTCCTACTCAAACTGAATGTTATCAATGATCCAAAATGTGAATGCCGCTTAGATGTTGAATCACCAGAGCATCTTCTTTTAACTTGCCCTCTGACTAATCAAATTGTATGTAGATACTTTGAAACATTACCAAATTCTCTTTGTGTATATACTCTATCTTATGAGAACTTTGTTAAGTTTAGAACTATTTGTACAATAATTTACAAAACACTACTAATCCATCGTGTAAATATTTAATCATATATATGTGAATAATATTAGCACAGCACAATAGTCCTTTTGACTTCGTGCTTTTGTAACAATAAATAAATAAATAGTATGTGGTGGCTCCAGGAATCTGACCGGGTTATTTCAAGAGAGAGAGATATTTGAATAAAATATCTATAACTAGCCAAATGAACAGGACAACTCCCTGGTTTTAACCCAGGTTTTAATCCAGGTTTTACCAGAGTGTTTATTTTTTAAATTAAATACTGTTTTGAGTTGAATAATAATCATTTCACACCCACACAAACATTTTTTATATTTACATTTTTCCCCCCGGTTCTAACTTAGTAAATGTTTTTCCGATAATTAATGAGTTATGAATTAAGATAACAAAAATACCTCTGTTCTCTATAGAAACACAAGTCTGGGAGAAGAGTTTCTTTTATAAGAAGAATGTCACGTTCAGCCAAGACGTCCCTCTAAGGGCACAAAATGACATGAGTGTCAAAAAAATATTCTTGAAATGTATATAAACCATAGCCACTCGTGTTAAATTGTACCCATAGAAATTATTTGCCAATATTGAAAAATATTATATTCAATATGCCTTTTTTTAAATATATTTATTTTGAAAATAGAAAAATCCATATTTAATTCATTAGATAATAAAAAGGCATATATTGGATTTAATAAAAGATTTATTTTGCCAATATTTCGGCTGGCTGAACGATAACCTTTATCGAGGCATTACATCTTTGTATACACTGTGTATACAAAGATTTAATGCCTCGATAAAGGTTGGCGTTCAGCCAGCCGAAATATTGGCAAAATAAATCTTTTATTAAACCCAATATATGCCTTTTTATTATCTAATATATATTTATATATCTTCTATATATATAAAAATCAATGTTTGTATGTTTGTTTTTTTGTATGTCCGGTATACAAATTCTCAGTAGATCACTAATTCAAACCAAAATTTCCATATATAGGTAAAGAAATACGGGGAAGATGATAGGCTATTTTAAAAATATATATAAATAAATTATTAAAACTATATATTCAAATTATTCTACTTAGATCACGAACAGCGCCCTCTATCAAAGATTAGATTAAATTATGCTGATGCAAACAAATAGATAATGCTAATAACAAACAATTATAAAAAAAAATCTTATCTAAATATATATCACTCGGGTAGATATGCACACGGGTCAATCCCGGGGCGAACCCATGGTCACCTGTCTAGTTTCTTTATGAAAAAATCGAAAATATTTTTCAATAAAAATCGATTTATAAAGAAATATATTCATAAAAATCGATTCAGTTGAAAGTGGAGGTTTGCTCGAAAAATAAAGGGCAGTTGACGGTCTACGCTACATGTACCTGTAGGTTAAAAAATATACAAAAAAATAAAATTATAAATTATTTAATATGAAAAATTAAAATAAATTTATTCTTCTATGAATAATATTTTTATTGATATCTTACATTATCATCATAGAAATGTAAATTAACAGCTTCAAATTGGGTTTAATATGTAATTTTTATTTCATCTTTTATTAAATTAAAAATATATCATTTTCTCTTTATGAATACACATGGCTCTACTTCTGGAAATTAAAAATGAAAATTGGGTGAAGGTAAAGGAGTTGTTAGAATCTGGCGCAGATATTAATATAAAGACCAAAAGAGGGAATTCACCACTGCACTTGACTGCTCGTAAAGGCCATCAAGACTTAGTTCAGTACCTGGTAGAGGCAGGGACGGATGTGAACTCCCTGAATGGTTGTAGACAATCCCCCTTACATTATGCTATTATGGGCCGCGAGCTATCCATAGCAAGTTATCTTATTGACGCGGGAGCTGATGTAAATATCAAAGATATTAGAAATTGGGTTCCTCTGTTGTATGCAATTACGGATTGGGTGAAAAGGAAATTGGAAATTAGAGAGAATGCCGCAATTTACCACAAATATAAAGATTTGATTCGTAAATTTGTTGAAGCTGGAGCAGATGTAAATATTTCCAATTCTATTACAACGCCATTTCTTGAATTATTTGAAGAAATAAATGATAGCGAATTGTTTCGATTGTTTATAGAGAAATGGGCGGACATCAATGCCAAGAAAGATTATGGCATTTCTATCTTAATGATTGCAGTCAAGAAGGGGAATGTCGATTATTTCAACTGTTTATTGAATGCAGGAGCTGATACTAAACATGTAGATAAAACAGGAAACTCTGCTTTATTTTATGCTGCAGCTAGCCAGTGCCCTGGAATTCTAGAATATTTCCTTAAATCCGGGTTTGATGTTAATGTTAGGAATAATGAGGGTCAAACTCCGTTGATGTTCGCGCCTGAAAATGAGAGTACTATTAATATCAAAATGTTGTTAAATTCAGGCGCCGATATCAACGCTAGAGACAACGCTGGTGGCACTTTACTATCACTGGCAATCAATCATCACCACTATCAAATCATCAGACTTCTAGTTGAAGCTGGAGTCCAGGTGGATGTCGAATACAAAGATCGTTTTAAACTTATTACCTTAGCCGCCTTTAATGCAAGATGTTGTGGAAATACTGTATTGAAAATGCTACTGAGAGCAGCCCATGATATTGATCTGGTCCAACTCTTACAGTATAGTCCAGTTATTTATGGTTTTTATAGATATGAAGATATAATAAAACTGATTGGGAAATATTTTCTTCTTCAAAACCCTTAGGCATATAAACCAGTATTCCCTCAGGAATTGTCAATATGGTGGGATGAATGTAAGATACAGGTGCAGAGACTGCAACGACACAAGCTAGGCAGAAGTTCTATCTCCTTGAGTGCCTATCTCTTGGAAATGGATTTCAACCAAAGGGCAAGTTTTGTATCCAACAACACCGCTCAGATCCGACAGAAGCTGGAGTCAGAGATGTTCTTGTACAAACAGAATGCTGACCTCTATGCTGAAATGATCGAAGAATATTTCTCGGAAGACATAAAGAGAGTAAAGCTTCTTTACAAATGGAATTTCATCACTCAAGATCAGCTGTTCAAATTGACAACAGTGTCAGTTCGACTCCTCATAGCGAAGCACCTCGCTGATTACAACCTTGAACAGTTTGTAAACACCAAGGACAACACTAAGCTCAAGTCATAACTTTGATTCCTTTTCCAGCTCTATATATTAAAATTAAAATTGAGAAGCGCGTTTAAACGCAAATTTTTTTTCACAAAAAATTTCTTTTTAATATAAAATGCAAGCTGTCGGGTTTTTAATCGCTTTTCAACAGGTTTTATTAAACATCTACTGTTCCTTACAAGAAGAAAATTGTGTAAATATAATTTTAAATTTGAAATTTTAATAAACACCTTAATAAACTTCAAACATATTCAGCATCTGGACTTGAGACAAGCCTTGACTTCAACTACCTAATTTCATTTTTATAAATAAATAAATTTTTATATTATAAAGAGCATGTTCACAAATTAAAACCAAAACAATATCTCTCTCGAAATTACGGTAAATTACAAATATATGTCTTTAGAAATGCATTCATGTATATAAATTTAAATAAACTTTTCAAATCTAATTGGAATTATTTTATTTTGAAGTGGTTTTCATTTGTTTCGATTACTATTGATTAAAACATTGTTAAAAATCAACTACTAATTTATTTGAGAAATGTTTTCTGTAAATATAAAATGTTATTAATAAAATTTATCATGCTAACACATGTACCTTAAAATTGTTTTATCTATATAAATCATAAACTCTATAATTTCCATCTAAGCTTCCTTCAATATATCTATATATATAAAATTGAATGTCTGTCTGTCTGTTTGTCTGTACTCTATAGATTTAAAAACCATACATCCAATCGCCGTGAAATTTTGGGATATTATTAGGTATATCACCGGGAAGGAGATTTTGAAAAATAATTTCCTAAATATCTTGAATATCCTTAGAGTTATTTGCAGATTTGTAGATTTAACTCGCAAGAAGCGCCCCCATTGTGACGATGTTAACAAGTTTTCTTATCACTAAGTTTGTTATCTTAAATATTATTTATCAAACGTAAGATTATCTCAGGATGACACGGCAATGTAACACGGGAAAAAATGTTCACTAGATAAAACTATGATTTTCTAATGTAGAAAATTAGGAAAGACAAAAATCAGGATGACACGGCACACAGGGACCGGGAAAAAATGTTCACTTTATCGAGAGATTCAAATTTACGAGTTTCAAATTATCAAAATATATGTTTTTTTAAAATAAATTTTCAGAGAATTGTTTTAACAAATGTTCGCTAGACAAACCTTTACTTGGGTAAAACCTCGGGCGAAGCCGGGTACGTCCGCTAGTATAGTAATATAAAATAGATTATATTTTCAATTCAATTGTTGAGCAATTCTGAGATGTGAATAGTCAAAATGTAAATGAACTCGGGAGTTTTTATTATATCTGTCTCTTCTGTTGTAATTATGTAATTTAGATTTGGATAGATATCGTTAATATATTTGCTGATAAAATGGGAATTTTGTGAGTTGACTTTGTTTCAGCTTAATTATGAAGGGCTTCTAGAATACCAATATAAAAGCTTTGTAAAGTCATTTTCTACTTATACAGTTTCTTCTAGCATTAATGTAGGGTTGTTGTTGTTGTCGTGTCCAAAGAAGAGCCTCAGATGTCTCCATGCATCTCCATCACAGCAGCAGCAATGTCCACTATCTTGCTCTTCATTGGAAAATGGGTGCCGTTGCCACGTTAGTCACCTTGGAAACAAACCAGAATTTGGTCAAATATTCCAAGGGTCCAGGGGGGACCGCAGGGAGGTGTGGTCGGACTTCTCCCCCCCCCATTAATGTTGGGTACATACAGGAATAAAAGTACCAGTAATTATCAATTATATTTACAGTGTGTATCAAATAAGGAGCGGAAAAAAGAAGAGGATGGCTCAGCATAAACCTCTATACAAGCAGTTGTTAAAAACAAGAAGTTATTTTTTTAAAAGATAAAGAATATAAATCTTGAATAAATTTGAAAGTATAATGTATCTTATCTATAGATAGAATAGATAAAAAAGAATTAAATAAACAAAACATCTTGATAATATTATTTTTGACATTATTTTTTATTGTGTAGGGAGTTCTCTATATTTATTAGTAAAACATTGGGTAGTTAATGACTTCTGTAAGCTCCAGAACCTGGGTTACTTGAATAAATTAGTAAAACATATATCTTGGTTGTTTGGAATATATAGGAGTTTCAGCTATGCTTACTTCCTTCGGTGTATAAGACCGATGGTATTAAACTGTATGTTTGTTCATGTGTAGTAAACCCCATAGAGAATCTCTCTTGATCATACTTATTCTTTATTAATATAAAAACTTCACCAAGTCTGTAAAACACCAATTAAGATTGACTTTGATTGTTGACCTGTTTTTTGATTGTGCCATTCTAAATGAATTTTCCCAGTCAGCACTATTCGCTTTATGAGAGCTCTACACGCCAATGAATTGGCGAAATTTCTTTATTTTACAAATTTATATTGTTTTGAATTCTTGGTTGGAAGTTGGTTTGGAACAAATACATCAACCAATTGTTTATTTATTTAATTCCCGATGTTTCTGTAACTCGCCTTAACTCTCCTCAGAGCAATATTTATTTTGATTCCTATTTCTACTTATACTAGCCGAATGACCCGGGCAACGCCCGTGTTTTACCCGATTGAATGTTTTTATTCAAATACTATTTGTTACAATTATAAATTGGCGCCTTAAATAAATGCATATATTAGTTAATAACTATAGCCTATGTGCTTTATCTGTCTATGTACTGTTGGCTTCCGTAGGCGTCTCTTACTGGGAAAAAGAAAGAGAGGATTCCATTTAGTTATTAACTAATATATGCATTAATTTAAGGAGCGACCCGCTCCAACACAATAGTTACAAAAACCAAAAAGCGAGTTGGGGAGGGGGGGGGGCAAAGTCACAAACAAAGTGTCTCGCGTAGTGGCGGCGCCATCGTAGCCACGTGATCGTAGCCAACCAATAGGAGAGCGCCATTCCAGAAAAAAAGCAAACGGTGACAGAGATGATGACGCTCGTAACTGTGTATATAGAATTTCAAATACCATCCAATACAGTCATTTTAATTCAAGTTATATAAAAGATATTTGAATTGATTAAGTAAAATTGTTAAAAGTTATTTAAAATCAATAAAAATTAACGATATGTATCTTATTGGAAAAGAGCGAGGTTTCGAGAAACGACGTTATTCTACTTGCTTAACAATGTCAAGTGGAGAAATACAAACGGTGTAAATTTTATATCAATATCGAATAAGAGCGATTCATAAAATTTGATAATTTCAGAATTTTTTTAACTTACTCATTGGCCATAATAATTTAAAAAATTAAAATTTTCACATTTTAAATAAAAAAAATCATGACCAATTTACTTCAACACATCATTAAGTATATTTACCCCTGTACAGAACCAAGTACAGACATCTGATGTCCGCTATTAGACAACCTGGATAGTTGGCTGTGATTATAGTACGTGGTGGCTCCAGGAATCTGCCCGGGTTATTTCAAGAGAGAGAGAGATTTGATTAAAATATCTATAACTAGCCAAATGAACAAGACAACGCCCAGGTTTTACCCGAGTGTTTATTTTTGAAATTAAATGCTGTTTTGAGTTGAATAAAATGATCATTTAGCTGAGAGAAAAGTTTCTTTTATGTATATCGGCAATACAAGCTTTCGGGCTTAACAGCCCTTCGACAGGTATAACTATGTTACTGAGGTTTATCGAATCTAATCAATATTAAGGATACTAAGGAAGGGCTGTTGAGCCCGAAAGCTTGTATTGCCGATATACATAAAGGAAACTTTTCCCTCACTTATACCGAAGCGATTATATTAGCAACAAATAATCATTGCACACCCACACAAACATTTTTTATATTTACTTTGTTTCTCTCCGGTTCCAACTTAGTAAATGTTTTTCTGATAATTAATGAGTTATGAATTAAGATAACAAAAATACCTTTGTTCTCTATAGAAATACAAGTCTGGGAGAAGAGTTTCCTTTATAAGAGGAAGATCACGTTCAGCCAAGACGTCCTTCTAAGGCTACAAAATGACATGAGTGTCAAAAAAATATTCTTGAAATGTATATAAACCATAGCCACTCGTGTTAAATTGTACCCATAGAAATTATTTGCCAATATTGAAAAATATATTCAATATGTCTTTTTTAAATATCTACATATATATTTATTTTGAAAATAGAGCAATCCATATTTAATTCATTAGATAATAAAAAGGCATATATTCGATTTAATAAAAGATTTATTTTGGCAATATTTCGGCTGGCTGAACGCCAACCTTTATCGAGGCATTACATCTTTGTATACACTGTGTATACAAAGATGTAATGCCTCGATAAAGGTTGGCGTTCAGCCAGCCGAAATATTGGCAAAATAAATCTTTTATTAAATCCAATATATGCCTTTTTATTATCTAATATATATTTATATATCTTCTATATATATGTCATAATTTGTACATAACTGGATGCAAACTCGACCCAATATGTATGCAATGTATGTTTTAAAGGATTTAATAAAGACAAGGCTTAAGAAATCTGGGAGAAAGATTGAGAGAAGGACTAACAAAGAGGAAGCAATCATTAGCAGGGTTTATTATCCCGGAACTCATAAAACTGAGTTCAAGAACCTAGCATTTCCTGGTCAGGTTAGGACAAGTCCAGAGAACAAAGAATTAGCAAAGACCAATCAGAGAGTAGAACATTAGCCAAGAACCTATAGCGAGATTACACGTCACGAACGATCAGCCAATGAGAAGCCAAAAGAGTTTTCTTCTTAAATCAGGAACGCAGAATAGTTAGTTAGCCCCGGGACAGCACGGAGTCAGGGCCTTGGACAGGATCGAGTTAGCACCTGGACCGCCATAGAGATCAGCTTGGAGAAAATCCCGTCTCCTCAATACCTCAGATAAGTCAATTCTCAATTATGGAATAGATAGTCGATAGTCAACTCTTCAACTCCTTCCTCTCCCTAGATTACTAGCCTTTTTCAACTCAACCAACCCTGTGCTTTCGTTATTTTCCCCTGTTGTGAACACCTTACCACTCAGCATCAACGACTGCGCCAACACCTTCAATCAATTATCAATCAACTTCAAAAGATTTCGCACCGGTAATCCCACATTAAGTCGACAGGATATAATGGAAAACAAACGAAAAGCAACGGCAAGGATCTAGCGGAGAGAAGAAAAACGACACTACGCACCCTGGCGGCCATCATCGTGCAGTTGACGGCGATCCTCCAAGGAGTAAAGACGACCCGGCGAGACGAGGACCGAGGCTCCACCCGCGGGTCAGCCGACGCCCACGCCCCCGCCCCAGGCCGGAAGATGGACGGAGGTGCCGCCGCCGACACGTGGCCGGGTGATCTGATGCGCCACTCCGAGGAACCACCACCCACCATGCCGGATCCCTACACCAGTATCCAGAAAAAACCAAGTAGGTGGACTGTACCATCCCAACAAGCTCGACATTCGAACACAAGGGCAGTGCAAATGGCCCAAAATCGACACCCGAGTGCGCGTACAGTGCAAACGGTCCCAACCCAGCACGCCCAGCGTCCCACGCCGACATCCCAAGCCGGAGACGCATCAGCCGAGCCGACTTTTCGGGGCTGAGGTAGGAAGGCAACCTCAACTCTTTGGCGTCAATAAATTGACGCTGAAACTGTTTCTAACCCCTGATCTACCATGCCCATTTTTAATTGACCCAGGCGCAAGTTCGAATATAGTGCCATATAATTTGTACAAAATGTTAAAAATTCACCTTCCTAAGTTAAATTTAAAAGAACAATCTATAGAGCTACAGACCCTAGACGGTTTTGCAACAACAATAGGAAAATTAGCACTCCCGCTGACAATAGGTAAAATATCCAGAAAAGAGAATTTCCACGTGGTGGAAGCACCGCTGCCATTTGGAATTCTCAGCATAAATACCCTCCAGCATTTTAATATAGCAATAGACTTTAATAACGGCACTATATTCCAACTTGGCGCCCCATTGTCTACGCATACTTACCATTTTAACCATGTACCAAATGAATGCACATATTGGGAATGCCCAAACATGTCCCAAAGGACTTGCCCTGCACCCAAACACTCCGCACATGGCAACCACTGCGTGCATCCATTGACCAAAACACCATTCCAATCTAATCACGCACCACACAACTTTTTCACTAAGGCCAATTGCCTTTACTATATGCCCTCGATTAACAAGGCCACAACGGCTTCAACTTGCCACAACAATGCACAAGGCGCGTCCATCCCACAGGACAGCTCGCACAACTCCCACATAAAGCTCATAAGTGACCACACATCGTCACGAAACAATCACGCAAGTGTACATCGCAACAAACACGACACTCACAACAACAGTACACAGACAATATCCATCCAACAGGACGGCTTTCACGCTAAACACACACATGTCCATACGTCGTCACACAACAGTAACACGCACAACAAGCGCAACAAGCACGACACTCGCGCCAAAAGGCGACAACACCCAGCAAATAACATATGCACAAACACTGCCGAAACAACCACCTCGTCTACACAAAACACAGAAAAAATTCACGTCACCAAACAACCACACAATCGAAAAACATTGCGATCTTTCTTAAGCGCTGTGAACGCTTATAAAAAGTTCATTCCAGACCACGCCCGCTTGCGGACACCACTTGTCAACCTTCTAAAAAGGGATGTCATATGGGTCTGGGATGACGAATGCCAGAAAGCGTTCACTAGCCTGAAAGAAAGCCTTACAACACACCCCACATTACACCTTTACCAGGAAGGTCTGCCATGCCAGCTGTACTGTAACGCCTCAACACTCGGCATTGCAGGCGTTCTCAAACAGGTCTACCCTGATGGGAAGACATACACAGTCCAGAATTTCAGCCGCTCTCTGCGTGCGCACGAGCGAAGTTATTCAAACTCGGAACTACAATGCCTAGCCATTGTGGAAAGTGTGGATAATTTCCGCGCCTGTCTAATGGGCAGAAAATTTACAATATTTTCTGACCATCCCGCATTGCAGTGGCTGAAAGAGATCAAAAGCCCGTCAGGAAGATTGTTTCGGTGGAGATTAAGGCTATCAAGATACGAATATGAGGTCCGTAGCAAAAATGGAGAACAACAATATGAAACGGGCGTTGTAACTCGTAACCCATTCTGTGGCTTTTTAGACGCCTCCATCATTAAGAGCC
Organism: Cordylochernes scorpioides; assembly: GCA_030710605.1. Taxonomy (NCBI): domain Eukaryota; kingdom Metazoa; phylum Arthropoda; class Arachnida; order Pseudoscorpiones; family Chernetidae; genus Cordylochernes; species Cordylochernes scorpioides. The sequence goes on along the minus strand of CP092879.1, from coordinate 75,310,064 downwards.
ATCAGCCTTCCCCATCGGGAAAATCTTGCTTGACTATGGATCACAATGGACTGCATACCGTCTCCCGAAAAGGTGTAACTAAAATTATAGTTCCAAAATCACTCACAGCCAAACTTCTTAACTCCGTCCATACCCAACACCACCATCCAAACATCTCAAAGATGACGAGACTCATCTCTTCACAATATTATTGGTAGAACATGACACAAGACATTGCAAAACAGCTAAAAACCTGTCCCACCTGCCGATTCGCTAGAAGTATCGATGAGACCAATCAACCTCTCCAAAAAGACACCGATACCGCCCACAAAAATAAACAAAATTCGTACACAAAACATACCACACACACAATACAAACAATAACAATTTTACACCATCTAAGACAGAGAGACGATTGCACATTTCCACTTAAACCACCTATAACTGACATTTCTTTAACAGAACCATTGACCACCAAACAGGCGAACTGCGAACCTGACAATCATTTAAATCCTACCATTTTGTCCAAAAAACGATCTACGCCATCCTCCCACGATAACAAGAATTGCGACATAGAACAGCCACAATTAATAAAAGTCCAAATAGATATTCCAGAGCCACCATTCATGGCAAAAACATGGGAGAAGATGGGTCAATATCCCATTTTTCACCTAATCTCTGTTATTTGTCTGCTATTTCTACCCTATGGATTCGTCCCATTTTTATTCATCGTTCACGTGCTAATTTATACCCTACCTTCCCATAGAATTTACCAGCTGCAAGAGGCAGTCTTCCATATAGGTCAAGCACTTGTAAGACTCCTAGAAATTCTAGGGGACATTCTAGCTGAAAATTTAGACAAACTCAGAGGAACTCGAATCAACTAAAAAGAAACAAAACCGATGCCGGAGGGAGAAGCCCCAATTCAATTAGAGCACGTGCAGATTCAATTAGAAGGACAATTAGGCGTTGAGCAAAAAATCAATTAGGAAGCAGGAAGTGAGGTGGGGATCGTTTCCCCGCACAACAATAAGACGTCCGCCATTACTCAAATTACTTGCAAATAGAGGGGGACCATTTGAGTCGCACGACACAAGATGCCGGCAGCTAACGCCATTAAATGTCACCAAACTACATGCAAATAGAGGGGGGATAAATTGGGATTCACCCCAGGGAGGGACCTTGTTTTTCCCGCATATCCGCCATGCTTCCGGTCTCGAATTACCGTGGGCCCCTCTCGACCAACAGCTAAATTGAGGTCAGCGCGCTGTGGACGATCTAGTGTCGCCCAGTTTGGATTTCAGTTGAACCTACATATCGACTTTTATAAGAAACACAATTCAATTACATTCTCACAAAAGACTTAAGGCGTTACCGACACCTTCCAATGAGTTCACATTTCTATTCTTTTATTCTTTAAAGACTTTCAAAAAAACGTTACATTCAACCCACATTAGACTACAGACGTTAGATTTTAAAACACGCAGATCTCAAGGTCAAATATGAACAAAACACGCATACTGCCACTTAAAATTATAGGAAAAATTAGGTAACTAAGCTTTCGAGCTTGCGCTTCTTCCGAAGGGATTAAACAACCTTTTTAGAAGGATCGAGGACTCTCCTCGGATCCTGTATTCAAAGTTTTAACTCAGGTACTGACACCCGATATAATAAAGTGGATATTGGGCGAGCACATCTTAAGTGCCCTAGGGAATTGCATAAAAATCCCTAGAACGCATTAAGGCTCGGGACATATTAACATACAACAGTCGGCATTGAGATCTCGAAATACAGACACGAACACCAAGACAAAATACACACGTAAGGTTAATTAGATTCCCATGTCTCCTGTATACACAATATGAATCCGCAATTGGGACAGATCACGTTTCTACCCAAGAGTCGCACAGAAAAGACAAAAAAAATCTACAAGGCATATAATTAATTGGTTGCGAACATGATTAGATTGTTGTTGTAAATAACAAGTGAGTTTACGAACCTCGCTATAAATTTTTTTTATATCATTCATTTACATTATTTTTCTTATTTTAAAATCAAAATACTTAATCCAATTTATCATTTTTCTTAATTCAATTACTTATCATTTATTTTTGCAATTATTTACCATTTTATTTACCATTTCTTTTATTTTGTTCATAATTCAACAACCAAACAAATTTTATTAACGAAAACTCACTGGTTTTCTTTTAAACTAGATATTTTATATATTTTTTTTACTTACAAAGCATTTTTCTTTTTTTTACTCATGCAACAAAGCATTTACTTTGATTTCTTCCAACTTTTTATTTTATTTTGATTTCTCAAAAGACCTAATAGAATTCCCTCGATTTCCTTCCCAATCTCGAGCAGAATATGATTAGGCATTTTTCTTTTTCTCACCAATGCAACAAGGCATTTTTCATTTCTTTCTCACCAATGCAATAAAAGCATTCACTTTGATTTCTTCCAACTTTTATTTTATTTTTTGATTTCTCAAAAGCCCTAATAGAATTCCCTCGATTTCCTTCCCAATCTCGAGCAGAATATGATTAGGCATTTTTCTTTTTCTCACCAATGCAACAAGGCATTTTTCATTTCTTTCTCACCAATGCAATAAAAGCATTCACTTCGATTTCTCCCAACTTTTATTTTATTTTTTGATTTCTCAAAAGACCTAATAGAAATCCCTCGATTTTCATTCCCAACTTCGAGTAGAATATAGTTAGGCATTTCTTTTTCTTTTCGTTGATCCCACTATGTACCATATTATTCATTTTTATGTCTTACAATTAAAAAAATTTTTGATTTCTATTAATTTTACGCAAGCTATATGTCATTAACACCTTTCTCTTTAATCTTTTATATCACTACCAATGCTTGTATATAGCCTCTCTATAACCAACTAATTTTCCCACAAAATTATTTTTTTTTCCTTTACAGAACTCACTCAGGTTCACCCCTTCGTAAATTCTTCACATGTAGGGGGCGCATCTGTCATAATTTGTACATAACTGGATGCAAACCCGACCCAATATGTATGCAATGTATGTTTTAAAGGATTTAATAAAGACAAGGCTTAAGAAATCTGGGAGAAAGATTGAGAGAAGGACTAACAAAAAGGAAGCAATCATTAGCAGGGTTTATTATCCCGGAACTCATAAAACTGAGTTCAAGAACCTAGCATTTCCTGGTCAGGTTAGGACAAGTCCAGAGATAAAAGAATTAGCAAAGACCAATCAGAGAGTAGAACATTAGCCAAGAACCTATAGCGAGATTACACGTCACGAACGATCAGCCAATGAGAAGCCAAAAGAGTTTTCTTCTTAAATCGGGAACGCAGAATAGTTAGTTAGCCCCGGGACAGCACGGAGTCAGGACCTTGGACAGGATCGAGTTAGCACCTGGACCGCCATAGAGATAAGCTTGGAGAAAATCCCGTCTCCTCAATACCTCAGATAAGTCAATTCTCAATTATGGAATAGATAGTCGATAGTCAACTCCTCAACTCCTTCCTCTCCCTAGATAACTAGCCTTTTTCAACTCAACCAACCCTGTGTTTTCGTTATTTTCCCCTGTTGTGAACACCTTACCACTCAGCATCAACGACTGCGCCAACATCTTCAATCAATTATCAATCAACTTCAAAAGATTTCGCACCGGTAATCCCACATATATATATATATTAATCAATGTTTGTATGTTTGTTTTTTGGATGTCCGGTATACAAATTCTCAGTAGTTCACTAATTCAAACCAAAATTTCCACACATAGGTAAAAAATAACGGGGAAGACGATAGGCTATTTTAAAAATATATAAATCAATTATTAAAACTATATATTCAAATTATTCTACTTAGATCACGAACAGCGCCCTCTACCAAAGATTAGATTAAATTATGCTGATGCAAACAAATAGATAATGCTAATAACAAACAATTATAAAAAAAATCTTATCTAAATATTGTTGCACTGGGCTGCGGTTTGGCAGATTCTTCAGTCTTGAGTCTCTCCTCAGACGTGTCTTGCATCTTTCCAGAACGTGTCTCAACCATCTTACAAGGTTAAACCAGTAAATAATAAGACAACTATAAATTTAGGTAGCACCTAGAATCTCTCTTTATTTACCACATCAAAGTTTAAAGCATGTAGGGTATTTAGTGTATCAAAATACAAATGTTTTATAGTACATAATATTTTATATTAATAATCTGTTTTATAAAAATAAATTAATTTATAATTTAAATTTTAAATATATTAAAAATAATATTATAAATAATTTTAAAAATAGGCGCATTAATCATGATGCAACACTTCCCCCTCTCCAGAGGTCGTCACGTCCTCGTGAGTGACCTCATCAATTCTTTCAAAATAGGGTTTGAGTCTTGAGACATGGACAATCAATGGGTCTTGGCCAGGATTATCTTTCGGCTCAATTAAGTAATTTACGTTGGACAGCTTCTTTAATATTCGATATGGCCCAAAATATTTTCTCAATAGTTTTTCACATTTTCCGATTTTCCTGACTGGTGTCCAAACTGCCACTAAATGTCCTGGTTCATAGATTCTCTCGTTGTGTTTTTTGTCATAGTTTCTTTTCATTCTTTCCTGAGTCTTCTCTGTGTTGTTAATGACTACCTGTCTCGTCCTTGCTATTTTATCTAAGTAGTTTTCTATATATTCGTCGTAATCGTCCATGTTACTGTCCGTTGGGATATTCTCGTCGTCTAAGAGGGACATGGGTTCCCTCCCAAACAACAGGAAAAATGGAGAGTAGCCTGTGGTTTCTTGAATTGTGGTATTATATGCGTGGGTGATAAAAGGAAGGATTTCGTCCCAGTTCTTCTGATCCGTATTCACATACATGCTGATCATATTGATTAAAGTTCTATTTAGCCGTTCCGTTAGTCCGTTAGTCTGGGGGTGGTAGCTCGTTGTGAAGCAATGTTTAACTTTGCACATTTTCATAACCTCCTTCATCAAATTGCTAGTGAATTGTGAACCTCTGTCGCTGATAAGAAATCTTGGAGCCCCGTGACGTAAAAATATATGTTCGATTAAAAATGTAGAGACTTCTTTCACTGTCGCTTCTGGTACTGCCTTTGTTTCAGCATACTTGGTATAATAATCCGTCAACACAATGATCCATTTCCTTCTTCTTTTCGTTGATGGCAAGGGGCCAACAAAGTCAATTCCGATTCTTTCAAAAGGGTAGTTAGCTGGGGGAATAGGTTGTAGAAGTCCAGATGGCAACTGATTTGAACCTTTCCGACTTTGGCAAAGATGGCACGTCTTTACAAATTCGGAAACATCTTTCAGCATGGAAGGCCAATAGTATTTATTCTTCAATCGGTATGTGGTTCTGGCGACGCCCAGATGGCCATTCAGCATATGGTTGTGGTATTCACTCATGATTTCTTTCCTTCTCTTCTTTGGCACTACCAGCAACCATTCTCTACCTTCAGGATTTGGATTTTTCTTGTAGAGACACCCATTTTCTTCTTTAAAGTTCTGTGTAATTGAACGCTTGTTTCCACTAAGGTTCTCCTTAATATTCTCAATAAAATCATCCTTTTCGTCTATTATTTGATTCAAAAATAGTCTTTCATAATCCTCGTCCCATTCGTTTTCTGGTAAGGGTCCTCTAGATAGACCATCAGCGTCCAGATGTTTTTTTCCCGATTTGTGTATAATTTCGAAATTATATTCCTGAATCTTCAGTGCCCATCGTGCTAATCGACCGGTCGAATCTTTTAAATTCTTAAGCCAGCATAGTGCGTGATGATCAGTTACGATTTTAAAGTGTCTTCCATATAAATAGGGCCGTAATTTTGATATCGACCACACTACAGCTAAACATTCCTTTTCGGTGGTTGAATAATTTTGCTCAGGTTTACTTAGGGTTCGGCTCAAATATGATATTACCTTCTCTTCGCCACCGATATTTTGAATTAGTGTTGCGCCTAAGCCGATGTTAGAGGCATCTGTGTGAATGCAGGTGGCTGCATTTGGATCAAAGTGACCTAAAATTGGCGGATTCATAAGAGCTTTTTTAAGGTTTTGGAACGCTTCTTCCTGTTTTCCTGTCCAGATAAATTGCACATTTTTTCTGATGAGACTGGTCAATGGGTCAGCGATTAATGAGAAATCTTTAATAAATTTTCTATAATATGAGCACATTCCTAGGAATGATTGCACTTCTTTGGCCTTCTTGGGCTGAGGAAAATCTCTAACGGCTTTGATATTATATTCGGCAGGTTTTATACCCTCTTGGTTGGTTATATGTCCAAGGATCTCAAGTTCCTCGAAAGCAAATCTGCATTTCTTGGCGTTCAGTTTTAAATTAGATTCGCTGAAGCATCTGAGGACAGCTTCAAGTCTTTTAATGTGGGTTGGAAAGTCCGAGCTGTATATAATTACATCGTCCAGGTAGCAAAGGCAAATCTGCCATCTCAGATTTCCGAGGACATTGTCCATGTTCCTCTCAAAAGTAGCAGGGGCGTTGCATAGACCGAAGGGCATTACGTTGAATTCATATAACCCATGTGCAGTAGTGAAAGCCGTCTTCTCTTTGTCTCTCTCTTCAATTTCGACTTGCCAATATCCCGATTTGAGATCTATTGCTGAGAAGTACTTGGATCCTTGGAGAGTATCCATTACATCATCAATTCTTGGGATTGGATAAACATCCTTCACTGTTACTTCATTTAATTTCCTGTAGTCCACACAAAATCTGTATTTGCCATCTCGTTTTTTGACCAATATAACGGGAAAGGACCAGGGACTTGAAGATTGTCTAATTATTCCTTCTTCGAGCATCTCGTCTATTTGATCCTTTATGATGGTTCGTTCCTTAGCGCTTACCCGGTAAGGCTTGTGCTTTATTGGTTTTGCGTCTTCTGTATGAATCTGATGTTTTGCCAAACTGGTCCTACCTAACCTCGATGAGAACAAATCAGTATACTTGGCCAAAATTTGTTTTAACCTCTCTTGTTCTTTAAATGATAAATTTTTGTTTATTTGAAATTGTATTTCGTCATTTTCATTCTGCTTCTCTTTATTCTCTATAAAATTTACCCCTGCAGGAAGACTTCCATAAGCCAATGTTTGGTCTTTCATGATTTTTAAAGGTCGAGGATAAGGGTTCGTTATCCAGATATGGGTTTTCTTATCCGTGACAGTAAGCAAACTTCTTGCCAATCGAAGACCATTTGTTTGAGTCATTCTGTTGTTCTCTTCGATGACATATTCGCCATCCTCTGCTTCTATTGAGGCCCTAATCAATTTAATAGATAGTTTAGGTATAACGGTATCTGTAGAGCTCTTTATTTTTTTTAGATCATAATTGCTTACGTCATGATTACTCATCAAATTATATTTTATTGTTTCTCGTTTACAATCAATTTTAGCATTCATTTTTTTAAGGAAATCTCGTCCGAGAATAAGAGTTCGTAGATGCGCGTCCATTACTACAAATTCGTGGGATAATTCAGTGTCATCAATTTTTAAATCTAAAATAATGCTACCTACCATATCTAATTTTTTTCCATCGGGTCCTGAACACGTTTTAGTGAGACTATTTATTTCACGGCCAGCAAAAAGTGCTGTTCTTAGGTCGACCACTGAAAGATCGGCGCCTGTATCAATCAAAGCTTCGCATAACCCTATCTTGTCCACATTAATATTAATTTTGTACCTAGGGTCCAACTTTCTAATTCCATTTATGGTCGACTTGCTTTGATTGAAGGAATCAGGCGCGACACTTAGTTTAAATCTTCCAACACGGAATATCTATTCCGCGTAGGAATATTCATTTGTGTGTCATTACAAACATCCGCATAGAGGCGAGGCCGTGTATAATCTTTCCTTTCGTCCATTTGAAGATTTTCTTGGCTCTTGTCTTGGGAAACTGAGGGGTCCTCTTCTACGATCCTCACAAACTTGACTCTGCAATACCGCGCTACGTGTCCTGGCTTGTTACACTTGAAACATATTGGTCTCCCGTCTTCTGTCCTATTCCTGTTTGAATCTGGACTCTTATTGTAGGTTTTCCTTGGGTAGACCGGTTTTGGCTCAGGAATGGGAGTGTAAAATCGTCTAGGGGCAGATACCTGGGGCAGCGGCTTGTTCTGGTAGTACCTCGGAGTGGGGGCCTGGGGCTTGGGGGTGTTCTGGTAGTACCTCAGAGCGGGGGCCTGGGGCTTGGAGGTGTTCTGGTCTGGTCTTCTGAACGACGGAGCGTTCTTCCATTGCTCTTGATGGTGGGAGCGAAGAGAGCGTGGTCCATTATATAGAACCTTTGATTTTTCTATACGTTCTTGATAATTATTTTCAAACAAATCCATCTTTTTACACAATCTTAGGAGTTCGTTGGTATTCTTAGGAGGGTTTAAGTAGAGGGCAAAAGAGTATTCTTTCTTTAACCCTCCAATAACCCAATTTATTTTATTCTCTTCTTCCATTTGGGGGTCGACCTTGTTGCACAGAACCAGGATATCCTCTGCAAACCTGATTGCAGGTTCATTCCAATGCTGCATTCTGTTCAGCCTCATCTTCAATTCTTCTTTGTTGGCGTCTGAGCCAAAATCCTGAATTAGGCGGCTCTTGAAATGTTCCCAGCTGGTAAAACTTATCTTGTGTAGGTCCAGCCAGGTTTTGGCGCTACCAATCATGTTCATGGCTGCATAGCGAGAAATAATATATTCTGCCCAGTGGTACAGGAAGCCAATTTCTTCAAGGGACTCAATCCATGGGCGAGGGTCTTCTGTTCCATCATATTTGGGGATGTCTATGTTGGGGTTCAAAACAACTGGGTCGGCACTTGCATCTCTACCAATTGTTGCACTGGGCTGCGGTTTGGCAGATTCTTCAGTCTTGAGTCTCTCCTCAGACGTGTCTTGCATCTTTCCAGAACGTGTCTCAACCATCTTACAAGGTTAAACCAGTAAATAATAAGACAACTATAAATTTAGGTAGCACCTAGAATCTCTCTTTATTTACCACATCAAAGTTTAAAGCATGTAGGGTATTTAGTGTATCAAAATACAAATGTTTTATAGTACATAATATTTTATATTAATAATCTGTTTTATAAAAATAAATTAATTTATAATTTAAATTTTAAATATATTAAAAATAATATTATAAATAATTTTAAAAATAGGCGCATTAATCATGATGCAACAATATATATCACTCGGGTAGATATGCACACGGGTCAATCCCGGGGCGAAGCCCGGGTCACTCGTCTAGTTTCTTTATGAAAAATCGAAAATATTTTTCAATAAAAATCGATTTATAAAGAAATATATTCATAAAAATCGATTCAGTTGAAAGTGGATGTTTGCTCGAAAAATAAAGGGCAGTTGGCGTTCTGCGCTACATGAACCTGTAGGTTAAAAAATATACAAAAAATAATAATAAAATTATAAATTATTTAATATAAAAAATTAAAATAAATTTATTCTTCTGTGAATAATATTTTTATTGAAATCTTACATTATCATCATAGAAATGTAAATTAACAGCTTCAAATTGGGTTTAATATGTAATTTTTATTTCATCTTTTATTAAATTAAAAATATATAATTTTCTCTTTCCGAATACACATGGCTCTACTTTTGGAAATTAAAAATGAAAATTGGGTGAAGGTAAAGCAGTTGTTAGAATCTGGCGCAGATATTAATATAAAGACCAAAAGAGGGAATTCACCACTGCACTTGACTGCTCGTAAAGGCCATCAAGACTTAGTTCAGTACCTGGTAGAGGCTGGGGCAGATGTGAACTCCCTGAATGGTTGTAGACAATCCCCCTAACATTATGCTATTATGAGCCGCGAGCTATCCACAGCAAGTTATCTTATTGACGCGGGAGCTGATGTAAATATCAAAGATATTAGAAATTGGGTTCCACTGTTGTATGCAATTACGGATTGGGTGAAAAGGAAATTGGAAATTAGAGAGAATGCCGCAATTTACCACAAATATAAAGATTTGATTCGTAAATTTGTTGAAGCTGGAGCAGATGTAAATATTTCCAATTCTATTACAACGCCATTTCTTGAATTATTTGAAGAAATAAATGATAGCGAATTGTTTCGATTGTTTATAGAGAAAGGGGCGGACATCAATGCCAAGAAAGATAATGGCATTTCTATCTTAATGATTGCAGTCAAAATGGGGAATGTCGATTATTTCAACTGTTTATTGAATGCAGGAGCTGATACTAAACATGTAGATAAAACAGGAAACTCTGCTTTATTTTATGCTGCAGCTAGCCAATGCCCTGGAATTCTAGAATATTTCCTTAAATCCGGGTTTGATGTTAATGTTAAGAATAATGAGGGTCAGACTCCGTTGATGTTCGCGCCTGAAAATGAGAGTACTATTAATATCAAAATGTTGTTAAATTCAGGCGCCGATATCAACGTTAGAGACAACGCTGGTGGCACTTTACTATCACTGGCAATCAATCATCACCACTATCAAATCATCAGACTTCTAGTTGAAGCTGGAGTCCAGGTGGATGTGAAATACAAAGATTGTTTTAAAATTAGTACCATAGCCGCCTTTAGAGCAAGATGGTGTGGAAATACTGTATTGAAAATGCTACTGAGAGCATCCCATGATAATGATCTGGTCCAACTTTTACAGTATAGTCCAGTTATTAATGTTTTTTATAGATATGAAGATATAAAAAAACTGATTGGGAAATATTTTCTCCTTCGAAACCCTGAGGCATATAAACCAGTATTCCCACAGGAATTGTCAATATGGTGGAATGAATGTAAGATACAGGTGCAGACACTGCAACGACACAAGCTAGGCAGAAGTTCTATCTCCTTGAGTGCCTATCTCTTGGAAATGGATTTCAACCAAAGGGCAAGTTTTGTATCCAACAACACCGCTGAGATCCGACAGAAGCTGGAGTCAGAGATGTCGTTGTACAAACAGAATGCTGACCTCTATGCTGAAATGATCGAAGAATATTTCTCGGAAGATATAAAAAGAGCTAGGCTTCTTTGCAAATGGAATTTCATCACTCAAGATCAGCTGTTCAAATTGACAACAGCGTCAGTTCGACTTCTCATAGCGAAGTACCTCGCTGATTACAACCTTGAACAGTTTGTAAACTCCAAGGACAACTAAGCTCAAGTCATAACTTTGATTCCTTTTCCAGCTCTATATATTCAAATTAAAATTGAGAAGCGCGTTTAAACGCAATTTTTTTTTCACAAAGAATTTCTTTTTAATATAAAATACAAGCTGTCAGGTTTTTAATCGCTTTTCAACAGGTTTTATTAAACATCAACTGTTCCTTACAAGAAGAAAATTGTGTAAATATAATTTTAAATTTGAAATTTTAATAAACACCTTAATAAACTTCAAACATATTCAGCATCTGAACTTGGGGCAAGCCTTGACTTTAACTACCTAATTTCATTTTTATAAATAAATAAATTTTTTGATTATAAAGAGCATGTTCACAAATTAAAAGTAAAATAATATCTTTCTCGAAATTACGGTAAATTACAAATATATGTCTTTAGAAATACATTCATGTATATAAATTTAAATAAACTTTTCAATTCTAATTGGAATTTTTTATTTTGAAGTGGTTTTCATTTGGTTCGATTACTATTGATTAAAACATTGTTAAAAGCAGCTACTAATTTATTTGAGAAATGTTTTCTGTAAATATAAAATGTTATTAATAAATTTTATTATGCTAACACATGTGCCTTAAAATTGTTTATCTATATAAATCATAAACTCTATAATTTCCATCTAAACTTCCTTCAATATATCTTATATTAATAAAATGCAAATTTCATAAGTGTTGTTCACTAAAATCCTTCGTCACAATGCATCAATTTCGACCAAATTTTCAACATTTATGTAAAACGAGATGGAGCAGGTTTTGCTTAACATCAAAATACTTTTCCCTAACATTAACATGCGTAACTTCGCTGTTATCGATTAAATACAAAAAAAAAATCAACAGATTTAATTTTATTTATATATAAATACAAAAAAATTCAGCAATTCATTCAACTCAATCTAAAAAAATATTCAAAACAAGCAATTTTAAGATAACACCATATGTAAAACAGTCGGCCAAGAAAACAACAACGATATTACATCTTTCTCACATATTCACACACAATCTTGATTAATAATTAAAACTAATCTTTAACATTGTTTATTATACTTCATAATATATAATATTTGTTTGGCAAACTTTCACTCGATAAAACCCGGGCGAAGCCGGGTACACATCCGCTAGTATAGTAATATAAAATAGATTATATTTTCAATTCAATTGTTGAGCAATTCTGAGATGTGAACAGTCAAAATGAAAATGAACTCGGGAGTTTTTATCATATCTGTCTTTTCTGTTGTAATTATGTAATTTAGATTTGGATAGATATCGTTAATATATTTGCTTATAAAATGGGAATTTTGTGAGTTGACTTTGTTTCAGCTTAATTATGAAGGGCTTCTAGAATACCAATATTTAAAATATGGCCTAGTAAAAAATTTTCAGATAATTCAATTGTCATCAAGAGTGAGCATATTGAAATAAATGATAAAATCTCTAAATTTGTATAAAACATTTTAATATAACAACAGCAAAAAGCTTTGTAAAGTCATTTTCGTCTTATACAGTTGCTTCTAGCATTATTGTAGGGTACATACAGGAATAAAAGTACCAGTAATTATCAATTATATTTACAGTGTGTATCAAATAAGGAGCGGAAAAAAGAAGAGGATGGCTCAGCATAAACCTCTATACAAGCAGTTGTTAAAAACAAGAAGTTATTTTTTTAAAGATAAAGAATATAAATCTTAAATAAATTTGAGAGTGTAATGTATCTTATCGAAATATTGAGATTAAATAGATAAAAAAGAATTAAATAAACAAAACATCTTGATAATATCATTTTTGACATTATTTTTCATTGTGTAGGGAGTTCTCTATATTTATTAGTAAAACATTGGGTAGTTGGTGACTTCTGTAAGCTCCAGAACCTGGGTTGCTTTAATAAATTAGTAAAACATATATCTTGGTTGTTTGGAATATATAGGAGTTTCAGCTATGCTTCCTTCCTGCGGTGTATAAGACCGATGGTATTAAACTGTATGTTTGTTCATGTGTAGTAAACCCTATAGAGATTCTCTCTTGATCATACTTATTCTTTATTAATATAAAAACTTCACCAAGTCTGTAAAACACCAATTAAGTTTGACTTTGATTGTTCACCTGTTTTTTGATTGTGCCATTCTAAATGAATTTTCCCAGTCAGCACTATTCGCTTTATGAGAGCTCTACACGCCAATGAATTGGCGAAATTTCTTTATTTTACAAATTTATATTGTTTTGAATTCTTGGTTGGAAGTTGGTTTGGAACAAATACATCAACCAATTGTTTATTTATTTAATTCCCGATGTTTCTGTAACTCGCCTTAACTCTCCTGATTCTTTGATTCCTATTTCTACTTATACTAGCCGAATGACCCGGGCAACGCCTGTGTTTTACCCGATTGAATGTTTTTATTCAAATACTATTTGTTACAATTATAAATTGGCGCCTTAAATAAAGCATATATTAGTTAATAACTATAGCCTATGTGCTTTATCTGTCTATGTACTGTTGGCTTCCGTAGGCGTCTCTTACTGGGAAAAAGAAAGAGAGGATTCCATTTAGTTATTAACTAATATATGCATTTATTTAAGGAGCGACCCGCTCCAACACAATAGTTACAAAAACCAAAAAGCGAGTTGGGGAGGGGGGGGGCAAAGTCACAAACAAAGTGTCTCGCGTAGTGGCGGCGCCATCGTAGCCACGTGATCGTAGCCAACCAATAGGAGAGCGCCATTCCAGAAAAAAGCAAACGGTGACAGAGATGATGACGCTCGTAACTGTGTATATAGAATTTCAAATACCATCCAATACAGTCATTTTATTCAAGTTATATAAAAGATATTTGAATTGATTAAGTAAAATTGTTAAAAGTTATTTAAAATCAATAAAAATTAACGATATGTATCTTATTGGAAAAGAGCGAGGTTTCGAGAAACGACGTTATTCTACTTGCTTAACAATGTCAAGTGGAGAAATACAAACGGTGTAAATTTTATATCAATATCGAATAAGAGCGATTCATAAAATTTGATAATTTCAGAATTTTTTTAACTTACTCATTGGCCATGATAATTTAAAAAATTAAAATTTTCACATTTTAAATAAAAAAAATCATGACCAATTTACTTCAACACATCATTAAGTATATTTACCCCTGTACAGAGCCAAGTACAGACATCTGGTGTCCGCTATTAGACAACCTGGATAGTTGGCTGTGATTATAGTACGTGGTGGCTCCAGGAATCTGACCGGGTTATTTCAAGAGAGAGAGAGATTTGAATAAAATATCTATAACTAGCCAAATGAACAAGACAACGCCCAGGTTTTAGCCCAGGTTTTACCCGAGTGTTTATTTTTGAAATTAAATGCTGTTTTGAGTTGAATAAAATAATCATTTAGCTGAGGGAAAAGAGTCTTTTATGTATAACTATGTTACTGAGGTTTATCGAATCTAATCAATATTAAGGATACTAAGGAAGGGCTGTTGAGCCCGAAAGCTTGTATTGCCGAAATACATAAAGGAAACTTTTCCCTCACTTATACCGAAGGGATTATATTAGCAACAAATAATCATTTCACACCCACACAAACATTTTTTATATTTACTTTGTTTCTCTCTGGTTCTAACTTAGTAAATGTTTTTCCGATAATTAATGAGTTATGAATTAAGATAACAAAAATACCTTTGTTCTCTATAGAAATACAAGTCTGGGAGAAGAGTTTCCTTTATAAGAGGAAGATCACGTTCAGCCAAGACGTCCTTCTAAGGCTACAAAATGACATGAGTGTCAAAAAAATATTCTTGAAATGTATATAAACCATAGCCACTCGTGTTAAATTGTACCCATAGAAATTATTTGCCAATATTGAAAAATATATTCAATATGTCTTTTTTAAATATCTACATATATATTTATTTTGAAAATAGAGCAATCCATATTTAATTCATTAGATAATTAAAAGGCATATATTGGATTTAATAAAAAATTTATTTTGCCAATATTTCGGCTGGCTGAACGCCAACCTTTATCGAGGCATTACATCTTTGTATACACTGTGTATACAAAGATGTAATGCCTCGATAAAGGTTGGCGTTCAGCCAGCCGAAATATTGGCAAAATAAATCTTTTATTAAATCCAATATATGCCTTTTTATTATCTAATATATATTTATATATCTTCTATATATATGTCATAATTTGTACATAACTGGATGCAAACTCGACCCAATATGTATGCAATGTATGTTTTAAAGGATTTAATAAAGACAAGGCTTAAGAAATCTGGGAGAAAGATTGAGAGAAGGACTAACAAAGAGGAAGCAATCATTAGCAGGGTTTATTATCCCGGAACTCATAAAACTGAGTTCAAGAACCTAGCATTTCCTGGTCAGGTTAGGACAAGTCCAGAGAACAAAGAATTAGCAAAGACCAATCAGAGAGTAGAACATTAGCCAAGAACCTATAGCGAGATTACACGTCACGAACGATCAGCCAATGAGAAGCCAAAAGAGTTTTCTTCTTAAATCGGGAACGCAGAATAGTTAGTTAGCCCCGGGACAGCACGGAGTCAGGGCCTTGGACAGGATCGAGTTAGCACCTGGACCGCCATAGAGATCAGCTTGGAGAAAATCCCGTCTCCTCAATACCTCAGATAAGTCAATTCTCAATTATGGAATAGATAGTCGATAGTCAACTCCTCAACTCCTTCCTCTCCCTAGATTACTAGCCTTTTTCAACTCAACCAACCCTGTGCTCTCGTTATTTTCCCCTGTTGTGAACACCTTACCACTCAGCATCAACGACTGCGCCAACATCTTCAATCAATTATCAATCAACTTCAAAAGATTTCGCACCGGTAATCCCACATTAAGTCGACAGAATATAATGGAAAACAAACTAAAAGCAACGGCAAGGATCTAGCGGAGAGAAGAAAAACGACACTACGCACCCTGGCGGCTATCATCGTGCAGTTGACGGCGATCCTCCAAGGAGTAAAGACGACCCGCCGAGACGAGGAGAGGCTCCACCCGCGGGTCAGCCGACGCCCACGCCCCCGCCCCAGGCCGGAAGATGGACGGAGGTGACGCCGCCGACACGTGGCCGGGCGATCTGATGCGCCACTCCGAGGAACCACCACCCACCATGCCGGATCCCTACACCAGTATCCAGAAAAAACCAAGTAGGTGGACTGTACCATCCCAACAAGCTCGACATTCGAACACAAGGGCAGTGCAAATGGCCCAAAATCGACACCCGAGTGCGCGGACAGTGCAAACGGTCCCAACCCAGCACGCCCAGCGTCCCACGCCGACATCCCAAGCCGGAGACGCATCAGCCGAGCCGACTTTTCGGGACTGAGGTAGGAAGGCAACCTCAACTCTTTGGCGTCAAGAAATTGACGCTGAAACTGTTTCTAATCCCTGATCTACCATGCCCATTTTTAATTGACCCAGGCGCAAGTTCGAATATAGTGCCATATAATTTGTACAAAATGTTAAAAATTCACCTTCCTAAGTTAAATTTAAAAGAACAATTTATAGAGCTACAGACCCTGGACGGTTTTGCAACAACAATAGGAAAATTAGCACTCCCGCTGACAATAGGTAAAATATCCAGAAAAGAGAATTTCCACGTGGTGGAAGCACCGCTGCCGTTTGGAATTCTCAGCATAAATACCCTCCAGCATTTTAATATAGCAATAGACTTTAATAACGGCACTATATTCCAACTTGGCGCCCCATTGTCTACGCATACTTACCATTTTAACCATGTACCAAATGAATGCACATATTGGGAATGCCCAAACATGTCCCAAAGGACTTGCCCTGCACCCAAACACTCCGCACATGGCAACCACTGCGTGCATCCATTGACCAAAACACAATGCCAATATAATCACGCACCACACAGCTTTTTCACTAAGGCCAATTTCCTTTACTATATGCCCTCAATTAACAAGGCCACAACGGCTTCAACTTGCCACAACAATGCACAAGGCGCGTCCATCCCACAGGACAGCTCGCACAACTCCCACATAAAGCTCATAAGTGACCACACATCGTCACGAAACAATCACGCAAGTGTACATCGCAACAAACACGACACTCACAACAACAGTACACAGACAATATCCATCCAACAGGACGGCTTTCACGCTAAACACACACATGTCCATACGTCGTCACACAACAGTAACACGCACAACAAGCGCAACAAGCACGACACTCGCGCCAAAAGGCGACAACACCCAGCAAATAACATATGCACAACCACTGCCGAAACAACCACCTCGTCTACACAAAACACAGAAAAAATTCACGTCACCAAACAACCACACAATCGAAAAACATTGCGATCTTTCTTAAGCGCTGTGAACGCTTATAAAAAGTTCATTCCAGACCACGCCCGCTTGCGGACACCACTTGTCAACCTTCTAAAAAGGGATGTCATATGGGTCTGGGATGACGAATGCCAGAAAGCGTTCACTAGCCTGAAAGAAAGCCTTACAACACACCCCACATTACACCTTTACCAGGAAGGTCTGCCATGCCAGCTGTACTGTAACGCCTCAACACTCGGCATTGCAGGCGTTCTCAAACAGGTCTACCCTGATGGGAAGACATACACAGTCCAGAATTTCAGCCGCTCTCTGCGTGCGCACGAGCGAAGTTATTCAAACTCGGAACTACAATGCCTAGCCATTGTGGAAAGTGTGGATAATTTCCGCGCCTGTCTAATGGGCAGAAAATTTACAATATTTTCTGACCATCCCGCATTGCAGTGGCTGAAAGAGATCAAAAGCCCGTCAGGCAGATTGTTTCGGTGGAGATTAAGGCTATCAAGATACGAATATGAGGTCCGTAGCAAAAATGGAGAACAACAATATGAAACGGGCGTTGTAACTCGTATCCCATTCTGTGGCTTTTTAGACGCCTCCATCATTAAGAGCCATCAGCCTTCCCCATCGGGAAAATCTTGCTTGACTATGGATCACAATGGACTGCATACCGTCTCCCGAAAAGGTGTAACTAAAATTATAGTTCCAAAATCACTAACAGCCAAACTTCTTAACTCCGTCCATACCCAACACCACCATCCAAACATCTCAAAGATGACGAGACTCATCTCTTCACAATATTATTGGCAGAACATGACACAAGACATTGCAAAACAGGTAAAAACCTGTCCCACCTGCCGATTCGCTAGAAGTATCGATGAGACCAATCAACCTCTCCAAAAAGACACCGATACCGCCCACAAAAATAAACAAAATTCGTACACAAAACATACCACACACACAATACAAACAATAACAATTTTACACCATCTAAGACAGAGAGACGATTGCACATTTCCACTTAAACCACCTATAACTGACATTTCTTTAACAGAACCATTGACCACCAAACAGGCGAACTGCGAACCTGACAATCATTTAAATCCTACCATTTTGTCCAAAAAACGATCTACGCCATCCTCCCACGATAACAAGAATTGCGACATAGAACAGCCACAATTAATAAAAGTCCAAATAGATATTCCAGAGCCACCATTCATGGCAAAAACATGGGAGAAGATGGGTCAATATCCCATTTTTCACCTAATCTCTGTTATTTGTCTGCTATTTCTACCCTATGGATTCGTCCCATTTTTATTCATCGTTCACGTGCTAATTTATACCCTACCTTCCCATAGAATTTACCAGCTGCAAGAGCCAGTCTTCCATATAGGTCAAGCACTTGTAAGACTCCTAGAAATTCTAGGGGACATTCTCGCTGAAAATTTAGACAAACTCAGAGGAACTCGAATCAACTAAAAAGAAACAAAACCGATGCCGGAGGGAGAAGCCCCAATTCAATTAGAGCACGTGCAGATTCAATTAGAAGGACAATTAGGCGGTGAGCAAAAAATCAATTAGGAAGCAGGAAGTGAGGTGGGGATCGTTTCCCCGCACAACAATAAGACGTCCGCCATTACTCAAATTACTTGCAAATAGAGGGGGACCATTTGAGTCTCACGACACAAGATGCCGGCAGCTAACGCCATTAAATGTCACCAAACTACATGCAAATAGAGGGGGGATAATTTGGGATTCACCCCAGGGAGGGACCTTGTTTTTCCCGCACATCCGCCATGCTTCCGGTCTCGAATTACCGTGGGCCCCTCTCGACCAACAGCTAAATTGAGGTCAGCGCGCTGTGGACGATCTAGTGTCGCCCAGTTTGGATTTCAGTTGATCCTACATATCGACTTTTATAAGAAACACAATTCAATTACATTCTCACAAAAGACTTAAGACGTTACCGACACTTCCCAATGAGTTCACATTTCTATTCTTTTATTCTTTAAAGACTTCCAAAAAACGTTACATTCAACCCACATTAGACTACAGACGTTAGATTTTAAAACACGCAGATCTCAAGGTCAAATATGAACAAAACACGCATACTGCCACTTAAAATTATAGGAAAAATTAGGTAACTAAGCTTTCGAGCTTGCGCTTCTTCCGAAGGGATTAAAAAACCTTTTTAGAAGAATCGAGGACTCTCCTCGGATCCTGTATTCAAAGTTTTAACTCAGGTACCGACACCCGATATAATAAAGTGGATATTGGGCGAGCACATCTTAAGTGCCCTAGGGAATTGCATAAAAATCCCTAGAACGCATTAAGGCTCGGGACATATTAACATACAACAGTCGGCATTGAGATCTCGAAATACAAACACGAACACCAAGACAAAATACACACGTAAGGTTAATTAGATTCCCATGTCTCCTGTATACACAATATGAATCCGCAATTGGGACAGATCACGTTTCTACCCAAGAGTCGCACAGAAAAGACAAAAAAAATCTACAAGGCATATAATTAATTGGTTGCGAACATGATTAGATTGTTGTTGTAAATAACAAGCGAGTTTACGAACCTCGCTATAATTTTTTTTTATATCTTTCATTTACATTATTTTTCTTATTTTAAAATCAAAATACTTAATCCAATTTATCATTTTTCTTAATTCAATTACTTATCATTTATTTTTGCAATTATTTACCATTTTATTTACCATTTCTTTTATTTTGTTCATAATTCAACAACCAAACATATTTTATTAACGAAAACTCACTGGTTTTCTTTTAAACTAGATATTTTTTTTTTTTTTTTTTACTTACAAAGAATTTTTCTTTTTTTTTACTCATGCAACAAAGCATTTACTTTGATTTCTTCCAACTTTTTATTTTATTTTGATTTCTCAAAAGACCTAATAGAATTCCCTCGATTTCCTTCCCAATCTCGAGCAGAATATGATTAGGCATTTTTCTTTTTCTCACCAATGCAACAAGGCATTTTTCATTTCTTTCTCACCAATGCAATAAAAGCATTCACTTTGATTTCTTCCAAATTTTATTTTATTTTTTGATTTCTCAAAAGCCCTAATAGAATTCCCTCGATTTCCTTCCCAATCTCGAAAAGAATATGATTAGGCATTTTTTTTTCTCACCAATGCAACAAGGCATTTTTCATTTCTTTCTTACCAATGCAATAAAAGCATTCACTTCGATTTCTCCCAACTTTTATTTTATTTTTTGATTTCTCAAAAGACCTAATAGAAATCCCTCGATTTTCATTCCCAACTTCGAGTAGAATATAGTTAGGCATTTCTTTTTCTTTTCGTTGATCCCACTATGTACCATAGTATTCATTTTTATGTCTTACAATTAAATTTTTTTTTATTTCTATTAATTTTACGCAAGCTATATGTCATTAACACCTTTCTCTTTAATCTTCTATATCACTACCAATGCTTGTATATAGCCTCTCTATAACCAACTAATTTTCCCACAAAATTATTTTTTTTTTCTTTACAGAACTCACTCAGGTTCACCCCTTCGTAAATTCTTCACATGTAGGGGGCGCATCTGTCATAATTTGTACATAACTGGATGCAAACCCGACCCAATATGTATGCAATGTATGTTTTAAAGGATTTAATAAAGACAAGGTTTAAGAAATCTGGGAGAAAGATTGAGAGAAGGACTAACAAAGAGGAAGCAATCATTAGCAGGGTTTATTATCCCGGAACTCATAAAACTGAGTTCAAGAACCTAGCATTTCCTGGTCAGGTTAGGACAAGTCCAGAGAACAAAGAATTAGCAAAGACCAATCAGAGAGTAGAACATTAGCCAAGAACCTATAGCGAGATTACACGTCACGAACGATCAGCCAATGAGAAGCCAAAAGAGTTTTCTTCTTAAATCGGGAACGCAGAATAGTTAGTTAGCCCCGGGACAGCACGGAGTCAGGACCTTGGACAGGATCGAGTTAGCACCTGGACCGCCATAGAGATCAGCATGGAGAAAATCCCGTCTCCTCAATACCTCAGATAAGTCAATTCTCAATTATGGAATAGATAGTCGATAGTCAACTCCTCAACTCCTTCCTATCCCTAGATAACTAGCCATTTTCAACTCAACCAACCCTGTGTTTTCGTTATTTTCCCCTGTTGTGAACACCTTACCACTCAGCATCAACGACTGCGCCAACATCTTCAATCAATTATCAATCAACTTCAAAAGATTTCGCACCGGTAATCCCACATATATATATATATAAATCAATGTTTGTATGTTTGTTTTTTGGATGTCCGGTATACAAATTCTCAGTAGTTCACTAATTCAAACCAAAATTTCCACACATAGGTAAAAAATAACGGGGAAGACGATAGGCTATTTTAAAAAATATATAAATCAATTATTAAAACTATATATTCAAATTATTCTACTTAGATCACGAACAGCGCCCTCTATCAAAGATTAGATTAAATTATGCTGATGCAAACAAATAGATAATGCTAATAACAAAGAATTATTAAAAAAAATCTTATCTAAATATATATCACTCGGGTAGATATGCACACGGGTCAATCCCGGGGCGAAGCCCGGGTCACCCGTCTAGTTTCTTTATGAAAAATCGAAAATATTTTTCAATAAAAATCGATTTATAAAGAAATATATTCATAAAAATCGATTCAGTTGAAAGTGGATGTTTGCTCGAAAAATAAAGGGCAGTTGGCGTTCTGCGCTACATGAACCTGTAGGTTAAAAAATATACAAAAAATAATAATAAAATTATAAATTATTTAATATAAAAAATTAAAATAAATTTATTCTTCTGTGAATAATATTTTTATTGAAATCTTACATTATCATCATAGAAATGTAAATTAACAGCTTCAAATTGGGTTTAATATGTAATTTTTATTTCATCTTTTATTAAATTAAAAATATATAATTTTCTCTTTCCGAATACACATGGCTCTACTTTTGGAAATTAAGAATGAAAATTGGGTGAAGGTAAAGGAGTTGTTAGAATCTGGCGCAGATATTAATATAAAGACCAAAAGAGGGAATTCACCACTGCACTTGGCTGCTCGTAAAGGCCATCAAGACTTAGTTCAGTACCTGATAGAGGCAGGGACAGATGTGAACTCCCTGAATGGTTGTAGACAATCCCCCTTACATTATGCTATTTTGGGCCGCGAGCTATCCATAGCAAGTTTTCTTATTGACGCAGGAGCTGAGGTAAATATCAAAGATATTAGAAATTGGGTTCCACTGTTGTATGCAATTACAGATTGGGTGAAAAGGAAATTGGAAATTAGAGAGAATGCCGCAATTTACCACAAATATAAAGATTTGATTCGTAAATTTGTTGAAGCTGGAGCAGATGTAAATATTTCCAATTCTATTACAACGCCATTTCTTGAATTATTTGAAGAAATAAATGATAGCGAATTGTTTCGATTGTTTATAGAGAAAGGGGCGGACATCAATGCCAAGAAAGATGATGGCATTTCTATCTTAATGATTGCAGTCAAAATGGGGAATGTCGATTATTTCAACTGTTTATTGAATGCAGGAGCTGATAATAAACATGTAGATAAAACAGGAAACTCTGCTTTATTTTATGCTGCAGCTAGCCAGTGCCCTGGAATTCTAGAATATTTCCTTAAATCCGGGTTTGATGTTAATGTTAGGAATAATGAGGGTCAGACTCCGTTGATGTTCGCGCCTGAAAATGAGAGTACTATTAATATTAAAATGTTTTTAAATTCAGGCGCCGATATCAACGTTAGAGACAACGCTGGTGGCACTTTACTATCACTGGCAATCAATCATCACCACTATCAAATCATCAGACTTCTAGTTGAAGCTGGAGTCCAGGTGGATGTGAAATACAAAGATTGTTTTAAAATTAGTACCATAGCCGCCTTTAGAGCAAGATGGTGTGGAAATACTGTATTGAAAATGCTACTGAGAGCATCCCATGATAATGATCTGGTCCAACTCTTACAGTATAGTCCAGTTATTAATGTTTTTTATAGATATGAAGATATAAAAAAACTGATTGGGAAATATTTTCTCCTTCAAAACCCTGAGGCATATAAACCAGTATTCCCACAGGAATTGTCAATATGGTGGAATGAATGTAAGATACAGGTGCAGACACTGCAACGACACAAGCTAGGCATAAGTTCTATCTCCTTGAGTGCCTATCTCTTGGAAATGGATTTCAACCAAAGGGCAAGTTTTGTATCCAACAACACCGCTGAGATCCGACAGAAGCTGGAGTCAGAGATGTCGTTGTACAAACAGAATGCTGACCTCTATGCTGAAATGATCGAAGAATATTTCTCGGAAGATATAAAAAGAGCTAAGCTTCTTTGCAAATGGAATTTCATCACTCAAGATCAGCTGTTCAAATTGACAACAGCGTCAGTTCGACTTCTCATAGCGAAGTACCTCGTTGATTACAACCTTGAACAGTTTGTAAACTCCAAGGACAACTAAGCTCAAGTCATAACTTTGATTCCTTTTCCAGCTCTATATATTCAAATTAAAATTGAGAAGCGCGTTTAAACGCAATTTTTTTCCACAAAGAATTTCTTTTTAATATAAAATGCAAGCTGTCAGGTTTTTAATCGCTTTTCAACAGGTTTTATTAAACATCAACTGTTCCTTACAAGAAGAAAATTGTGTAAATATAATTTTAAATTTGAAATTTTAATAAACACCTTAATAAACTTCAAACATATTCAGCATCTGAACTTGGGGCAAGCCTTGACTTTAACTACCTAATTTTATTTTTATAAATAAATAAATTTTTATATTATAAAGAGCATGTTCACAAATTAAAAGCAAAATAATATCTTTCTCGAAATTACGGTAAATTACAAATATATGTCTTTAGAAATACATTCATGTATATAAATTTAAATAAACTTTTCAATTCTAATTGGAATTTTTTATTTTGAAGTGGTTTTCATTTGGTTCGATTACTATTGATTAGAACATTGTTAAAAGCAGCTAATAATTTATTTGAGAAATGTTTTCTGTAAATATAAAATGTTATTAATAAATTTTATTATGCTAACACATGTGCCTTAAAATTGTTTTATCTATATAAATCATAAACTCTATAATTTCCATCTAAACTTCCTTCAATATATCTTATATTAATAAAATTAATAAAATGCAAATTTCATAAGTGTTGTTCACTAAAAACCTTTGTCACAATGCATCAATTTCGACCAAATTTTCAACATTTATGTAAAACGAGATGGAGCAGGTTTTGCTTAACATCAAAATACTTTTCCCTAACATTAACATGCGTAACTTCGCTGTTATCGATTAAATACAAAAAAAATCAACAGAGTTAATTTTATTTATATATAAATACAAAAAAAATCAGCAATTCATTCAACTCAATCTAAAAAAATATTCAAAACAAGCAATTTTAAGTTAACACCATATGTAGAACAGTCGGCCAAGAAAACAACAACGATATTACATCTTTCTCACATATTCACACACAATCTTGATTAATAATTAAAACTAATCTTTAACATTGTTTATTATACTTCATAATATATAATATTTGTTTGGCAAACTTTCACTCGCTAAAACCCGGGCGAAGCCGGGTACACATCCGCTAGTATAGTAATATAAAATAGATTATATTTTCAATTCAATTGTTGAGCAATTCTGAGATGTGAACAGTCAAAATGAAAATGAACTCGGGAGTTTTTATCATATCTGTCTTTTCTGTTGTAATTATGTAATTTAGATTTGGATAGATATCGTTAATATATTTGCTTATAAAATGGGAATTTTGTGAGTTGACTTTGTTTCAGCTTAATTATGAAGGGCTTCTAGAATACCAATATTTAAAATATGGCCTAGTAAAAAAGTTTCAGATAATTCAATTGTCATCACGAGTGAGCAAATTGAAATAAATGATAAAATCTCTAAATTTTTATAAAACATTTTAATATAACAACAGCAAAAAGCTTTATAAAGTCATTTTCGTCTTATACAGTTGCTTCTAGCATTAATGTAGGGTACATACAGGAATAAAAGTACTAGTAATTATCAATTATATTTACAGTGTGTATCAAATAAGGAGCGGAAAAAAGAAGAGGATGGCTCAGCATAAACCTTTATACAAGCAGTTGTTAAAAACAAGAAGTTATTTTTTAAAGATAAAGAATATAAATCTTAGATAAATTTGAGAGTGTATTGCAGTGATTCTCAACCAATGTGCCGCGGTAATTTTGTGTGCCGCGAAATTCTAAAAATGTGCCGCCGAATTTTAGTCATATGATTATGTTCACGTTTGTATTGGTTTTTCTTTTTTTCTTTTTCATTTTTTTACTTTTTAAAATAACGAAATTAGCAAATTGAATGTTAGAGATGTATATTACTTATATTTTGCATAGAAATATTGATACATAATTTGAATTTTCTTGCATTCAAGTTAGCAAAAGTGTGCCGCGAAATTCTAAAATTGTGCCGCCAAATTTTCAAATCTTTAAAATAATGCCGCAACAAAAAAAAGGTTGAGAATCACTGGTGTAGTGTATCTTTTCTAAATATTGAGATAGAATAGATAAAAAAAAAATAATTAAATAAACAAAACATCTTGATAATATCATTTTTGACATTATTTTTCATTGTGTAGGGAGTTCTCTATATTTATTAGTAAAACATTGGGTAGTTGGTGACTTCTGTAAGCTCCAGAACCTGGGTTGCTTGAATAAATGAGTAAAACATATATCTTGGTTGTTTGGAATATATAGGAGTTTCAGCTATGCTTCCTTCCTGCGGTGTATAAGACCGGTGGTATTAAGCTGTATGTTTGTTCATGTGTAGTAAACCACATAGAGATTCACTCTTGATCATACTTATTCTTTATTAATATAAAAACTTCACCAAGTCTGTAAAACACCAATCAAGATTGACTTTGATTGTTGACCTGTTTTTTGATTTTGCCATTCTAAATGAATTTTCCCAGTCAGCACTATTCGCTTTATGAGAACTCTACACGCCAATGAATTGGCGAAATTTCTTTGTCTTACAAATTTATATTGTTTTGAATTCTTGGTTGGAAGTTGGTTTGGAACAAATACATCAACCAATTGTTTATTTATTTAATTCCCGATGTTTCTGTAACTCGCCTTAACTCTCCTTAGAGGAATATTTATTTTGATTCCTATTTCTACTTATACTAGCCGAATGACTCGGGCAACGCCCGTGTTTTACCCGATTGAATGTTTTTATTCAAATACTATTTGTTACAATTATAAATTGGCGCCTTAAATAAATGCATATATTAGTTAATAACTATAGCCTTTGTGCTTTATCTGTCTATGTACTTTTGGCTTCCATAGGCGTCTCTTACTGGGAAAAAGAAAGAGAGGATTCCATTTAGTTATTAACTAATATATGCATTTATTTAAGGAGCGACCCGCTCCAACACAATAGTTACAAAAACCAAAAAGCGAGTGGGGGGGGGGCATGATGGGGAAGGGGGGAAAAGGTGGCGTGATCGTAGCCAACCAATAGGAGAGCGCCATTCCAAAAAAAAAAAGCAAATGGTGACAGAGATGAAGAATTAAGAACGCATGACGCTTGTAACTGTATATAGAATACATACCCGATTTTCTAAACTACATGTAAATATCTGAGTATATATAGATATGTGACGTATTACATGTACTTTAGGAAATCGTATACGTCATAAGTAGAAATAGGATTCAAAATAATCAATCCTCTTAGGAGAGTAACAGAATCACTCAAATGTCGAGAATATAATGAACTAGCCGAATGACCCGGGCAACGCCCGGGTTTTACCCGATTAAATGCCTTTATTCAAATACTATTCGTTACAATTATAAATTGGCGCCGTGGATGTCATTCTTGTGAAACGTCCCGCTCCAAACTTTGTGTCTGAGAAGCGTTTTTTTTATAAAGAGATGATCTGGCTTTGTGTCTTCTGCTCGAATGAATGTTTTTCTGTTAGAATTTTGTTCCTGCATACTAAAAATGAACTGGCTTCACCCGTGGTCTCTGCTTTTTGGAATTTTTCCGGATATAATTTTGTATCTGATAATCAAATATGATACAGCAATATTGTCATCATCATTTTCTGAATAAAAAACAACTACTTTTTTCCCAGAACCTGTCAATTTATTTTTCTTGACTAAAAATCCAAAAAATATCTTTTCCAGATTTTTCTCTATGTCCTGTTAAAACACGTTTTACATATTCATTAGGTCAGCTGATATTACCTCCTATCTTCACCACTAGAGGCGCTGCTTGCGAGCGAAAGGGCAAATTTGCAACGCAATTTACAATACTTTTATACTTGTGTACATAGACCATAAATCTGTACATAGACAGGAAAAGCACATATATTTTAATAATATAAATGAATTTTAAAATTGTAAAAAAAAAAAATGCATCGGCCGGGAATCGAACCCGGGGCGCCCGCGTGGCAGGCGAGCATTCTTCCACTAAACCAAAAGCAAACGGTGACGGAATTGTTGATGACTGATACTTTTATATTTTATTATTGGTAAATATAGGTATAGTTTTTCTAAATTTAGTTTTGTTGTTTCATTCTGAGTGCTCACAAGGATGATATTTTAAAATTATGAAAAGAAAAAAGAAAGCAATAAATGTGAGTTTCACGATTTTTTCATTAAGATGATGTCGATAAAATGGGAAACAAGAAACTGTGCAAGAAGGCAGCCAATATCAGAGACACAAGGATTGAAATTTAATACTGAATAAAAAGACCACCGACTTGCCTAGAATTGCGGCTTTAATTTATGAATGAATAAATTCATTTTTTTTCACACATTATAGAGATATAGCTCTTGGTCTCTTGATTGTGTAATGGGAAATTTTACAGCGTAAGAATAGTTAAGATTTTCTATGTTAAACTATTTTAAGAGAGGTTTTTATAATTGTTCTTACGGACTGTATTATTCGATTTATTTTGTAACGATATATGTTTAGTTATTTAATAGCCATCACAAAGAATAAATTTTGTCACGTTATACAGAATTATAAAAGACAAACTTCAGGATTATATTATGATACATAGCACGCCATCTGTTATGAATATTCGAAACTATTATAGACGTGTATGATTCTTTTGAAAATAAATAATTTCTACTGCCCTTACTGATTTTTCCATTACAGTAAGAGCAGTATAAATTGTTTAATTTTAAAAAGAATCATACGCGTCAATAATAGTTTTGAATATTCACACACACAATAAAAGCCTTTATTAAGACACACAGGTCTTACAGAGAATTCTACTTGGGGTTACAAGACGGAGAAACCTATGGAAGTGGGAAATATACAAAGGGGTAAAAATGGAGAAAGATTATATACACATGGTAAATATATACAGATTATTATATGAATGATCCTATGGAAAATAAGAAAAAAATTGGAAATATGCATGGAAGAAGTGAAGAGCGAAAAGAGGAAAGAAAACAGGTATTTACATATGGAACATACATATAAGGGAACAAGTCAATTTAAGCTCTTCTGCTCACACAGCACAGGTGGACCATGGCTTTTTTCAAGAAATCTTTAAGAGATTTTCCAGGAAAATCCGAGTGTTCAGAGAGTTTTGAATATTCATAAACTTCAGAATAACACAGCAATTTATTTAAAACACAAGCATAAACTAAAATTTGTCCAAAGGAAGTTTATTCAATGAGTTTGGTATAAAACAAACTGAGGCCACCAGGTGTTGACATGGAAGATCCTGAATTGGTGTAATCAACAAAGTCTCATCTGCGAGCAAAGTTGTTCTCCATGGCGCGGCCTGATCTCTGGATCTTGAACATGTTCTGTTTGATGCGGCCTTCCACGGAACTACTCTCTACGGCCTTGTTCAGCAGCGGCGTGATGAACTTGGCTTCCTTTGTCTTCTAGTTCTTGCGTTCTTCCTCCTCATCTTGTTGGCGGTATTTGGTGACCTGGGCGGCTCTCTGTTCCTCCCTCCACTTGGCGTCTTCCAGCATCTGCTCCCGGAGTTTCTCCATCTCCTCCGCACTCTTCTTGCTGCCTCTCCTGTCAGGAGTGAGTTCCCTCTGTGGTTTGCCTCGGGCCTGGTATGGGTTCTTCCTGGGGTCAACCACAGGTCTGCTGAAGGACTTTGAGCTCACAATGAGTCCATATTTCCTCTCTCTGGCCGACCTCTCATTCTCACTGGCGTCATCAGAGAAGAAGTGGGCTCTCTTGCGGTGGATGTCCGGGGAGCGATGGCGGTGGGATGGTGACGGGGAGGTGGCTTTCTTTTTGTGCTGGACTTCTGGATCACTGCTGCTGGACCTCCGGGACCTCTTCTTCTTTTTATTCGCAATTTAACTCGCAAGCAAGGCCACTATTGCGACGATGATAACAAGTTTTTTATCTATAAGTTTTATTATCACTAAGTTTATTATCTTAAAGATTATTTATCAAAAGTAAGATTATCTCAGAATGACACGGCAATTTATTTGAGACAAGAATAATGATACAATTCCAAGTCGAAGATACTATTCCTTTAACTTCCAATTACCGAGGGAACCAATTAATATTGATTTTATTCAACTTTTCGAGTATTTTTCAAGGGACCGGAAAAAATGTTCACTAGATAAAACGATGATTTTGTAATGTAGAAAATTAGGAAAGACAAAATTCAGGATGACACGGCACACAGAGACCGGGAAAAAATTTTCACTTTATCGAGAGATTCAAATTTACGAGTTTCAAATTATCAAAATATATCTTTTTTTTTATAAGTCAATAGAGAATTGTTTTAACAAATGTTCGTTAGACAAACCTTTACTAGGGTAAAACCCCGGGCGAAGCCGGGTACATCCGTTAGTCTATATATACATAAATGAATGTATGTGTGTCCTTTATGCCTGACCAAACCACTCATTGGAACGCCATGAAACTTTGGGAAGTTATTTAGTATAGTACTGGGAAGGTTTCTAGCAAATTATATTTTTGAAATAACTTTTCGCCTAAAATAATCAAGATAAATATTCTAATTTATTTGTTATAATTCAACAATCTGCTCTAAATATTATCATGATGATACGATGATTTTATAATGTAGAAAATTATGAAAGACAAAATTCAGGATGACACGGCAATTTATTTGAGACAAGAATAATGATACAATTCCAAGGCAAGATACTTTTCTTTCAACTTCGAATTACCGAGGGAACCAATTAATATTGATTTTATTCAACTTATCGAGTTTTTTCAAGGGACCGGGAAAAATGTTCACTTTATCGAGAGATTCGTTAGACAAACTTTTCCTCGGGTAAAACCCGGGCAAAGCTGGGTACATCCATACAAGAATAATGATACAATTCCAAGGCAAGATACTATTCCTTTAACTTCCAATTACCGAGAGAACCAATTAATATTGATTTTATTCAACTTATCGAGTATTTTTCAAGGGACCGGGAAAAAATGTTCACTTTATCGAGAGATTCGTTAGACAAACCTTTACTCGGGTAAAACCTGGGCGAAGCCGGGTACATCCGCTAGTTAAGTATATTTACCCCTGTACAAAACCAAGTACAGACATCTGATGTCCGCTATTAGACAACCTGGATAGTTGGCTGTGACTATAGTACGTGGTGCCCCTTCAAAAAGGATTAAATAAACCTTATCTGGATCTAAAATTTAAGTTTTATCTTTCTCAATCTAATGAACTGTTCAAGAAATACTTTCCAATTGCTGTCCCAAATTTCATTTCTTCTGATAAATTCACTACTTTATTATTAACAGGCAAAGAACCCTTCTTAAGTTTCCTACTCAAACTGAATGTTATCAATGATCCAAAATGGGAATGCCGCTTAGATGTTGAATCACCAGAGCATCTTCTTTTAACTTGCCCTCTGACTAATCAAATTGTATGTAGATACTTTGAAACATTACCAAATTATCTTTGTGTATATACTCTATCTTATGAGAACTTTGTTAAGTTTAGAACTATTTGTACAATAATTTACAAATGAAAATGAAAGTGGAATGAATACACTGGTAATTGCTCGATTGGATGAAATATGGAAATATTTCTCCGATAAATTTGATAATAACCAAAAAACAATAAGTAAACAAGATCTTGGTTTTCTCAAAAGTACAATAAAACAGGTCAAAGATAGCGTAACTGAGCTTATAAAGTTAGACGAAAATATAAATAAATTTGAGGAACAATTGCACGGTAATTTCACAGATATTAAAAATGATATAGCACAACTAGTTAAACAAAATAAAATCAAAGAATCGCACACATACGCAGAAATAGTCAAAAATAGAAATGATAAAATATTACAAAAAAAAAAATAGATACACTAATGATGAGAAAACACTGATTATATTTGCTAATGATGATCAAAATACAGCTCATGTACACCAAAAGGTGAATGAAACAATAAAGCAATTTCGCCAAAAAGGAAATACTGCCAAAATTTCAAAATTGATAAATACACGAAAGGGTACAATATTAAAATCACCCAGCGAACAAGACATAGATCAACTGATTGAGAGTTTCAGGAAAATTGACGAATTGAACCAAACATGTAAAATCTATAAGCCTAATCAAAGAGATCCAACTATTGTTATAAAAAATGTAAATAAATCAACAGACATATCTGATCTTACAAACACAATTTGTGAGATGAACTCAGAACTTAACAACTTTAAAAACGAAATAAAGGTACTTTTCCCAATTAAGTCCAATAAATCTGATCATGACGTGGTGCTGAGGGTTTCGCCTCGGGCCTACCAAGCTATAATGAAAGCCAACAAAATTTATACTGATGTACAAAGATGTGAAGTTCAAGACAAAGTCCTGGTGAACCAATGTCAGAACTGTTTTATATTTAACCCTAACCACAAGAAAAACGACTGCCCAACCTTGAAAAAATGCGTGAACTGCGGTACAGAGGGTCAACATCAATGTTCTAATATAATGAAGTGTTGCAACTGCGTCAAACACCCATATTTTAAAAATAACAATCTTGATCACAAACCAAATTCTAAGGACTGTCCAATTTACAATAAACAAATCAGCCTGATGATTCAGCGAACAGATTACACAACAGGCTCAGAAGATAGTGTAAACTAAATTTTCAGAAATTTATTAAGTCCTTAATGTATATTAAAATTATTCAACAAAATACCAGAAAAAGCAAAAATTGCATAAATGAGCTTTGTGCATCTAATGAAATTAGAAATGCAGATATAGTAATGATACAAGAACCTTATATAATCAAAGAGGGGGTAATATTTCCAGGACCTTGTACAAAATATCAATTGATGAACAGTCCCAATATAAATACGGCAATAATTGTAAGAAATAGCAGCTTAAAAATTCAATTAAGTACAAAATTCACTAACTCATTCGTTACAACTATAACCATATAAACAAAAAGTAAGAAAATATATCTTTCGAACATTTATATACATCCGAATTCAATGAAAAATGAGCACGAGGAGTTTATGAGGAAGTTGATTAATACAAACGTACATACACCGGTGATAATCTGCGGCGATTTCAATGCCAGAGCTCCGTTATGGTATGACATCAGGAAAAATTATAATGGACACAGACTGATCCCTATCATAGATGAAATAAACTTAATTATCCATAATAATAAACTTTCAGGTGTCGTGATGCACGTGTGATTGATCTCACACTAACGAATAAACAGGCAATTGCGGCGATCAGAAATTGGAAGACACAGCAGATATCGCAAATTTCAAATCATGTAGCTATATCTTTTGAAATACATACAAACGAACAATTTAGTACAGAAAAATATTATTCCGCTTGGAAATTTAATGAGAAAAATGCGAACTGGTTAAGTTTTAGTCAGAGAATTAACAGTACTGAACGAGAAAAAATTGAAAACTTATTAGATATAGTGGATACACCAGAAATGATCGATCAAACGGTAAAAGAACTTACGAACATACTGATTGAGGCAGCATATAATTAACTTAAAGTAAATAATAATATGACAACAAAAATTAATATTAGTAATAAGTGGTGGAATACGAATTTACAGCTTCTAAAGGATCACTGTGTGTCATTATCTTAGAAACTGTTACTATAGAAACAAAAATTACCCTAATCATATTAAACAATACTATAAAAGCATACGAAATAAGTATTTACGGGAAATAGAAAAAGCTAGGAAAGCATCTTGGAGAATTTTTCTGGAGGAAAACAAATCGAACAAACCTTATGGAAACTTATATAAGGTGTCTAAAAACATCAAAAGTGGATCTAATCGGAAGAGAAATATGCAAATTTTAGAGGGTAATACTGACATGGAATGTTTGCAGAAGGGTGAGGAATTATTAAACAACTTATTTCCAGATGATAAATGTGAAGAAGATACAAACACCCATAAAAGTATAAGAAACTAGCGGATGTGCCCGGCTTCGCCCGGGTTTTACCCGAGTGAATGTTTGTCTAACGAACATTTGTTAAAACAATTCTCTTTAAACTTATAAAACGTACTCGGCTTCGCCCGGGGTTTTACCCGAGTAACGGTTTGTCTAGCGAACATTTGTTAAAACAATTCTCTAAAAACTTATTGAAAAATATAAAAAAGATATATTTTGATAATTTGAAACTCGTAAATTTGAATCTCTCGATAAAGTGAACATTTTTTCCCGGTCCCTTTGTGCCTTGTCATCCTGAATTTTCTCTTTCCTAATTTTCTACATTAGAAAATCATAGTTTTATCTAGTGAACATTTTTTCCCGGTCCCTTGAGAAATATTCGATAAGTTGAATAAAATCAATATTAATTGGTTCCCTCGGTAATTGGAAGTTAAAGGAATAGTATATTCGCCTTGGAATTGTATCATTATTCTTGTCGCAAATAAATTGCCGTGTCATCCTGAGATAATCTTACTTTTGATAAATAATATTTAAGATAACAAACTTAGTGATAAGAAAACTTGTTAACATCGTCACAATGGGGGCGCTGCTTGCGAGTTAAATCTACAAATCTGCAAATAACTCTAAGGATATTCAAGATGTTCATGAAATTATTTTTCAAAAACCTTCACGGTGATATACCTAATAATATCCCAAAATTTCACGGCGATTGGATGTATGGTTTTTGAATCTATAGATAAAGACAGACAGACAGACATTCAATTTTATATATATAAGATAAAATATAAATGAGTTTCAAAAATTGTAAAAAAAAAAAATGCATCGGCCGGGAATCGAACCCGGGCCGCCCGCGTGGCAGGCGAGCATTCTACCACTGAACCACCGATCCTTTAAAAAATGGCCATATTTAGGTATTCATTCCATTCCGGATTAGTCCGCGTGAAAAAAAGTTCTTCAAATGAAAAAAAAAAGAAATAGCCAAAAATACTAATCAAAATGCAGCCGAAAATTTTCCTCAGGTTTATAAAAAGCGACATGCAAAATTTGGTACCAATTGGTTCAGTAGTTTTTGAGTTTATCGCGAAACAGAAAGACAGACAGAAATTGACTTTTATATATATATAGAGATTTACTCTTCATTGTTGGCTTTTTAACTTACATTCATTCTTCATTGTTGGCTTTTTATATTACATTCCCTCTTCATTGTGGGCTTTTTATCTTACATTCACTCTTCATTGTTGGCTTTTTATATTATATTTACTCTTCATTGTTGGCCTTTCATCTTACATTCATTCTTCATTGTTGGCTTTTTATATTACATTTACTCTTCATTGTTAGCTTTTTATCTTACATTCACTCTTCATTGTTGGCTTTTTATCTTACATTCATTCTTCATTGTTGGCTTTTAATATTACATTCACTCTTCATTGTTGGCTTTTTATCTTACATTCATTCTTCATTGTTGGCTTTTTATCTTACATTCATTCTTCATTGTTGGCTTTTTATCTTACATTCATTCTTCATTGTTGGCTTTTAATATTACATTCACTCTTCATTGTTGGCTTTTTATATTACATTCACTCTTCATTGTTGGCTTTTTATCTTACATTCATTCTTCATTGTTGGCTTTTTATATTACATTCACTCTTCATTGTTGGCTTTTTATCTTACATTCACTCTGTTGGCTTTTTATCTTACATTCACTCTGTTGGCTTTTTATATTACATTTACTCTTCATTGTTGGCTTTTTATCTTACATTCACTCTTCATTGTTGGCTTTTTATATTATATTTACTCTTCTTTGTTGGCTTTTATCTTACATTCATTCTTCATTGTTGGCTTTTTATATTACATTACTCTTCATTGTTGGCTTTTTATCTTACATTCACTCTTCATTGTTGGATTTTTATCTTACATTCATTCTTCATTGTTGGCTTTTTATATTACATTCACTCTTCATTGTTGGCTTTTTATCTTACATTCATTCTTCATTGTTGGCTTTTTATATTACATTCACTCTTCATTGTTGGCTTTTTATCTTACATTCACTCTGTTGGCTTTTTATATTACACTAGCGGATGTGTACCCGGCTTCGCCCGGGTTTTATCCGAGTGAAAGTTTGCCTAACGAATATTATATATTATGAAGTATAATAAACAATGCTAAAGATTAGTTTTAATTATTAATCAAGATTGTGTGTGAATATGTGAGAAAGATGTAATATCGTTGTTGTTTTCTTGGCCGACTGTTTTACATATGGTGTTATCTTAAAATTGCTTGTTTTGAATATTTTTTTAGATTGAGTTGAATGAATTGCTGAATTTTTTTTGTATTTATATATAAATAAAATTAACTCTGTTGAATTTTTTTTGTATTTTATCGATAACAGCAAAGTTATGTATTTTAAAGTTAGGAAAAATATTTTGATGTTAAGCAAAACCTGCTCCATCTCGTTTTACATAAATATTGAAAATTTGGTCGAAATTGATGCATTGTAACGAAAGTTTTTAGCGAACACCACTTATGAAATTTCCATTTATATAGAAGATATAATAATATAAATGAGTTTTAAAAATTGTTTTAAAAAAAATGCATCGGCCGGGAATCGAACCCTGGCCGCCCGCCTGGCAGGCGAGCATTCTACCACTGAACCACCGATGCTTTAAAAAAATCAAATTCATTTATCGTCGCGACCAGTGCTGCGCCTTAGCGGTAAAAGACTGGAACTAACGCTTTTTGGTTTTTTATTTTTAAAAAAAAGCACATTAACTTTTTTAGTTTTTGAATAGCCTATATGTTAAACGAAATCTTCAGTTACCTACATGCGAAATTCCATAATGATTGAGTCAGTAGATTTTGCGTGATGCGATAACAAACATCGATTTCGCATTTCATTTATATATATATAAGGATTTACTCTTCATTGTTGGCTTTTTATCTTACATTCACTCTTCATTGTTGGCTTTTTATATTATATTTACTCTTCATTGTTGGCTTTTTATTTTACATTCATTCTTCATTGTTGGCTTTTTATATTATATTTACTCTTCATTGTTGGCTTTTTATCTTACATTCATTCTTCATTGTTGGCTTTTTATATTATATTTACTCCTGTGTCACATTGCCGTGTCATCCTGAGATAAACTTACTTTTGATAAATAAAATTTAAGATAACAAACTTGGTGATAAGAAAACTTGTTATCATCGTCACAATGGGGGCGCTGCTTGCGAGTTAAATCTACAAATCTGCAAATAACTCTAAGGATATTCAAGATATTCATGAAATTATTTTTCAAAAACCTTCCCGGTGATATACCTAATAATATCCCAAAATTTCACGGCGATTGGATGTATGGTTTTTGAATCTATAGAGTACAAACAAACAAACAAACAAACAGACAGACAGACATTCAATTTTATATATGTTAGTGAAAGGCACGCCCGCGCGACGAAGAGAAGAACAGTTTTCAACCAACACAACCGCCGACGGACGGTGGTGACGTCACGGTCGGCGCGCATGCGCGGCGGCGGCGGTCACGTGGGAAGCACGGGCGTGGGCCCTTCGAATTCTGACGGCCAACACGGAATGACTTCTCTCCCATCCATCCGTTTCAATCGAACATTTTTTAACTTCTTTAATTACTAAAATTAATTTGTAACATAATATTTATATCTATATTTATCCTGAATAAAATTTAAAATATCAAGGATGATTAATTGAATCATTCTTTCAATACCAAACGAACCTGTCATAGTGTACCATTCAAAAAGTGTACCGAACATTGTGGCGAGCCTGCCAGGATTTAAGATGGACAAACTCAAGAAAGCTTGTGAGACGAAAAAGAGGACTTGGGAAAGTGTTATTGCAGAAGCAGATGGCGAACTTGGAAAGCAAGAACCAAGCCTAGAAATGTTGATGTCTCTACGACCAAAGCTCCTCAGATGTAAAGACAGGTTCTTAATTGCCAGTGATTGTCTCATCGAACAACTGATAAAGGCGGATAGAGAAGATGAAGAAATTGAAGATGTCGATATCGTTCAAGCGAATCTATTTGGAAGGTCTGAAGGCGTTTTGCAAATTACTAAAATTAATTTGTAACATAATATTTATATCTATATTTATCCTGAATAAAATTTAAAATATCAAGGATGATTAATTGAATCATTCTTTCAATACCAAACGAACCTGTCATAGTGTACCATTCAAAAAGTGTACCGAACATTGTGGCGAGCCCTGCCAGGATTTAAGATGGACAAACTCAAGAAAGCTTGTGAGACGAAAAAGAGGACTTTGGAAAGTGTTATTGCAGAAGCAGATGGCGAACTTGGAAAGCAAGAACCAAGCCTAGAAATGTTGATGTCTCTACGACCAAAGCTCCTCAGATGTAAAGACAGGTTCTTAATTGCCAGTGATTGTCTCATCGAACAACTGATAAAGGCGGATAGAGAAGATGAAGAAATTGAAGATGTCGATATCGTTCAAGCGAATATATTTGGAAGGTCTGAAGGCGTTTTGCAAAAAATGGAACAATTACTAGCAAAACCAACAGTAGACCGAGAATCAATAGTTTCCGGGGGGAACGAAGGAAAGTCAAATCTTCATCGACTTCCGAAGTTGGAACTACCGAAATTTGGAGGAGAAGCACGGGAGTGGCTGCAGTTCTGGTCAGCCTTTCAAAGCGTCCACGATGATGACTCCATTTCGGCCTGTGTCAAGTTCCAATACCTACAAAATTGCATGATAAAGGGATCGGTGTCGGAGGAAATAGTTTCATCCTTTCCAAACTCAGCGGCAAATTATCCACTTGCCATCAGCACTCTTAAGGAACGTTTTGGCCGTGAAGACATGTTGGTGGAAGTGTACGTAAGGGATTTGATTGCTATCACTTTGGAAAATGCTCATGGAAGGAACACGACACCTTTTTCGACTGTATACGTTCGGTTATCATCACAACTACGAGCGTTGGGATCTTTAGGAGTCACAACAGATAAATGCGCTGCTATTCTGTACCCCATGGTGGAATCAGCTTTACCTGAAGATCTCTTCGTCGCGTGGGAAAGGACTCGTCATCATCACAAGCCTGATGAAGATGGAAAGCATAATTCAAGTGAAGCCCTCCTGGAGAAGCTTATGGAATTCCTAAAACACGAAGTTGAGGGAAGTGAAAGAATGCGTTTGGCTCGTCAACCGTTTTCGAGTTCGTATCCATCACAATTTAATCGAGATAAGCCGCCCAAGCCGAAAACATCTGTCGCCACCGCTGCAAGTCTGGTAGTTGCTGATGGGAAGTCAAATAACGCTTATAAATGTGTATTTTGTGATGAAAAACATTTGAGTGAACAATGCTGTAAAGCCATGTCAATGTCTCTTGTAGAAAGAAGGAAAATAATTCAAGAGAAACAGTGTTGTTATTCTTGCTTGAAGCCCGGACACTTTTCCAAGTATTGCAGAAACTTAGTGAAATGTGTCATCTGTAGTAAAAAACACAGGGCAATCTTATGCCCAGTTTCAAAAGGCAGCCAAAAATCTGATGGGATTGAAGAGAGAAGTAAGAACATAAATGCATCCGTGGACATGTCGAATCAAGTTCGGTGCCAAGATGTCTTACTTCAAACAATCATGGTAAAGATTGATGGCGAAAATAAATCAAAAGTTGTTCGAGCAATGTTAGATAGTGGATCCCAGAACTCATATGTATTGGTACAAACTGCTTTCGAAGTTGGACTCACTATGCTCGGGAAAAAGGAAGTTGTACACTTACTATTTGGTGGAGTGAAATCGAGACCACAGCAGCACAAGCGGTATCGAATCTACATTTCTGATGTGGACTCCAAGTACAACTGCAATTTTGAAGTACAAGACTGCTCAACGATTTGTAGTGCAATGCCTTCCGCTCAACCTACCGAATGGATGACGGAACTTCGATCAAAGGGAATTGACTTGGATGTCTATAGGTCGAACACGGAGATTGAACTACTACTAGGAGCAGACGTATACGCCAAGCTACTAACAGGAAAGAAAATAGAATTGGAATCTGGTCCCGTCGCTCTCGAAACGAAGCGGGGCTGGACTGTTAGTGGAAAGGTTTTGGGAAATGTTCAAACAACTAAATCTCAATCATCAGTTCTGTCATGCTTAGTCCGTGATGCAACAATACAAGATCTTCGGAGATTAGATGTTATCAGTATCATGGAACCCATGAAGGAAAAGAGCAAAGAAGAGTTGTCAGTTGCAGCGTTGGAACATTTCAACCAAACAGTGAAACAGAATGAAGATGGTCGATATTCTGTCAATTTACCTTGGATAGGAGAACACCCACCACTCCCTAATTACAAGCTAATTTCGGAGAAGAAACTTGAATCTACTACTGCTTTAGCAGGGATTAAACGTGATATGAACTGGTCAGTGTTTGTCGCAGGAAGAGTAAAGAAGATTCGACAAAATTCAAGCATAACTGATTGGAGGCACGTTCCTGGTAAAGAAAATCCTGCAGACATCCCCTCACGTGGAGCTTCAATCTCGCAATTGATTACTACTAGATGGTGGGAGAGACCAGTTAGGCTTAAGAAAGAAGAACAATTTTGGACACAGTCTGCAGAAAAGGAGTCAATCGAAGAAGTCAATAGTGAACTGCGAAAGGCAGTCGTCACACCCTTCAACAGAAAAAGAAAAAAAATAGGGGGAGAAGGATTTCATGGCCATTAGGAAAAGTGGAGGAGGTGCTACCTGGGGCCGATGGACAAGTTCGAGTCGCAAGAGTGAAGACATCATCGGGAGTTTTTCTTCGTCCAGTACAGCGACTTTTTCCATTAGAAACAAAACAAATTTAGATTGGCCTCTACTATAGCCAAGAAAATATAGTATTAGAATTTAATTTATCAATTAAATTGGTGGGAGGAATGTTAGTGAAAGGCACGCCCGCGCGACGAAGAGAAGAACAGTTTTCAACCAACACAACCGCCGACGGACGGTGGTGACGTCACGGTCGGCGCGCATGCGCGGCGGCGGCGGTCACGTGGGAAGCACGGGCGTGGGTCCTTCGAATTCTGACGGCCAACACGGAATGACTTCTCTCCCATCCATCCGTTTCAATCGAACATTTTTTAACTTCTTTAATTACTAAAATTAATTTGTAACATAATATTTATATCTATATTTATCCTGAATAAAATTTAAAATATCAAGGATGATTAATTGAATCATTCTTTCAATACCAAAGAACCTGTCATAGTGTACCATTCAAAAAGTGTACCGAACAATATATATATAGAGAGAGAGATTATTATAATTTAAAACTACTCAATAAAGAAAACCCGATGGTTATGATTACTGAAGTTAACGACTTAATTGACAAATTAAATCCAAAGAAATCTCCCGGAATAGACAACATCTCTAACAACATGATAAGGCACACTAAACAATTTATAGCTTCTATATTGATGAAACTATTTCAAAATGTTTAGACCTACAATACTATCCTGCTGAATGGAAAAGAGCAGAGGCAATAATTATTCCGAAACCTGGAAAAACAGATTTTAATAACTACAAAAATTATAGACCTTTATGTCTTAATTCCAACATTTCTAAAATATTTGAAAAAAATAATTAATAATAGAATAATAAAATATTATGAAGATTTTAATTTACTAAGTGATCGACAACATGGCTTTAGAAGATCTAAATCCACTATTACTGCACTAACTGAAATAATAAAAATTGCGTTAGAACATAAAACAAGAGAATATGCAGCAATAATTGCAGTGGATATTAGTGCAGCGTTTGATAATGCATGGTGGCCGGCCTTGATGAAAAGACTAGATGAAGATGGTGTGCAGGCTTCAATGATAAAACTTCTACAATCATACTTTGATAATAGAAGAATAAGATTTAGATATTCCTCAACTGAAATTAATAAGAAACTAAGTAAAGGATGTCCACAGGGAGGACCACTGTTTCCACATTATGGAATATTCTTATTAATGAGATACTGAATAATAATCTGGATGATAATTGTGAAACAATAGGATATGCAGATGATATTACGTTAATATGTTGGAATAAAACTCCTGAACAACTAAGAAAGACAATAGATAACGTATTAAGAAAAATCAATGAGTGGTGTGAAAGTCGTAAATTAAAATTGTCAGATGAAAAAACAAAAATATTATTTATTTATATAAATGCAATAGCGATATAATAGTCTCAGGTAGCAATTTAATTAAACCGGTTGAAGAACTTAAGATTCTAGGAGTGATTATTAGAAATCACCGAGTCAGAAGCAAACTGGACTTTACGCCTCACGTTAATGAAACTATCATAAAAGTAACTAGAGCTAGTGGATACCTATTTGGTCTGACAAAGAAAGCATGGGGTCTAGACTTTAGACGAATACTGATACTGTATAAGACATTATATCGAAGTACAATTACATACGGTTATCCAATATGGTATCCATTCATAAACAAAAAGTCTAAGGACAAACTAAATTCTCTTCAATATAATATTTTAAAACATTGTATACAAGCCTACAGTACAACATCATCGGATTGTACACACATACTTGCACAAGTCCCCAAACTTACTGAATATATTGAATCTAACATGCTGAAAACCGAAATAAATTACAATAGATTTGACTCTTCAAGTAGGAATATAATTTCTAAATATATAAGGGAAAAATTGCAGAAATACTATGAGAAGACTAACACCATTTTCAAGTCCTTCTTTACTGATTCCCAAATACCCAAATATGTCAAGCCAAATTTTTACAACGTTCAATTTTTTACTGGACACGGTAACTTTAGATCATATTTGTACAAGGTCAGAAAGACGGATTCGCCTAAATGCTCATGTGGTGCAGAAGAAGAAAATCCTGTACATATTCTAACGGACTGTCGACTTGTAGAGGACTTGTGAGAGTCAAAAATCAAATAAATATAAATTGTTTAAACCAAATAGTTAATAATAGATATATGTATAAAAATTTTAATAGATTTTGTAGAATGTTTTTTAGTAATAGATAGCCTGGGCTGTAATAAATGGTAAATATTTATATGCTGTAAATAGCTCTAAATTTCTGTTCTTAAATGTGATGTTCACTAATATTCATTATAGGGTAATTAAATCGTTAACTAACTGACAAATACGTTAATAATTTCTATTATAATAACTGAAATCATTTTAATAATTACTGTAAAACGAAAATTGAAATTATACCGCGAATGTTTCTTTTATAAAAATCGAAATTTATTTTCAAAGAGAAATAGCGACATTTCTAACTTTGAGGATGAGGTATGGAAAGGTGAAACATGAACCTTTCCATACCTCATCCTCAAAGTTAGAAATGTCGCTATTTCTCTTTGAAAATAAATTTCGATTTTTATAAAAGAAACATTCGCGGTATAATTTCAATTTTCGTTTTACAATCATCAGCCGCTTTATATTGTATTTTAAAATTACTGTAAAAGCTCCCAAACTTGTGTATGCATGCAAATATCCAAGACGGATATCGCGTGCTTTGTAAATGATAATAAATAATTAGATAATAAAAATCGTGTAAATATTTTATCATATATATGTAAATAATATTAGCACAGCACAATAGTCCTTTGGACTTCGTGCTTTTGTAACAATAAATAAATAAATAGTATGTGGTGGCTCCAGGAATCTGACCGGGTTATTTCAAGAGAGAGAGATTTGAATAAAATATCTATAACTAGCCAAATGAACAGGACAACTCCCAGGTTTTAACCCAGGTTTTAATCCAGGTTTTACCAGAGTGTTTATTTTTTAAATTAAATACTGTTTTGAGTTGAATAATAATCATTTCACACCCACACAAACATTTTTTATATTTACCTTTTTTCTCTCCGGTTCTAACTTAGTAAATGTTTTTCCGATAATTAATGAGTTATGAATTAAGATAACAAAAATACCTCTGTTCTCTATAGAAACACAAGTCTGGGAGAAGAGTTTCTTTTATAAGAGGAATGTCACGTTCAGCCAAGACGTCCCTCTAAGGGTACAAAATGACATGAGTGTCAAAAAAATATTCTTGAAATGTATATAAACCATAGCCACTCGTGTTAAATTGTACCCATAGAAATTATTTGCCAATATTGAAAAATATTATATTCAATATGTCTTTTTTTAAATATATTTATTTTGAAAATAGAAAAATCCATATTTAATTCATTAGATAATAAAAAGGCATATATTGGATTTAATAAAAGATTTATTTTGCCAATATTTCGGCTGGCTGAACGAAAACCTTTATCGAGGCATTACATCTTTGTATACACTGTGTATACAAAGATGTAATGCCTCGATAAAGGTTGGCGTTCAGCCAGCCGAAATATTGGCAAAATAAATCTTTTATTAAATCCAATATATGCCTTTTTATTATCTAATATATATTTATATATCTTCTATATATATAAAAATCAATGTTTGTATGTTTGTTTGTTTGTATGCCTGGTATACAAATTCGCAGTAGTTCACTAATTCAAACCAAAATTTCCATATATAGGTAAAGAAATACGGGGAAGACGATAGGCTATTTTAAAAATATATATAAATAAATTTTTAAAACTATAT
Organism: Cordylochernes scorpioides; assembly: GCA_030710605.1. Classification (NCBI taxonomy): domain Eukaryota; kingdom Metazoa; phylum Arthropoda; class Arachnida; order Pseudoscorpiones; family Chernetidae; genus Cordylochernes; species Cordylochernes scorpioides. The sequence goes on along the minus strand of CP092879.1, from coordinate 75,265,564 downwards.
ATTCAAATTATTCTACTTATATCACGAACAGCGCCCTCTATCAAAGATTAGATTAAATTATGCTGATGCAAACAAATAGATAATGCTAATAACAAACAATTATAAAAAAAAAATCTTATCTAAATATATATCACTCGGGTAGATATGCACACGGGTCAATCCCGGGGCGAAGCCATGGTCACCTGTCTAGTTTCTTTATGAAAAAATCGAATATATTTTTCAATAAAAATCGATTTATAAAGAAATATATTCATAAAAATCGATTCAGTTGAAAGTGGAGGTTTGCTCGAAAAATAAAGGGCAGTTGACGGTCTACGCTACATGAACCTGTAGGTTAAAAAATATACAAAAAAAAATAAAATTATAAATTATTTAATATAAAAAATTAAAATAAATTTATTCTTCTGTGAATAATATTTTTATTGAAATCTTACATTATCATCATAGAAATGTAAATTAACAGCTTCAAATTGGGTTTAATATGTAATTTTTATTTCATCTTTTATTAAATTAAAAATATATAATTTTCTCTTTATGAATACACATGGCTCTACTTCTGGAAATTAAAAATGAAAATTGGGTGAAGGTAAAGGAGTTGTTAGAATCTGGCGCAGATATTAATATAAAGACCAAAAGAGGGAATTCACCACTGCACTTGACTGCTCGTAAAGGCCATCAAGACTTAGTTCAGTACCTGGTAGAGGCAGGAACAGATGTGAACTTCCTGAATGGTTGTAGACAATCCCCCTTACATTATGCTATTATGGGCCGCGAGCTATCCATAGCAAGTTATCTTATTGACGCGGGAGCTGAGGTAAATATCAAAGATATTGGAAATTGGGTTCCACTGTTGTATGCAATTACGGATTGGGTGAAAAGGAAATTGGAAATTAGAGAGAATGCCGCAATTTACCACAAATATAAAGATTTGATTCATAAATTTGTTGAAGCTGGAGCAGATGTAAATATTTCCAATTCTATTACAACGCCATTTCTTGAATTATTTGAAGAAATAAATGATAGTGAATTGTTTCGATTGTTTATAGAGAAAGGGGCGGACATCAATGCCAAGAAAGATGATGGCATTTCTATCTTAATGATTGCAGTCAAGATGGGGAATGTCGATTATTTCAACTGTTTATTGAATGCAGGAGCTGATACTAAACATGTGGATAAAACAGGAAACTCTGCTTTATTTTATGCTGCAGCTACCCAGTGCCCTGGAATTCTAGAATATTTCCTTAAATCCGGGTTTGATGTTAATGTTAGGAATAATGAGGGTCAGACTCCGTTGATGTTCGCGCCTTATAATGAGAGTACTATTAATATCAAAATGTTGTTAAATTCAGGCGCCGATATCAACGCTAGAGACAACGCTGGTGGCACTTTACTATCTCTGGCAATCAATCTTCACCACTATCAAATCATCAGACTTCTAGTTGAAGCTGGAGTCCAGGTGGATGTCGAAGACAAAGATGGTTTTAAAATTATTACCTTAGCCGCCTTTAGAGCAAGATGGTGTGGAAATACTGTATTGAAAATGCTACTGAGAGCAGCCCATGATATTGATCTGGTCCAACTCTTACAGTATAGTCCAGTTATTGATGGGTTTTATAGATATGAAGATATAAAAAAATTGATTGGCAAATATTTTCTCCTTCAAAACCCTGAGGCATATAAACCAGTATTCCCACAGGAATTGTCAATATGGTGGGATGAATGTAAGATACAGGTGCAGAGACTGCAACGACACAAGCTAGGCAGAAATTCTATCTCCGTGAGTGCCTATCTCTTGGAAATGGATTTCAACCAAAGGGCAAGTTTTGTATCCAACAACACCGCCGAGATCCGACAAAAGCTGGAGTCAGAGATGGCGTTGTACAAACTGAATGCTGACCTCTATGCTGAAATGATCGAAGAATATTTCTCGGAAGACATAAAGAGAACAAAGCTTCTTTACAAATGGAATTTCATCACTCGAGAAAAGCTGTTCAAATTGACAACAGTGTCAGTTCGACTCCTCATAGCGAAGCACCTCGCTGATTACAACCTTGAACAGTTTGTAAACTCCAAGGACAACTAAGCTCAAGTCATAACTTTGATTCCTTTTCCAGCTCTATATATTCAAATTAAAATTGAGAAGCGCGTTTAAGCGCAATTTTTTTTTCACAAAGAATTTCTTTTTAATATAAAATGCAAGCTCTCAGATTTTTAATCGCTTTTCAACAGGTTTTATTAAACATCAACTGTTCCTTACAAGAAGAATTGTGTAAATATAATTTTAATAAACACCTTAATAAACTTCAAACATATTCAGCATCTGGACTTGAGACAAGCCTTGACTTCAACTACCCAATTTCATTTTTATAAATAAATAAATTTTTATATTATAAAGAGCATGTTCATAAATTAAAAGCAAAACAATATCTTTCTCGAAATTATGGTAAATTACAAATATATGTCTTTAGAATAACATTCATGTATATAAATTTAAATAAACTTTTCAATTCTAATTGGAATTTTTTATTTTGAAGTGGTTTTCATTTGGTTTGATTACTATTGATTAAAACATTGTTAAAAGCAACTACTAATTTATTTGAGAAAGGTTTTCTGTAAATATAAAATGTTATTAATAAATTTTATTATGCTAACACATGTGCCTTAAAATTGTTTTATCTATATAAATCATAAACTCTATAATTTCCATCTAAGCTTCCTTCAATATACATAGTAATATAAAATAGATTATATTTTCAATTCAATTGTTGAGCAATTCTGAGTTGTGAACAGTCAAAATGAAAATGAACTCGGGAGTTTCTATTATAACTGTCTCTTCTGTTGTAATTATGTAATTTAGATTTGGATAGATATCGCTAATATATTTGCTGATAAAATGGGAATTTTGTGAGTTGACTTTGTTTCAGCTTAATTATAAAGGGCTTCTAGAATACCAATATTTAAAATATGGCCTAGTAAAAATGTTTCAGATAATTCAATTGTCATCACGAGTGAGCAAATTGAAGTAAATGATAAAATCTCTAAATTTTTATAAAACATTTTAATATAACAACAGCAAAAAGCTTTATAAAGTCATTTTCGTCTTATACAGTTGCTTCTAGCATTAATGTAGGGTACATGCAGGAATAAAAGTACCAGTAATTATCAATTATATTTACAGTGTGTGTATCAAATAAGGAGCGGAAAAAAGAAGAGGATGGCTCAGCATAAACCTAAATACAAGCAGTTGTTAAAAACAAGAAGTTATTTTTTTTAAAGATAAAGAATATAAATCTTAAATAAATTTGAGAGTATAATGTATCTTATCTAAATATTGAGATAGGATAGATAAAAAATAAATTAAATAAACAACATCTTGATAATATCATTTTTGACATTATTTTTCATTGTGTAGGGAGTTCTCTATATTTATTAGTAAAACATTGGGTAGTTGGTGACTTCTGTAAGCTCCAGAACCTGGCTTGCTTGAATAAATGGGTAAAACATATATCTTGGTTGTTTGGAATATATAGGAGTTTCAGCTATGCTTCCTTCCTGCGGTGTATAAGACCGATGGTATTAAACTGTATGTTTGTTCATGTGTAGTAAACCCCATAGAGATTCTCTCTTGATCATACTTATTCTTTATTAATATAAAAACTTCACCAAGTCTTTAAAACACCAATTAAGTTTGACTTTGATTGTTGACCTGTTTTTTGATTGTGCCATTCTAAAGGAATTTTCCCAGTCAGCACTATTCGCTTTATGAGAGCTCTACACGCCAATGAATTAGCGAAATTTCTTTGTCTTACAAATTTATATTGTTTTGAATTCTTGGTTGGAAGTTGGTTTGGAACAAATATATCAACCAATTGTTTATTTATTTAATTCCCGGCGTTTCTGTGACTCGCCTTGACTCTCCTGAGAGGAATATTTATTTTGATTCCTATTTCTACTTATACTAGCCGAATGACCCGGGCAACGCCCGTGTTTTACCCGATTGAATGTTTTTATTCAAATACTATTTGTTACAATTATAAATTGGCGCCTTAAATAAATGCATATATTAGTTAATAACTATAGCCTATGTGCTTTATCTGTCTATGTACTTTTGGCTTCCGTAGGCGTCTCTTACTGGGAAAAAGAAAGAGAGGATTCCATTTAGTTATTAACTAATATATGCATTTATTTAAGGAGCGACCCGCTCCAACACAATAGTTACAAAAACCAAAAAGCGAGTGGGGGGGTGCATGATGGGGGGGGGGGGGGGGGGGGGAATGGGCAAAGGTGGCGTGATCGTAACCAACCAATAGGAGAGCGCCATTCCAAAAAAAAAAGCAAATGGTGACAGAGATGAAGAATTAAGAACGCATGACGCTCGAAACTGTATATAGAATACATACCCGATTTTCTAAACTACATGTAAGTATCTGAGTATATTCAGATATGTGACGTTTTATATGTACTTTAGGAAATCGTATACGTCATAAGTAGAAATAGGATTCAAAATAATCAATCCTCTTAGGAGAGTAACAGAATCACTCAAATGTCGAGAATATAATGAACTACCCGAATGACCCGGGCAACGTCCGGGTTTTACCCGATTAAATGCTTTTATTCAAATACTAGTCGTTACAATTATAAATTGGCGCCGTAGATGTCACTCTTGTGAAACGTCCCGCTCCAAACTTTGTGTCTGAGAAGCGATATTTTTATAAAAAGGTGATCTGGCTTTGTGTTTTCTGCTCGAATGAATGTTTTTCTGTTAGAATTTTGTTCCTGCATACTAAAAATGAACTGGCTTCACCCGTGGTCTCTGCTTTTTGGAATTTTTCCGGATATAATTTTGTATCTGATAATCAAATATGATACAGCAATATTGTCATCATCATTTTCTGAATAAAAAACAACTACTTTTTTCCCAGAACCTGTCAATTTATTTTTCTTGACTAAAAATCCAAAAAATATCCTTTCCAGATTTTTCTCTATGTCCTGTTAAAACACGTTTTACATGTTCATTAGGTCAGCTGATATTACCTCCTATCTTCACCACTAGAGGCGCTGCTTGCGAGTGAAAGGGCAAATTTGCAACGCAATTTATAAATAACTTGTATACATACTTTTATACTTGTGTACATAGATAATAAATCTGTACATAGACAGGAAAAGCACATATATTTTAATAATATAAATGAATTTTAAAATTGTAAAAAAAAAAATGCATCGGCCGGGAATCGAACCCGGGGCGCCCGCGTGGCAGGCGAGCATTCTACCACTAAACCAAAAGCAAACGGTGACAGAATTGTTGATGACTCTGATACTTTTATATTTTATTATTGGTAAATATAGGTATAGTTTTTCTGAATTTAGTTTTGTTGTTTCATTCTGAGTGCTCACAAGGATGATATTTTAAAATTATGAAAAGAAAAAAGAAAGCAATAAATGTGAGTTTCACGATTTTTTCATAAAGATGATGTCGATAAAATGGGAAACAAGAAACTGTGCAAGAAGGCAGCCAATATCAGAGACACAAGGATTGAAATTTAATACTGAATAAAAAGACCACCGACTTGCCTAGAATTGCGGCTTTAATTTATGAATAAATAAATTCATTTTTTTTTTCACACTTTATAGAGATATAGCTCTTGGTCTCTTGATTGTGTAATGGGAAATTTTACAGCGTAAGAATAGTTAAGATTTTTTATGTTAAACTATTTTAAGAGAGGTTTTTATAATTGTTCTTACGGACTGTATTATTCGATTTATTTTGTAACGATATATGTTTAGTTATTTAATAGGCATTACAAAGAATAAATTTTGTCACGTTATACAGAATTATAAAAGACAAACTTCAGGATTATATTATGATACATAGCACGCTATCTGTTATGAATATTCGAAACTATTATAGACGTGTATGATTCTTTTGAAAATAAATAATTTCTACTGCCCTTACTGATTTTTCCATTACAGTTAGAGCAGTATAAATTGTTTAATTTTAAAAAGAATCATACGCGTCTATAATAGTTTTGAATATTCACACACACAAAAAAAAGCCTTTATTAAGACACACAGGTCTTACAGAGGATTCTCCTTGGGGTTACAAGACGGAGAAACCTATGAAAGTGGGAGATATACAAAGGGGTAAAAATGGAGAAAGATTATATACACATGGTAAATATTGTTACATCATGATTAATGGCGTATTTCTTATATTATTTTTAATATATTTGAAATTTAAATTATATATTTATTTATTTTTATATTCTACTAGCGGACCCGCCCGGCTTCGCCCGGGTTTTACCCGAGTAAAAGTTTGTCTAACGAATCTCTCGATAAAGTGAACATTTTTTACCCGGTCCCTTGAAAAATACTCGATAAGTTGAATAAAATCAATATTAATTGGTTCCCTCGGTAATTGGAAGTTAAAGGAATAGTATCTTGCCTTGGAATTGTATCATTATTCTTGTATGGATGTACCCGGCTTCGCCCGGGTTTTACCCGAGTAAAGGTTTGTTTAACGAATCTCTCGATAAAGTGAACATTTTTTCCCGGTCCCTTGAAAAATACTCGATAAGTTGAATAAAATCATTATTAATTGGTTCCCTCCGTAATTGGAAGTTAAAGGAATAGTATCTTGCCTTGGAATTGTATCATTATTCTTGTCTCAAATAAATTGCCGTGTCATCCTGAATTTTGTCTTTCCTAATTTTCTACATTACAAAATCATCGTATCATCATGATAATATTTAGAGCAGATTGTTGAATTATAACAGATAAATTAGAATATTTATCTTGATTATATCTAGGCGAAAAGTTATTTCAAAAATTTTATTTGCTAGAAACCTTCCCAGTACTATACTAAATAACTTCCCAAAGTTTCATGGCGATCCAATGAGTGGTTTGGTCAGGCATAAAGGACAAACAGACATACATTCATTTTTATATATATAAGAAGATGATATTTATTTAAAATAGATTATTTAGATTATCATCATTTGTATTTAGGTACACATGTGACTTCACTGCTCTCTTTGATGTGAGAAAATAAATAAAATTATTCTGGAGGCTACTTAAAGTAGGCTTATCTCATTATTCTCTTACATAAATTTGTAGGATGGTTGAAACACGCTCTGGTAAGATGCAAGACCCAGCACATGAGAGAATCATGGCTGAAGAGTCTGCCAAGCCGCAGCCTGGTGCAACAATATATACAGATTATTTGAATAATCATATGGAAAATAAGAAAAAAGATTTTTGGAAATATGGATGGAAGAAGTGAAGAGCGAAAAGAAAACAGGTATTTACATATGGAACATACAAATAATGGAACAAGTCAATTTAAGCTCTTCTGCTCACATAGCACAGGTGGACCATAGCTTTTTTCAAGAAATCTTTAAGAGATTTTCCAGGAAAATTCGAGTGTTCAGAGAGTTTCGAATATTCATAAACTTCAGAATAACACAGCAATTTATTTAAAACACAAGCATAAACAAAAATTTGTCCAAATGAAGTTTATTCAATGAGTTTGGTATAAATCAAACTGAGGCCACCAGGTGTTGACATGGAGGATCCTGAATTGGTGGAATCAACAAAATCTCATCTGCGAGCAAAGTTGTTCTCCATTGCGCGGCCTGATCTCTGGATCTTGAACATTGTTTAATTTAGTTAGAATATTTATGTTTATATAAAGGTTTAATATAATTTTTCTATGATTGTGTAAATATTCATTTAATTTATCATCATCATCTTTTTTGTTTACAAAAAATGTCATATGAAAAATAAAGTAATGTAAATGAACGAAGTGGTTGCCCTCATGATTACTGATTCCATGTTTTAATAATCTAAGGTTTATGTTGTAAGAAATCTATACATTGAGAAGAATTATACATTGGTCAACTCGAGCCGAATGAACATATGTAAAAGTCAAGTTAAAATTTATTTTAAAAAAGGACAACTTATAAGTATTTTGTAACCATATATTTCAAATAAAAGTATTTGGGAAGAGATTTTAATAGCAATTATGGATGTAGAAACTTTAATTAAAAAATTAAAAAGGATAAAAAAACTATAAAAGGTATAGAGGAAAATATCGAATCCATTGTATCTATGGTAGATATTAATGCAACGAAATGCAATGTTTCATGTTTGTATGTTTGTTTGTTTGTATGTTTGTTTTTGGATGTCCAGTATACAAATTCTCAGTAGTTCACTAATTCAAACCAAAATTTCAATACATAGGTAAAAAATAACGGGGAAGACGATAGGCTATTTTTAAAAATATATAAATCAATTATTAAAACTATATATTCAAATTATTCTACTTAGATCACGAACAGCGCCCTCTATCAAAGATTAGATTAAATTATGCTGATGCAAACAAATAGATAATGCTAATAACAAACAATTATAAAAAAATCTTATCTAAATATTTATCACTCGGGTAGATATGCACACGGGTCAATCCCGGGGCGAAGCCCGGGTCACCCGTCTAGTTTCTTTATGAAAAATCGAAAATAATTTTCAATAAAAATCGATTTATAAAGAAATATATTCATAAAAATCGCTTCAGTTGAAAGTGGAGGTTTGCTCGAAAAATAAAGGGCAGTTGGCGTTCTGCGCTACATGAACCTGTAGGTTAAAAAATATACAAAAAATAATAATAAAATTATAAATTATTTAATATAAAAAATTTAAATAAATTTATTCTTCTGTGAATAATATTTTTATTGAAATCTTACATTATCATCATAGAAATGTAAATAAACAGCTTCAAATTGGGTTTAATATGTAATTTTTATTTCATCTTTTATTAAATTAAAAATATATAATTTTCTCTTTCCGAATACACATGGCTCTACTTTTGGAAATTGAAAATGAAAATTGGGTGAAGGTAAAGGAGTTGTTAGAATCTGGCGCAGATATTAATATAAAGACCAAAAGAGGGAATTCACCTCTGCACTTGGCTGCTCGTAAAGGCCATCAAGACTTAGTTCAGTACCTGGTAGAGGCTGGGGCAGATGTGAACTCCCTGAATGGTTGTAGGCAATCCCCCTTACATTATGCTATTTTGCGCCGCGAGCTATCCATAGCAAGTTTTCTTATTGACGCGGGAGCTGATGTAAATATCAAAGATATTAGAAATTGGGTTCCACTGTTGTATGCAATTATGGATTGGGTGGAAAGGAAATTGGAAATTAGAGAGAATGCCGCAATTTACCACAAATATAAAGATTTGATTCGTAAATTTGTTGAAGCTGGAGCAGATGTAAATATTTCCAATTCTATTACAACGCCATTTCTTGAATTATTTGAAGAAATAAATGATAGCGAATTGTTTCGATTGTTTATAGAGAAAGGGGCGGACATCAATGCCAAGAAAGATGATGGCATTTCTATCTTAATGATTGCAGTCAAGAAGGGGAATGTCGATTATTTCAACTGTTTATTGAATGCAGGAGCTGATACTAAACATGTAGATAAAACAGGAAACTCTGCTTTATTTTATGCTGCAGCTAGCCAGTGCCCTGGAATTCTAGAATATTTCCTTAAATCCGGGTTTGATGTTAATGTTAGGAATAATGAGGGTCAGACTCCGTTGATGTTCGCGCCTGAAAATGAGAGTACTATTAATATCAAAATGTTGTTAAATTCAGGCGCCGATATCAACGCTAGAGACAACGCTGGTGGCACTTTACTATCTCTGGCAATCAATCTTCACCACTATAAAATCATCAGACTTCTAGTTGAAGCTGGAGTCCAGGTTAATGTCGAAGACGAAGATGGTTTTAAAATTATTACCTTAGCCGCCTTTAGAGCAAGATGGTGTGGAAATACTATATTGAAAATGCTACTGAGAGCAGCCCATGATATTGATCTGGTCCAACACTTACAGTATGGTCCAGTTATTTATGGTTCTTATAGATATGAAGATATAAAAAAATTGATTGGCAAATATTTTCTCCTTCAAAACCCTGAGGCATATAAACCAGTATTCCCACAGGAATTGTCAATATGGTGGGATGAATGTAAGATACAGGTGCAGAGACTGCAACGACACAAGCTAGGCAGAAGTTCTATCTCCTTGAGTGGCTATCTCTTGGAAATGGATTTCAACCAAAGGGCAAGTTTTGTATCCAACAACACCGCCGAGATCCGACAAAAGCTGGAGTCAGAGATGTCGTTGTACAAACAGAATGCTGACCTCTATGCTGAAATGATCGAAGAATATTTCTCAGAAGATATAAAGAGAGCTAAGCTTCTTTACGAATGGAATTTCATCACTCAAGATCAGCTGTTCAAATTGACAACAGTGTCAGTTCGACTCCTCATAGCGAAGTACCTCGCTGATTACAACCTTGAACAGTTTGTAAACTCCAAGGACAACTAAGCTCAAGTCATAACTTTGATTCCTTTTACAGCTCTATATATTCAAATTAAAATTGAGAAGCGCGTTTAAACGCAATTTTTTTTTCACAAAGTATTTCTTTTCAATATAAAATGCAAGCTGTCAGGTTTTTAATCGCTTTTCAACAGTTTTTATTAAACATCAACTGTTCCTTACAAGAAGAATTGTGTAAATATAATTTGAAATTTTAATAAACACCTTAATAAACTTCAAACATATTCAGCATCTGGACTTGAGACAAGCCTTGACTTCAACTACCTAATTTCATTTTTATAAATAAATATTTTTTTATATTATAAAGAGCATGTTCATAAATTAAAAGCAAAACAATATCTTTCTCGAAATTACGGTAAATTACAAATATATGTCTTTAGAAATACATTCATGTATATAAATTTAAATAAACTTTTCAATTCTAATTGGATTTTTTTTATTTTGAAGTGGTTTTCATTTGTTTCGATTACTATTGATTAAAACATTGTTAAAAGCAACTACTAATTTATTTGAGAAATGTTTTCTGTAAATATAAAATGTTATTAAAAAAATTTATTATGCTACCACATGTGCCTTAAAATTGTTTTATCTATATAAATCATAAACTCTATAATTTCCATCTAAGCTTCCTTCAATATATATATATATAGTAATATAAAATAGATTATACTAGCGGACGTACCCGGCTTCGCCCGGGTTTTACCCGAGTAAAGGTTTGTCTGACGAATCTCTCGATAAAGTGAACATTTTTTCCCGGTCCCTTGAAAAATAATCGATAAGTTGAATAAAATCAATATTAATTGGTTCCCTCGGTAATTGGAAGTTAAAGGAATAGTATCTTGCCTTGGAATTGTATCATTATTCTTGTCTCAAATAAATTGCCGTGTCATCCTGAATTTTGTCTTTCCTAATTTTCTACATTACAAAATCATCGTATCATCATGATAATATTTAGAGCAGATTGTTGAATTATAACAGATAAATTAGAATATTTTTCTTGATTATTTTAAAGCGAAAAGTTATTTCAAAAATTTTATTCACTAGAAACCTTTCCAGTACTATACTAAATAACTTCCCAAAGTTTCATGGCGTTCCAATGAGTGGTTTGGTCAGGCATAAAGGACAAACAGACACACACACACACACACACACATACATTCATTTTTATATATATAGATTTTCAATTCAATTGTTGAGCAATTCTGAGATGTGAACAGTCAAAATGAAAATGAACTCGGGAGTTTTTATTATATCTGTCTCTTCTGTTGTAATTATGTAATTTAGATTTGGATAGATATCGTTAATATATTTGCTGATAAAATGGGAATTTTGTGAGTTGACTTTGTTCCAGCTTAATTATAAAGGCTTCTAGAATACCAATATTTAAAATATGGTCTAGTAAAAAAGTTTCAGATAATTCAATTGTCATCACGAGTGAGCAAATTGAAATAAATGCTAAAATCTCTAAATTTTTATAAAACATTTTAATATAACAACAGCAAAAAGCTTTGTAAAGTCATTTTCGTCTTATACAGTTGCTTCTAGCATTAATGTAAGGTACATACAGGAATAAAAGTACCAGTAATTGTCAATTATATTTACAGTGTATCAAATAAGGAGCGGGAAAAAGAAGAGGATGGCTCAGCATAAACCTCTATACAAGCAGTTGTTAAAAACAAGAAGTTATTTTTTTTAAGATAAAGAATAAAAATCTTAAATAAATTTGAGAGTATAATGTATCTTATCTAAATATTGAGATAGAACAGATAAAAAACAATTAAATAAACAAAACATCTTGATAATATCATTCTTGACATTATTTTTCATTGTGTAGGGAGTTCTCTATATTTATTAGTAAAACATTGGGTAGTTGGTGACTTCTGTTAGCTCCAGAACCTGGGTTGCTTGAATAAATTAGAAAAACATATATCTTGGTTGTTTGGAATATATAGGAGTTTCAGCTATGCTTCCTTCCTGCGGTGTATAAGACCGATGGTATTAAACTGTATGTTTGTTCATGTGTAGTAAACCCCATAGAGATTCTCTCTCGATCATACTTATTCTTTATTAATATAAAAACTTCACCAAGTCTGTAAAACACCAATTAAGTTTGACTTTGATTGTTCACCTGTTTTTTGATTGTGCCATTCTAAAGGAATTTTCCCAGTCAGCACTATTCGCTGTATGAGAACTCTACACGCTAATGTATTGGCGAAATTTCTTTATTTTACAAATTTATATTGTTTTGAATTCTTGGTTGGAAGTTGGTTTGGAACAAATACATCAACCAATTATTTATTTATTTAATTCCCGATGTTTCTGTAACTCGCCTTAACTCTCCTGAGAGGAATATTTATTTTGATTCCTATTTCTACTTATACTAGCCGAATGACTCGGGCAACGCCTGTGTTTTACCCGATTGAATGTTTTTATTCAAATACTATTTGTTACAATTATAAATTGGCGCCTTAAATAAATGCATATATTAGTTAATAACTATAGCCTTTGTGCTTTATCTGTCTATGTACTTTTGGCTTCCGTAGGCGTCTCTTACTGGGAAAAAGAAAGAGAGGATTCCATTTAGTTATTAACTAATATATGCATTTATTTAAGGAGCGACCCGCTCCAACACAATAGTTACAAAAACCAAAAAGCGAGTGGGGGGGGGGGAATGATGGGAAAGGGGGGAAAAGGTGGCGTGATCGTAGCCAACCAATAGGAGAGCGCCATTCCAAAAAAAAAAAAAGCAAATGGTGACAGAGATGAAGAATTAAGAACGCATGACGCTTGTAACTGTATATAGAATACATACCCGATTTTCTAAACTACATGTAAATATCTGAGTGTATATAGATATGTGACGTATTACATGTACTTTAGGAAATCGTATACGTCATAAGTAGAAATAGGATTCAAAATAATCAATCCTCTTAGGAGAGTAACAGAATCACTCAAATGTCGAGAATATAATGAACTAGCCGAATGACCCGGGCAACGCCCGGGTTTTACCCGATTAAATGCCTTTATTCAAATACTATTCGTTACAATTATAAATTGGCGCCGTAGATGTCACTCTTGTGAAACGTCCCGCTCCAAACTTTGTGTCTGAGAAGCGATATTTTTATAAAAAGGTGATCTGGCTTTGTGTTTTCTGCTCGAATGAATGTTTTTCTGTTAGAATTTTGTTACTGCATACTAAAAATGAACTGGCTTCACCCGTGGTCTCTGCTTTTTGGAATTTTTCCGGATATAATTTTGTATCTGATAATCAAATATGATACAGCAATATTGTCATCATCATTTTCTGAATAAAAAACAACTACTTTTTTCCCAGAACCTGTCAATTTATTTTTCTTGACTAAAAATCCAAAAAATATCTTTTCCAGATTTTTCTCTATGTCCTGTTGAAACACGTTTTACATATTCATTTGGTCAGCTGATATTACCTCCTATCTTCACCACTAGAGGCGCTGCTTGCGAGCGAAAGGGCAAATTTGCAACGCAATTTACAAATAACTTGTATACATACTTTTATACTTGTGTACATAGACCATAAATCTGTACATTGACAGGAAAAGCACATATATTTTAATAATATAAATGAATTTTAAAATTGTAAAAAAAAAAATGCATCGGCCGGGAATCGAACCCGGGGCGCCCGCGTGGCAGGCGAGCATTCTTCCACTAAACCAAAAGCAAACGGTGACAGAATTGTTGATGACTCTGATACTTTTATATTTTATTATTGGTAAATATAGGTATAGTTTTTCTGAATTTAGTTTTGTTGTTTCATTCTGAGTGCTCACAAGGATGATATTTTAAAATTATGGAAAGAAAAAAGAAAGCAATAAATGTGAGTTTCACGATTTTTTCATAAAGCTGATGTCGATAAAATGGGAAACAAGAAACTGTGCAAGAAGGCAGCCAATATCAGAGACACAAGGATTGAAATTTAATACTGAATAAAAAGACCACCGACTTGCCTAGAATTGCGGCTTTAATTTATGAATGAATAAATTCATTTTTTTTCACACATTATAGAGATATAGCTCTTGGTCTCTTGATTGTGTAATGGGAAATTTTACAGCGTAAGAATAGTTAAGATTTTCTATGTTAAACTATTTTAAGAGAGGTTTTTATAATTGTTCTTACGGACTGTATTATTCGATTTATTTTGTAACGATATATGTTTAGTTATTTAATAGGCATCACAAAGAATAAATTTTGTCACGTTATACAGAATTATAAAAGACAAACTTCAGGATTATATTATGATACATAGCACGCCATCTGTTATGAATATTCGAAACTATTATAGACGTGTATGATTCTTTTGAAACTAAATAATATCTACTGCCCTTACTGATTTTTCCATTACAGTAAGGACAATATAAATTGTTTAATTTTAAAAAGAATCATACGCGTCTATAATATTTTTGAATATTCACACACACAAAAAAAGCCTTCATTAAGACACACAGGTCTTACAGAGAATTCTACTTGGGGTTACAAGACGGAGAAACCTATGGAAGTGGGAAATATACAAAGGGGTAAAAATGGAGAAAGATTATATACACTTGGTAAATATATACAGATTATTATTTGAATAATCCTATGGAAAATAAGAAAAGAAATCTGGAAATATGGATGGGAGAAGTGAAGAGCGAAAAAAGGAAAGAAAACAGGTATTTACATATGGAACATAAATATAATGGAACAAGTCAATTTAAGCTCTTCTGCTCACACAGCACAGATGGACCATGGCCTTTTTCAAGAAATCTTTAAGAGATTTTAGGGAAAATCCGAGTGTTCAGAGAGTTTCGAATATTCATAAACTTCAGAATAACACAGCAATTTATTTAAAACACAAGCATAAACAAATATTTGTCCAAAGGAAGTTTATTCAATGAGTTTGGTATAAAACAAACTGAGGCCACCAGGTGTTGACATGGAGGATCCTGAATTGGTGGAATCAACAAAGTCTCATTTGCGAGCAAAGTTGTTCTCCATGGCGCGGCCTGATCTCTGGATCTTGAACATGTTCTGTTTGATACGGCCTTCCACGGAACTACTCTCTACGGCCTTGTTCAGCAGCGGCGTGATGAACTTGGCTTCCTTTGTCTTCTTGCGGTCTTCCTCCTCATCTTGTTGGCGGTATTTGATGACCTGGGCGCCTCTCTGTTCATCCCTCCACTTGGCGTCTTCCAGCATCTGCTACCGGAGTTTCTCCATCTCCTCCGCACTCTTCTTGCTGTCTCTCCTGTCAGGAGTGAGTTTCCTCTGGGGTTGCCCCGGGCCTGGTATGGGTTCTTCCTGGGGTCAACCATAGGTCTGCTGAAGGACTTTGAGGTCACAATGAGTCCATATTTCCTCTCTCTGGCCGACCTCTCATCCTCACTGGCGTCATCAGAGAAGAAGTGGGCTCTCTTGCGGTGGTTGTCCGGGGAGCGATGGCGGTGGGATGGTGACGGGGAGGTGGCTTTCTTTTTGTGCTGGACTTCTGGATCACTGCTGCTGGACCTCCGGGACCTCTTCTTCTTTTTATTCGCAATTTAACTCGCAAGCAGCGCCACCATTGCGACGATGATAACAAGTTTTTTTTATCTATAAGTTTTATTATCACTAAGTTTATCATGTTAAAGATTATTTATCAAAAGTAAGATTATCTCAGAATGACACGGCAATTTATTTGAGACAAGAATAATGATACAATTCCAAGGCGAAGATACTATTCCTTTAACTTCCAATTACCGAGGGTCCCAATTAATATTGATTTTATTCAACTTATCGAGTATTTTTCAAGGGACCAGGAAAAAATGTTCACTAGATAAAACGATGATTTTGTAATGTAGAAAATGAGGAAAGACAAAATTCAGGATGCAACGGCACACAGGGACCGGGAAAAAATGTTCACTTTATCGAGAGATTCAAATTTACGAGTTTCAAATTATCAAAATATATCTTTTTTTTTATAAGTTTATAGAGAATTGTTCTAACAAATGTTCGTTAGACAAACCTTTACTCGGGTAAAACCACGGGCGAAGCCAGGTACATCCGCTAGTCTATATATATATAAATGAATGTATGTGTGTGTGTCCTTTATGCCTGACCAAACTACTCATTGGAACGCAATGAAACTTTGGGAAGTTATTTAGTATAGTACTGGGAAGGTTTCTAGCAAATAAAATTTTTGAAATAACTTTTCGCCTAAAAATAATCAAGATAAATATTCTAATTTATCTGTTATAATTCAACAATCTGCTCTAAATATCATCATGATGATACGATGATTTTGTAATGTAGAAAATTATGGTAGACAAAATTCAGGATGACACGCAAATTATTTGAGACAAGAATAATGATGCAATTCCAAGGCAAGATACTATTCCTTTAACTTCCAATTACCGAGGGAACCAATTAATATTGATTTTATTCAACTTATCGAGTTTTTTCAAGGAGCCTGGAAAAAATGTTCACTTTATCGAGAGATTCGTTAGACAAACCTTTACTCGGGTAAAACCCGGGCGAAGCTGGGTACATCCATACAAGAATAATGATACAATCCAAGGCAAGATACTATTCCTTTAACTTCCAATTACCGAGGGAACCAATTAATATTGATTTTATTCAACTTATCGAGTATTTTTCAAGGGACTGGGAAAAAATGTTCACTTTATCGAGAGATTCGTTAGACAAACCTTTACTCGGGTAAAACCTGGGGAAGCCGGGTACGTCCGCTAGTTAAGTATATTTACCCCTGTACAGAACCAAGTACAGACATCTGATGTCCGCTATTAGACAACCTGGATAGTTCGCTGTGACTATAGTACGTGGTGCCCCTTCAAAAAGGATTATTAAATAAACTATATCTGGATCTAAAATTTAAGTTTTATCTTTCTCAATCTAATGAACTGTTCAAGAAATTCTTTCCAATTGCTGTCCCAAATTTCATTTCTTCTGATAAATTCACTACTTTATTCTTAACAGGCAAAGGACCCTTCTTAAGTTTCCTACTCAAACTGAATGTTATCAATGATCCAAAATGTGAATGCCGCTTAGATGTTGAATCACCAGAGCATCTTCTTTTAACTTGCCCCTGATTAATCAAATTGTATGTAGATACTTTGGAACATTACCAAATTCTCTTTGTGTATATACTCTATCTTATGAGAACTTTGTTAAGTTTAGAACTATTTGTACAATAATTTACAAAACACTACTAATCCATCGTGTAAATATTTAATCATATATATGTAAATAATATTAGCACAACACAATAGTCCTTTGGACTTCGTGCTTTTGTAACAATAAATAAATAAATAGTATGTGGTGGCTCCAGGAATCTGACTGGGTTATTTCAAGAGAGAGAGATTTAAATAAAATATCTATAACTAGCCAAATGAACAGGACAACTCCCAGGTTTTAACCCAGGTTTTAATCCAGGTTTTACCAGAGTGTTTATTTTATTTTTTAAATTAAATACTGTTTTGAGTTGAATAATAATCATTTCACACCCACACAAACATTTTTTATATTTACCTTTTTTCTCTCCGGTTCTAACTTAGTAAATGTTTTTCCGATAATTAATGAGTTTTGAATTAAGATAACAAAAATACCTCTGTTCTCTATAGAAACACAAGTTTGGGAGAAGAGTTTCTTTTATAAGAGGAATGTCACGTTCAGCCAAGACGTCCCTCTAAGGGTACAAAATGACATGAGTGTCAAAAAAATATTCTTGAAATGTATATAAACCATAGCCACTCGTGTTAAATTGTACCCATAGAAATTATTTGCCAATATTGAAAAATATTATATTCAATATGTCTTTTTTTAAATATATTTATTTTGAAAATAGAAAAATCCATATTTAATTCATTAGATAATAAAAAGGCATATATTGGATTTAATAAAAGATTTATTTTGCCAATATTTCGGCTGGCTGAACGCCAACCTTTATCGAGGCATTACATCTTTGTATACACTGTGTATACAAAGATGTAATGCCTCGATAAAGGTTGGCGTTCAGCCAGCCGAAATATTGGCAAAATAAATCTTTTATTAAATCCAATATATGCCTTTTTATTATCTAATATATATTTATATATCTTCTATATATATATAAATCAATGTTTGTATGTTTGTTTGTTTGTATGTTTGTTTTTTGGATGTCCGGTATACAAATTCGCAGTAGTTCACTAATTCAAACCAAAATTTCCATACATAGGTAAAGAAATACGAGGAAGACGATAGGCTATTTTAAAAAAATATATAAATCAATTATTAAAATTATATATTCAAATTATTCTACTTAGATCACGAACAGCGCCCTCTATCAAAGATTAGATTAAATTATGCTGATGCAAACAAATAGATAATGCTAATAACAAACAATTATAAAAAAATCTTATCTAAATATATATCACTCGGGTAGATATGCACGCGAGGCAATCCCGGGGCGAAGCCCGGGTCACCTGTCTAGTTTCTTTATGAAAAATCGAAAAAAAATTTCAATAAAAATCGATTTATAAAGAAATATATTCATAAAATTCGATTCAGTTGAAAGTGGATGTTTGCTCGGAAAATAAAGGGCAGTTGACGTTATGCGCTACATGAACCTGTAGGTTAAAAAATATACAAAAAAAAATAAATTATTTAATATGAAAAATTAAATTAAATTTATTCTTCTATGAATAATATTTTTATTGAAATCTTACATTATCATCATATAAATGTAAATAAACAGCTTCAATTTGGGTTTAATATGTAATTTTTATTTCATCTTTTATTAAATTAAAAATATATAATTTTCTCTTTACGAATACACATGGCTCTACTTTTGGAAATTAAAAATGAAAATTGGGTGAAAGTAAAGGAGTTGTTAGAATCTGGCGCAGATATTAATATAAAGAACAAAAGAGGGAATTCACCACTGCACTTGGCTGCTCATAAAGGCAATCAAGACTTAGTTCAGTACCTGGTAGAGGCTGGGGCAGATGTGAACTCCCTGAATGTTTGTAGACAATCCCCCTTACATTATGCTATTATGAGCCGCGAGCTATCCACAGCAAGTTATCTTATTGACGCGGGAGCTGATGTAAATATCAAAGATATTAGAAATTGGGTTCCACTGTTGTATGCAATTACGGATTGGGTGAAAAGGAAATTGGAAATTAGAGAGAATGCCGCAATTTACCACAAATATAAAGATTTGATTCGTAAATTTGTTGAAGCTGGAGCAGATGTAAATATTTCCAATTATATTACAACGCCATTTCTTAAATTATTTGAAGAAATAAATGATAGCGAATTGTTTCAATTGTTTATAGAGAAAGGGGCGGACATCAATGCCAAGAAAGATTATGGCATTTCTATCTTAATGATTGCAATCAAGATGGGGAATGTCGATTATTTCAACTGTTTATTGAATGCAGGAGCTGATACTAAACATGTAGATAAAACAGGAAAATCTGCTTTATTTTATGCTGCAGCTAGCCAGTGCCCTGGAATTCTAGAATATTTCCTTAAATCCGGGTTTGATGTTAATGTTAGGAATAATGAGGGTCAGACTCCGTTGATGTTCGCGCATGAAAATGAGAGTACTATTAATATCAAAATGTTGTTAAATTCAGGCGCCGATATCAACGCTAGAGACAACGCTGGTGGCACTTTACTATCACTGGCAATCAATTATCACCACTATCAAATCATCAGACTTCTAGTTGAAGCTGGAGTCCAGGTGGATGTCGAATACAAAGATCGTTTTAAAATTATTACCTTAGCCGCCTTCAATGCAAGATGGTGTAGAAATACTGTATTGAAAATGCTACTGAGAGCAGCCCATGATATTGATCTGGTCCAACTCTTACAGTATAATCCAGTTGTTAATGGTGTTTATAGATATGAAGATATAATTAAACTGATTGGGAACTATTTTCTCCTTCAAAACCCTGAGGCATATAAACCAGTATTCCCACAGGAATTGTCAATATGGTGGGATGAATGTAAGATACAGGTGCAGAGACTGCAACGACACAAGCTAGGCAGAAGTTCTATCTCCTTGAGTGCCTATCTCTTGGAAATGGATTTCAACCAAAGGGCAAGTTTTGTATCCAACAACACCGCTGAGATCCGACAGAAGCTGGAGTCAGAGATGTCGTTGTACAAACAGAATGCTGACCTCTATGCTGAAATGATCGAAGAATATTTCTCGGAAGATATAAAGAGAACAAAGCTTCTTTACGAATGGAATTTCATCACTCAAGATCAGCTGTTCAAATTGACAACAGTGTCAGTTCGACTCCTCATAGCGAAGTACCTCGCTGATTACAACCTTGAACAGTTTGTAAACTCCAAGGACAACTAAGCTCAAGTCATAACTTTGATTCCTTTTTCAGCTCTATACATTCAAATTAAAATTGAGAAGCGCGTTTAAACGCAATTTTTTTTCACAAAGTATTTCTTTTTAATATAAAATTCAAGCTGTCAGGTTTTTAATCGCTTTTCAACAGTTTTTATTAAACATCAACTGTTCCTTACAAGAAGAAAATTGTGTAAATATAATTTTAAAAATGAAATTTTAATAAACACCTTAATAAACTTCAAACATATTCAGCATCTGGACTTGAGACAAGCCTTGACTTCAACTACCTAATTTCATTTTTATAAATAAATACATTTTTAGATTATAAAGAGCATGTTCATAAATTAAAAGCAAAACCTTATCTTTCTCAAAATTACGGTAAATTACAAATATATGTCTTTAGAAATACATTCATGAATATAAATTTAAATAAACTTTTCAATTCTAATTGGAATTTTTTATTTTGAAGTGGCTTTCATTTGGTTCGCTTACTATTGATTAACACATTGTTAAAAGCAACTACTAATTTATTTGAGAAATGTTTTCTGTAAATATAAAATGTTATTAATAAATTTTATCATGCTAACACATGTGTGCCTTAGATTTGTTTTATCTACATTAATCATAAACTCTATAATTTCAATCTAAGCTTCCTTCAATATATATAGTAATATAAAATAGATTATATTTTCAATTCAATTGTTGAGCAATTCTGAGATGTGAACAGTCAAAATGAAAATGAACTCGGGAGTTTTTATTATATCTGTCTCTTCTGTTGTAATTATGTAATTTAGATTTGGATAGATATCGTTAATATATTTCCTGATAAAATGAGAATTTTGTGAGTTGACTTTGTTTCAGCTTAATTATGAAGGGCTTCTAGAATACCAATATTTAAAATATTGCCTAGTAAAAAAGTTTCAGATAATTCAATTGTCATCACGAGTGAGCAAATTGAAATAAATGATATAATATCTAAATTTTTATAAAATATTTTAATATAACAACAGCGAAAAGCTTTGTAAAGTCATTTTCGTCTTATACAGTTGCTTCTAGCATTAATGTCGGGTACATACAGGAATAAAAGTACCAGTATTTATCAATTATATTTACAGTGTATTAAATAAGGAGCGGAAAAAAGAAGAGGATGGCTCAGCATAAACATCTATACAAGTAGTTGTTAAAAACAATAAGTTATTTTTTAAAGATAAAGAATATAAATCTTAAATAAATTTGAGAGTATAATGTATCTTATCTATATATTGAGATAGAAACGATAAAAAAGAATTAAATAAACAAAACATCTTGATAATATCATTTTTGACATTATTTTTCATTGTGTAGGGAGTTCTCTATATTTATTAGTAAAACATTGGGTAGTTGGTGACTTCTGTAAGCTCCAGAACCTGGGTTACTTGAATAAATTAGTAAAACATATATCTTGGTTGTTTGGAATATATATGAGTTTCAGCTATGCTTCCTTCCTGCGGTGTATAAGACAGATGGTTTAAAACTGTATGTTTGTTCATGTGTAGTAAACCCCATAGAGAATCTCTCTTGATCATACTTATTCTTTATTAATATAAAAACTTCACCAAGTCTGTAAAACACCAATTAAGATTGACTTTGATTGTTGACCTGTTTTTTGATTGTGCCATTCTAAATGAATTTTCCCAGTCAGCACTATTCGCTTTATGAGAGCTCTACACGCCAATGAATTGGCGAAATTTCTTTATTTTACAAATTTATATTGTTTTGAATTCTTGGTTGGAAGTTGGTTTGGAACAAATACATCAACCAATTGTTTATTTATTTAATTCCCGATGTTTCTGTAACTCGCCTTAACTCTCCTCAGAGCAATATTTATTTTGATTCCTATTTCTACTTATACTAGCCGAATGACCCGGGCAACGCCCTTATTTTACCCGATTGAATGTTTTTATTCAAATACTATTTGTTACAATTATAAATTGGCGCCTTAAATAAATGCATATATTAGTTAATAACTATAGCCTATGTGCTTTATCTGTCTATGTACTGTTGGCTTCCGTAGGCGTCTCTTACTGGGAAAAAGAAAGAGAGGATTCCATTTAATTATTAACTAATATATGCATTTATTTAAGAAGCGACCCGCTCCAACACAATAGTTACAAAAACCAAAAAGCGAGTTGGGAGGGGGGGGGGGGCAAAGTCACAAAGTGTCTCGCGTAGTGGCGGCGCCATCGTATCCACGTGATCGTAGCCAACCAATAGGAGAGCGCCATTCCAGAAAAAAAGCAAACGGTGACAGAGATGATGACGCTCGTAACTGTGTATATAGAATTTCAAATACCATCCAATACAGTCATTTTATTCAAGTTATATAAAAGATATTTGAATTGATTAAGTAAAATTGTTAAAAGTTATTTAAAATCAATAAAAATTAACGATATGTATCTTATTGGAAAAGAGCGAGGTTTCGAGAAACGACGTTATTCTACTTGCTTAACAATGTCAAGTGGAGAAATACAAACGGTGTAAATTTTATATCAATATCGAATAAGAGCGATTCATAAAATTTGATAATTTCAGAATTTTTTTAACTTACTCATTGGCCATGATAATTTAAAAAATTAAAATTTTCACATTTTAAATAAAAAAAATCATGACCAATTTACTTCAACACATCATTAAGTATATTTACCCCTGTACAGAACCAAGTACAGACATCTGGTGTCCGCTATTAGACAACCTGGATAGTTGGCTGTGATTATAGTACGTGGTGGCTTCAGGAATCTGCCCGGGTTATTTCAAGAGAGAGAGAGAGATTTGATTAAAATATCTATAACTAGCCAAATGAACAAGACAACGCCCAGGTTTTACTCGAGTGTTTATTTTTGAAATTAAATGCTGTTTTGAGTTGAATAAAATAATCATTTACCTGAGGGAAAAGTTTCTTTTATGTATATCGGCAATACAAGCTTTCGGGCTTAACAGCCCTTCGACAGGTATAACTATGTTACTGAGGTTTATCGAATCTAATCAATATTAAGGATACTAAGGAAGGGCTGTTGAGCCCGAAAGCTTGTATTGCCGATATACATAAAGGAAACTTTTCCCTCACTTATACCGCGAAGGGATTATATTAGCAACAAATAATCATTGCACACCCACACAAACATTTTTTATATTTACTTTGTTTCTCTCCGGTTCTAACTTAGTAAATGTTTTTCCGATAATTAATGAGTTATGAATTAAGATAACAAAAATATCTTTGTTCTCTATAGAAATACAAGTCTGGGAGAAGAGTTTCCTTTATAAGAGGAAGATCACGTTCAGCCAAGACGTCCTTCTAAGGCTACAAAATGACATGAGTGTCAAAAAAATATTCTTGAAATGTATATAAACCATAGCCACTCGTGTTAAATTGTACCCATAGAAATTATTTGCCAATATTGAAAAATATATTCAATATGTCTTTTTTAAATATCTACATATATATTTATTTTGAAAATAGAGAACTCCATATTTAATTCATTAGATAATTAAAAGGCATATATTGGATTTAATAAAAGATTTATTTTGCCAATATTTCGGCTGGCTGAACGCCAACCTTTATCGAGGCATTACATCTTTGTATACACTGTGTATACAAAGATGTAATGCCTCGATAAAGGTTGGCGTTCAGCCAGCCGAAATATTGGCAAAATAAATCTTTTATTAAATCCAATATATGCCTTTTTATTATCTAATAAATATTTATATATCTTCTATATATATGTCATAATTTGTACATAACTGGATGCAAACTCGACCCAATATGTATGCAATGTATGTTTTAAAGGATTTAATGAAGACAAGGCTTAAGAAATCTGGGAGAAAGATTGAGAGAAGGACTAACAAAGAGGAAGCAATCATTAGCAGGGTTTATTATCCCGGAACTCATAAAACTGAGTTCAAGAACCTAGCATTTCCTGGTCAGGTTAGGACAAGTCCAGAGAACAAAGAATTAGCAAAGACCAATCAGAGAGTAGAACATTAGCCAAGAACCTATAGCGAGATTACACGTCACGAACGATCAGCCAATGAGAAGCCAAAAGAGTTTTCTTCTTAAATCGGGAACGCAGAATAGTTAGTTAGCCCCGGGACAGCACGGAGTCAGGGCCTTGGACAGGATCGAGTTAGCACCTGGACCGCCATAGAGATCAGCTTGGAGAAAATCCCGTCTCCTCAATACCTCAGATAAGTCAATTCTCAATTATGGAATAGATAGTCGATAGTCAACTCCTCAACTCCTTCCTCTCCCTAGATTACTAGCCTTTTTCAACTCAACCAACCCTGTGCTTTCGTTATTTTCCCCTGTTCTGAACACCTTACCACTCAGCATCAACGACTGCGCCAACATCTTCAATCAATTATCAATCAACTTCAAAAGATTTCGCACCGGTAATCCCACATTAAGTCGACAGGATATAATGGAAAACAAACGAAAAGCAACGGCAAGGATCTAGCGGAGAGAAGAAAAAACGACACTACGCACCCTGGCGGCTATCATCGTGCAGTTGACGGCGATCCTCCAAGGAGTAAAGACGACCCGGCGAGACGAGGACCGAGGCTCCACCCGCGGGTCAGCCGACGCCCACGCCCCCGCCCCAGGCCGGAAGATGGACGGAGGTGACGCCGCCGACACGTGGCCGGGCGATCTGATGCGCCACTCCGAGGAACCACCACCCACCATGCCGGATCCCTACACCAGTATCCAGAAAAAACCAAGTAGGTGGACTGTACCATCCCAACAAGCTCGACATTCGAACACAAGGGCAGTGCAAATGGCCCAAAATCGACACCCGAGTGCGCGGACAGTGCAAACGGTCCCAACCCAGCACGCCCAGCGTCCCACGCCGACATCCCAAGCCGGAGACGCATCAGCCGAGCCGACTTTTCGGGACTGAGGTAGGAAGGCAACCTCAACTCTTTGGCGTCAAGAAATTGACGCTGAAACTGTTTCTAATCCTTGATCTACCATGCCCATTTTTAATTGACCCAGGCGCAAGTTCGAATATAGTGCCATATAATTTGTACAAAATGTTAAAAATTCACCTTCCTAAGTTAAATTTAAAAGAACAATCTATAGAGCTACAGACCCTGGACGGTTTTGCAACAACAATAGGAAAATTAGCACTCCCGCTGACAATAGGTAAAATATCCAGAAAAGAGAATTTCCACGTGGTGGAAGCACCGCTGCCATTTGGAATTCTCAGCATAAATACCCTCCAGCATTTTAATATAGCAATAGACTTTAATAACGGCACTATATTCCAACTTGGCGCCCCATTGTCTACGCATACTTACCATTTTAACCATGTACCAAATGAATGCACATATTGGGAATGCCCAAACATGTCCCAAAGGACTTGCCCTGCACCCAAACACTCCGCACATGGCAACCACTGCGTGCATCCATTGACCAAAACACCATGCCAATCTAATCACGCACCACACAACTTTTTCACTAAGGCCAATTTCCTTTACTATATGCCCTCAATTAACAAGGCCACAACGGCTTCAACTTGCCACAACAATGCACAAGGCGCGTCCATCCCACAGGACAGCTCGCACAACTCCCACATAAAGCTCATAAGTGACCACACATCGTCACGAAACAATCACGCAAGTGTACATCGCAACAAACACGACACTCACAACAACAGTACACAGACAATATCCATCCAACAGGACGGCTTTCACGCTAAACACACACATGTCCATACGTCGTCACACAACAGTAACACGCACAACAAGCGCAACAAGCACGACACTCGCGCCAAAAGGCGACAACACCCAGCAAATAACATATGCACAACCACTGCCGAAACAACCACCTCGTCTACACAAAACACAGAAAAAATTCACGTCACCAAACAACCACACAATCGAAAAACATTGCGATCTTTCTTAAGCGCTGTGAACGCTTATAAAAAGTTCATTCCAGACCACGCCCGCTTGCGGACACCACTTGTCAACCTTCTAAAAAGGGATGTCATATGGGTCTGGGATGACGAATGCCAGAAAGCGTTCACTAGCCTGAAAGAAAGCCTTACAACACACCCCACATTACACCTTTACCAGGAAGGTCTGCCATGCCAGCTGTACTGTAACGCCTCAACACTCGGCATTGCAGGCGTTCTCAAACAGGTCTACCCTGATGGGAAGACATACACAGTCCAGAATTTCAGCCGCTCTCTGCGTGCGCACGAGCGAAGTTATTCAAACTCGGAACTACAATGCCTAGCCATTGTGGAAAGTGTGGATAATTTCCGCGCCTGTCTAATGGGCAGAAAATTTACAATATTTACTGACCATCCCGCATTGCAGTGGCTGAAAGAGATCAAAAGCCCGTCAGGCAGATTGTTTCGGTGGAGATTAAGGCTATCAAGATACGAATATGAGGTCCGTAGCAAAAATGGAGAACAACAATATGAAACGGGCGTTGTAACTCGTAACCCATTCTGTGGCTTTTTAGACGCCTCCATCATTAAGAGCCATCAGCCTTCCCCATCGGGAAAATCTTGCTTAACTATGGATCACAATGGACTGCATACCGTCTCCCGAAAAGGTGTAACTAAAATTATAGTTCCAAAATCACTCACAGCCAAACTTCTTAACTCCGTCCATACCCAACACCACCATCCAAACATCTCAAAGATGACGAGACTCATCTCTTCACAATATTATTGGCAGAACATGACACAAGACATTGCAAAACAGGTAAAAACCTGTCTCACCTGCCGATTCGCTAGAAGTATCGATGAAACCAATCAACCTCTCCAAAAAGACACCGATACCGCCCACAAAAATAAACAAAATTCGTACACAAAACATACCACACACACAATACAAACAATAACAATTTTACACCATCTAAGACAGAGAGACGATTGCACATTTCCACTTAAACCACCTATAACTGACATTTCTTTAACAGAACCATTGACCACCAAACAGGCGAACTGCGAACCTGACAATCATTTAAATCCTACCATTTTGTCCAAAAAACGATCTACGCCATCCTCCCACGATAACAAGAATTGCGACATAGAACAGCCACAATTAATAAAAGTCCAAATAGATATTCCAGAGCCACCATTCATGGCAAAAACATGGGAGAAGATGGGTCAATATCCCATTTTTCACCTAATCTCTGTTATTTGTCTGCTATTTCTACCCTATGGATTCGTCCCATTTTTATTCATCGTTCACGTGCTAATTTATACCCTAACTTCCCATAGAATATACCAGCTGCAAGAGGCAGTCTTCCATATAGGTCAAGCACTTGTAAGACTCCTAGAAATTCTAGGGAACATTCTAGCTGAAAATTTAGACAAACTCAGAGGAACTCGAATCAACTAAATAGAAACAAAACCGATGCCGGAGGGAGAAGCCCCAATTCAATTAGAGCACGTGCAGATTCAATTAGAAGGACAATTAGGCGTTGAGCAAAAAATCAATTAGGAAGCAGGAAGTGAGGTGGGGATCGTTTCCCCGCACAACAATAAGACGTCCGCCATTACTCAAATTACTTGCAAATAGAGGGGGACCATTTGAGTCGCACGACACAAGATGCCGGCAGCTAACGCCATTAAATGTCACCAAACTACATGCAAATAGAGGGGGGATAAATTGGGATTCACCCCAGGGAGGGACCTTGTTTTTCCCGCACATCTGCCATGCTTCCGGTCTCGAATTACCGTGGGCCCCTCTCGACCAACAGCTAAATTGAGGTCAGCGCGCTGTGGACGATCTAGTGTCGCCCAGTTTGGATTTCAGTTGAACCTACATATCGACTTTTATAAGAAACACAATTACATTCTCACAAAAGATTTAAGACGTTACCGACACTTCCCAATGAGTTCACATTTCTATTCTTTTATTCTTTAAAGACTTCCAAAAAACGTTACATTCAACCCACATTAGACTACAGACGTTAGATTTTAAAACACGCAGATCTCAAGGTCAAATATGAACAAAACACGCATACTGCCACTTAAAATTATAGGAAAAATTAGGTAACTAAGCTTTCGAGCTTGCGCTTCTTCCGAAGGGATTAAACAACCTTTTTAGAAGGATCGAGGACTCTCCTCGGATCCTGTATTCAAAGTTTTAACTCAGGTACTGACACCCGATATAATAAAGTGGATATTGGGCGAGCACATCTTAAGTGCCCTAGGGAATTGCATAAAAATCCCTAGAACGCATTAAGGCTCGGGACATATTAACATACAACAGTCGGCATTGAGATCTCGAAATACAAACACGAACACCAAGACAAAATACACACGTAAGGTTAATTAGATTCCCATGTCTCCTGTATACACAATATGAATCCGCAATTGGGACAGATCACGTTTCTACCCAAGAGTCGCACAGAAAAGACAAAAAAAATCTACAAGGCATATAATTAATTGGTTGCGAACATGATTAGATTGTTGTTGTAAATAACAAGTGAGTTTGCGAACCTCGCTATAAATTTTTTTTATATCATTCATTTACATTATTTTTCTTATTTTAAAATCAAAATACTTAATCCAATTTATCATTTTTCTTAATTCAATTACTTATCATTTATTTTTGCAATTATTTACCATTTTATTTACCATTTCTTTTATTTTGTTCATAATTCAACAACCAAACAAATTTTATTAACGAAAACTCACTGGTTTTCTTTTAAACTAGATATTTTATTTTATTTTTTTACTTACAAAGCATTTTTCTTTTTTTACTCATGCAACAAAGCATTTACTTTGATTTCTTCCAACTTTTTATTTTATTTTGATTTCT
Source organism: Cordylochernes scorpioides (assembly GCA_030710605.1). Lineage (NCBI taxonomy): Eukaryota > Metazoa > Arthropoda > Arachnida > Pseudoscorpiones > Chernetidae > Cordylochernes > Cordylochernes scorpioides. Next base: position 75,235,988 of record CP092879.1, on the reverse strand, counting down.
CAAAAGACCTAATAGAATTCCCTCGATTTCCTTCCCAATCTCGAGCAGAATATGATTAGGCATTTTTCTTTTTCTCACCAATTCAACAAGGCATTTTTCATTTCTTTCTCACCAATGCAATAAAAGCATTCACTTTGATTTCTTCCAACTTTTATTTTATTTTTTGATTTCTCAAAAGCCCTAATAGAATTCCCTTGATTTCCTTCCCAATCTCGAGCAGAATATGATTAGGCATTTTTCTTTTTCTCACCAATGCAACAAGGCATTTTTCATTTCTTTCTCACCAATGCAATAAAAGCATTCACTTCGATTTCTCCCAACTTTTATTTTATTTTTTGATTTCTCAAAAGGCCTAATAGAAATCCCTCGATTTTCATTCCCAACTTCGAGTAGAACATAGTTAGGCATTTCTTTTTCTTTTCGTTGATCCCACTATGTACCATAGTATTCATTTTTATGTCTTACAATCAAAAAAATTTTTGATTTCTATTAATTTTACGCAAGCTATATGTCATTAACACCTTTCTCTTTAATCTTTTATATCACTACCAATGCTTGTATATAGCCTCTCTATAACCAACTAATTTTCCCACAAAATTATTATTTTTTCCATTACAGAACTCACTCAGGTTCACCCCTTCGTAAATTCTTCACATGTAGGGGGCGCATCTGTCATAATTTGTACATAACTGGATGCAAACCCGACCCAATATGTATGCAATGTATATTTTAAAGGATTTAATAAAGACACGGCTTAAGAAATCTGGGAGAAAGATTGAGAGAAGGACTAACAAAAAGGAAGCAATCATTAGCAGGGTTTATTATCCCGGAACTCATAAAACTGAGTTCAAGAACCTAGCATTTCCTCGTCAGGTTAGGACAAGTCCAGAGAAAAAAGAATTAGCAAAGACCAATCAGAGAGTAGAACATTAGCCAAGAACCTATAGCGAGATTACACATCACGAACGATCAGCCAATGAGAAGCCAAAAGAGTTTTCTTCTTAAATCGGGAACGCAGAATAGTTAGTTAGCCCCGGGACAGCACGGAGTCAGGACCTTGGACAGGATCGAGTTAGCACCTGGACCGCCATAGAGATCAGCTTGGAGAAATTCCGTCTCCTCAATACCTCAGATAAGTCAATTCTCAATTATGGAATAGATAGTCGATAGCCAACTCCTCAACTCCTTCTTCTCCCTAGATAACTAGCCTTTTTCAACTCAACCAACCCTGTGTTTTCGTTATTTTCCCCTGTTGTGAACACCTTACCACTCAGCATCAACGACTGCGCCAACATCTTCAATCAATTATCAATCAACTTCAAAAGATTTCGCACCGGTAATCCCACATATATATATATATTAATCAATGTTTGTATGTTTGTTTTTTGTATGTCCGGTATACAAATTCTCAGTAGTTCACTAATTCAAACCAAAATTTCCACACATAGGTAAAAAATAACGGGGAAGACGATAGGCTATTTTAAAAAATATATAAATCAATTATTAAAACTATATATTCAAATTATTCTACTTAGATCACGAACAGCGCCCTCTATCAAAGATTAGATTAAATTATGCTGATGCAAACAAATAGATAATGCTAATAACAAACAATTATTTAAAAAATCTTATCTAAATATATATCACTCGGGTAGATATGCACACGGGTCAATCCCGGGGCGAAGCCCGGGTCACCCATCTAGTTTCTTTATGAAAAATCGAAAATATTTTTCAATAAAAATCGATTTATAAAGAAATATATTCATAAAAATCGATTCAGTTGAAAGTGGATGTTTGCTCGAAAAATAAAGGGCAGTTGGCGTTCTGCGCTACATGAACCTGTAGGTTAAAAAATATACAAAAAATAATAATAAAATTATAAATTATTTAATATAAAAAATTAAAATAAATTTATTCTTCTGTGAATAATATTTTTATTGAAATCTTACATTATCATCATAGAAATGTAAATTAACAGCTTCAAATTGGGTTTAATATGTAATTTTTTTTCATCTTTTAATAAATTAAAAATATATAATTTTCTCTTTCCGAATACACATGGCTCTACTTTTGGAAATTAAGAATGAAAATTGGGTGAAGGTAAAGCAGTTGTTAGAATCTGGCGCAGATATTAATATAAAGACCAAAAGAGGGAATTCACCACTGCACTTAACTGCTCGTAAAGGCCATCAAGACTTAGTTCAGTACCTGGTAGAGGCTGGGGCAGCGGTGAACTCCCTGAATGGTTGTAGACAATCCCCCTTACATTATGCTATTATGAGCCGCGAGCTATCCACAGCAAGTTATCTTATTGACGCGGGAGCTGATGTAAATATCAAAGATATTAGAAATTGGGTTCCACTGTTGTATGCAATTACGGATTGGGTGAAAAGGAAATTGGAAATTAGAGAGAATGCCGCAATTTACCACAAATATAAAGATTTGATTCGTAAATTTGTTGAAGCTGGAGCAGATGTAAATATTTCCAATTCTATTACAACGCCATTTCTTGAATTATTTGAAGAAATAAATGATAGCGAATTGTTTCGATTGTTTATAGAGAAAGGGGCAGACATCAATGCCAAGAAAGATGATGGCATTTCTATCTTAATGATTGCAGTCAAAATGGGGAATGTCGATTATTTCAACTGTTTATTGAATGCAGGAGCTGATACTAAACATGTAGATAAAACAGGAAACTCTGCTTTATTTTATGCTGCAGCTAGCCAATGCCCTGGAATTCTAGAATATTTCCTTAAATCCGGGTTTGATGTTAATGTTAGGAATAATGAGGGTCAGACTCCGTTGTTGTTCGCGCCTGAAAATGAGAGTACTATTAATATCAAAATGTTGTTAAATTCAGGCGCCGATATCAACGTTAGAGAAAACGCTGGTGGCACTTTACTATCACTGGCAATCAATCATCACCACTATCAAATCATCAGACTTCTAGTTGAAGCTGGAGTCCAGGTGGATGTGAAATACAAAGATTGTTTTAAAATTAGTACCATAGCCGCCTTTAGAGCAAGATGGTGTGGAAATACTGTATTGAAAATGCTACTGAGAGCATCCCATGATAATGATCTGATCCAACTCTTACAGTATAGTCCAGTTATTAATGTTTTTTATAGATATGAAGATATAAAAAAACTGATTGGGAAATATTTTCTCCTTCAAAACCCTGAGGCATATAAACCAGTATTCCCACAGGAATTGTCAATATGGTGGGATGAATGTAAGATACAGGTGCAGAGACTGCAACGACACAAGCTAGGCAGAAGTTCTATCTCCTTGAGTGCCTATCTCTTGGAAATGGATTTCAACCAAAGGGCAAGTTTTGTATCCAACAACACCGCTGAGATCCGACAGAAGCTGGAGTCAGAGATGTCGTTGTACAAACAGAATGCTGACCTCTATGCTGAAATGATCGAAGAATATTTCTCGGAAGATATAAAAAGAGCTAAACTTCTTTGCAAATGGAATTTCATCACTCAAGATCAGCTGTTCAAATTGACAACAGCGTCAGTTCGACTTCTCATAGCGAAGCACCTCGCTGATTACAACCTTGAACAGTTTGTAAAACTTCGCTGTTATCGATTAAATACAAAAAAAATCAACAGAGTTAATTTTATTTATATATAAGTACAAAAAAATTCAGCAATTCATTCAACTCAATCTAAAAAATATTCAAAAAAAGCAATTTTAAGATAACACCATATGTAAAACAGTCGGCCAAGAAAACAACAACGATATTACATCTTTCTCACATATTCACACACAATCTTGATTAATAATTAAAACTAATCTTTAACATTGTTTATTATACTTCATAATATATAATATTTGTTTGGCAAACTTTCACTCGATAAAACCCGGGCGAAGCCGGGTACACATCCGCTAGTATAGTAATATAAAATACATTATATTTTCAATTCAATTGTTGAGCAATTCTGAGATGTGAACAGTCAAAATAAAAATGAACTCGGGAGTTTTTATCATATCTGTCTCTTCTGTTGTAATTATGTAATTTAGATTTGGATAGATATCGTTAATATATTTGCTTATAAAATGGGAATTTTGTGAGTTGACTTTGTTTCAGCTTAATTATGAAGGGCTTCTAGAATACCAATATTTAAAATATGGCCTAGTAAAAAAGTTTCAGATAATTCAATTATCATCACGAGTGAGCAAATTGAAATAAATGATAAAATCTCTAATTTTTTATAAAACATTTTAATATAACAACAGCAAAAAGCTTTATAAAGTCATTTTCGTCTTATACAGTTGCTTCTAGCATTAATGTGAGGTACATACAGGAATAAAAGTACCAGTAATTGTCAATTATATTTACAGTGTATCAAATAAGGAGCGGAAAAAAGAAGAGGATGGCTCAGCATAAACCTCTATACAAGCAGTTGTTAAAAACAAGAAGTTATTTTTTAAAGCTAAAGAATATAAATCTTAAATAAATTTGAGAGTGCAATGTATCTTATCTAAATATTGAGATAGAATAGATAAAAAATAAATTAAATAAACAAAACATCTTGATAATATCATTTTTGACATTATTTTTCATTGTGTAGGGAGTTCTCTATATTTATTAGTAAAACATTGGGTAGTTGGTGACTTCTGTAAGCTCCAGAACCCGGGTTACTTGAATAAATTAGTAAAACATATATCTTGGTTGTTTGGAATATATAGGAGTTTCAGCTATGCTTCCTTCCTGCGGTGTATAAGACCGATGGTATTAAGCTGTATGTTTGTTCATGTGCAATAAACCCCATAGAGATTCTCTCTTCGATCATACTTATTCTTTATTAATATAAAAACTTCACCAAGTCTGTAAAACACCAATTAAGTTTGACTTTGATTGTTGACCTGTTTTTTGATTGTGCCATTCTAAAGGAATTTTCCCAGTCAGCACTATTCGCTGTATGAGAACTCTACACGCTAATGAATTGGCAAAATTTCTTTATTTTGCAAATTTATATTGTTTTGAATTCTTGGTTGGAAGTTGGTTTGGAACAAATACATCAACCAATTGTTTATTTATTTAATTCCCGATGTTTCTGTAACTCTCCTTAACTCTCCTGAGAGGAATATTTATTTTGATTCCTATTTCTACTTATACTAGCCGAATGACCCGGGCAACGCCCGTGTTTTACCCGATTGAATGTTTTTATTCAAATACTATTTGTTACAATTATAAATTGGCGCCTTAAATAAATGCATATATTAGTTAATAACTATAGCCTATGTGCTTTATCTGTCTATGTACTTTTGGCTTCCGTAGGCGTCTCTTACTGGGAAAAAGAAAGAGAGGATTCCATTTAGTTATTAACTAATATATGCATTTATTTAAAGAGCGACCCGCACCAACACAATAGTTACAAAAACCAAAAAGCGAGTGGGGGGGCATGATGGGGGGGGGGGGGGGGGGGCAAAGGTGGCGTGATCGTAGCCAACCAATAGGAGAGCGCCATTCCAAAAAAAAAAAAGCAAATGGTGACAGAGATGAAGAATTAAGAACGCATGACGCTCGTAACTGTATATCGAATACATACCCGATTTTCTAAACTACATGTAAGTATATTCAGATATGTGACGTTTTATATGTACTTTAGGAAATCGTGTACGTCATAAGTAGAAATAGGATTCAAAATAATAAATCCTCTTAGGAGAGTAACAGAATCACTCAAATGTCGAGAATATAATGAACTAGCCGAATGACCCGGGCAACGCCCGGGTTTTACCCGATTAAATGCTTTTATTCAAATACTATTCGTTACAATTATAAATTGGCGCCGTAGATGTCACTCTTGTGAAACGTCCCGCTCCAAACTTTGTGTCTGAGAAGCGATATTTTTATAAAAAGGTGATCTGGCTTTGTGTTTTCTGCTCGAATGAATGTTTTTCTGTTAGAATTTTGTTCCTGCATACTAAAAATGAACTGGCTTCACCCGTGGTCTCTGCTTTTTGGAATTTTTCCGGATATAATTTTGTATCTGATAATCAAATATGATACAGCAATATTGTCATCATCATTTTCTAAAAAAAAAAAAAACTACTTTTTCCCAGAACCTGTCAATTTATTTTTCTTGACTAAAAATCCGAAAAATATATTTTCCAGATTTTTCTTTATGTCCTGTTAAAACACGTTTTACATGTCCATTGGGTCAGCTGATATTACCTCCCATCTTCACCGCTAGAGGCGCTGCTTGCGAGCGAAAGGGCAAATTTGCCACGCAATTTGCAAATACTTGTATACATACTTGAATACTTGTGTACATAGACCATAAATCTGTACATAGACAGGAAAAGCATATATATTTTAATAATATAAATGAGTTTTAAAAATTGTAAAAAAAAAAAAAAAATGCATCGGCCGGGAATCGAACCCGGGGCGCCCGCGTGGCAGGCGAGCATTCTACCATTGAACCAAAAGCAAACGGTGACAGAATTGTTGATGACTCTGATACTTTTATAATTTACTAGCGGACGTACCCGGCTTCGCCCGGGTAAATATTAATTGGTTCCCTCGGTAATTGGAAGTTAAAGGAATAGTATCTTGCCTTGGAATTGTATCATTATTCTTGTATGGACGTACCCGGCTTCGCCCGGGTTTTACCCGAGTAAAGGTTTGTCTAACAAATCTCTCGATAAAGTGAACATTTTTCCCGGTCCCTTGAAAAATACTCGATAAGTTGAATAAAATCAATATTAATTGGTTCCCTCGGTAATTGGAAGTTAAAGGAATAGTATCTTGCCTTGGAATTGTATCATTATTCTTGTCTCAAATAAATTGCGTGTCATCCTGAATTTTGTCTTTCCTAATTTTCTACATTACAAAATCATCGTATCATCATGATAATATTTAGAGCAGATTGTTGAATTATAACAAATAAATTAGAATATTTGTCTTGATTATTTTAGAGCGAAAAGTTATTTCAAAAATTTTATTCGCTAGAAACCTTCCCAGTACTATACTAAATAACTTCCCAAAGTTTCATGGCGTTCCAATGAGTGGTTTGGTCAGGCATAAAGGACAAACAGACACACACACACACATACATTCATTTTTATATACAGTAATCCCTCGTTATCACGAACTCGGATTATACGAACTCTCGGTTTGCGCGAACCGTTTCTTTTCCCCCGTTAAATTTCAATGCTTTCCAAAGATATTTTGCCGGTTAAGACGAAATATTTGGTTATGACGAAATACGAATTAAATTTAGCCCCCAGCAGAACTAATCAATCGGTTAAAACGAATTCTAATATGTTTTTAAAGGCGAGTTATAAGTAAAACAATAAACTATTATTAATATTATTATTAATATTATTATTAATAAACTAATCAAAATTATTAAATTCTAAATAATCGAAGTGTGAATTGTTTGAGCTTCCATAAAAAAAACCTACATAAACATGTCATCTAAACCGCGAAAAAAAAAAGCGCCATTGATCTTGCCTTAAAAAGGAAAATTTTGGACGAAGTTGCACGTGGAGTGTTATCTAAGTCGCAAATTGCCGAAAATTTTCAAATTTGCGAAATCCACATTATCAACCATTCTAAAAAACAAAGAAAAAATAGATGCGGCTGTTGCCTCAGGGTCTTCGAGCTCTTCAAAACGACTTCGAAAAGCATCCCACCAAGACGAGGAAGATGAGCTTTTAAAATGGTTTAAAAAAAGTAGACAAAATAATATTCCTGTATATGGCGCACTTGTCAAAGAAAAGGCTAAAGAAATAAGTGTCTCATTGGGTGTGGAAAAAACAGCTGATTCGTTTTCATTTCCAGAAACAATGTTTGATGAGCCTGAAGAATGGACCAAACTCCTTTCAGCTACAAACCCAGGTGAGACTTTGACTTTCCTGGAGTATGTTGCCCTGGATGAAGGGTTGGAAATTTGCGGTTAACCCGAATTAGAAGAAAAGAAGAAAGAAGAAGAAGAAACAGAAGACGATGAGGTGAAAGAAGAGATAATGATGCCTACTAGAGGGGAAGTAATCGCGGCCCTCGAAACCCTCCAGAAGCTGTCCAAAACCTCTGCGGATATTGATGTTCATTTTGAAGATGACCTGGATAAAATAAGAAGGGAGTGTCTGAAACAGTGCCCAATCAAATACCACCAAAAAAAATAACAGACTTTCTGAAGCCTGCAGAGAAAACCCAGATATAGGATACTCTATGCATACTGCATATGCTGCATACACATAAACATTGTATGTACCAAGTATATTATGTAAGGTGTTTCTTTTGTTGTTCTTTTTTATTTATGTTTTAAAATAAACTTATATTCTCATGTTATTGCCTTACATTGTGATTATATTATCCATATTGTCTTTTAAAATAAAATACTTTATGTACATACATATACATAATTGTTGTTCCTTAAAATTATAAAATATTTTCATTAATATTGTTTTCAAATAAATTTATTCGTTATTCCTCAGAAATGTAGTTTTCTTACTCATCAGTAGTACATAAGTACAACCCCCGGATACCACGAATTCAATTCGTCTAATACGAATTCGGTTTATACGAATTCGGTATATATTCTTTTAAGACGAAAAGGGTATTTCGTTCTCCCGTTGAGTTCGTCTTAACGAGGGATTACTGTATATAGATTATTGTGGTAAATATAGGTATAGTTTTTCTGAATTTAGTTTTGTTGTTTCATTCTGAGTGCTCACAAGGATGATATTTTAAAATTATGGAAAGAAAAAAGAAAGCAATAAATGTGAGTTTCACGATTTATTTTCATAAAGATTATGTCGATAAAATGGGACACAAGAAACTGTGCAAGAAGGCAGCCAATATCAGAGACACAAGGATTGAAATTTAATACTCAATAAGAAGACCACAGACTTGCCTAGAATTGCGACTTTAATTTATGAATAAATAAATTCATTTTTTTCACACATTATAGAGATATAGCTCTTTGTCTCTTGATTGTGTAATGGGAAATTTTACAGCGTAAGAAGAGTTAAGATTTTCTATGTTAAACTATTTTAAGAGAGGTTTTTATAATTGTTCTTGCGGACTATATTATTCGGTTTATTTTGTAACGATGAAAATATATGTTTTTAGTTATTTAATAGCCATTACAAAGAATAAATATTGTCAGGTAGAGAATTAGATAAGACAAACTTCAGGATTATATTATGATGCGTAGCACGCCATCTGTTATGAATATTCGAAACTATTATAGACGTGTATGATTCTTTTGAAAATTAAACAATTTCTACAGTCCTTACTGATTTTTCCATTACAGTAAGGACAATGTATATTTTGTATAAATGTATGAATGTATAAATTGTTTAATTTTAAAAAGAATCTCTCTCATACGCGTCTATAATAGTTTTGAATATTCACACACACAAAAAAAGCCATTATTAAGACACACAGGTCTTTCAGAGGATTCTCCTTGGAGTTACAAGACGGAGAAACCTATGGAAGTGGGAAATATACAAAGGGGTAAAAATGGAGAAACATTATATACACATGGTAAATACATACAGATTATTTTTTGAATAATCCTATGGAAAATAAGAAAAAAAATTTTTTTGGAAATATGGATGGAAAAGTGAAGAGCGAAAAGAGGAAAGAAAACAGGTATTTACATATGGAACATACATATAATGGAACAAGTCAATTTAAGCTCTTCTGCTCACACAGCACAGGTGGACCATGGCTTTTTCAAGAAATCTTTAAGAGATTTTCCAGGAAAATTCGAGTGTTCAGAGAGTTTCGAATATTCATAAACTTCAGAATAACACAGCAATTTATTTAAAACACAAGCATAAACTAAAATTTGTCCAAAGAAGGTTTATTCAATGAGTTTGGTATAAAACAAACTAAGGCCACCAGGTATTGACATGGAAGATCCTGAATTGGTGGAATCAACAAAATCTCATCTGCGAGCAAAGTTGTTCTCCATGGCGCGGCCTGATCTCTGGATCTTGAACATTGTTTAATTTAGTTAGAATATATATGTTTATATTAAGGTTTAATATAATTTTTCTATGATTGTGTAAATATTCATTGAATTTATCATCATCACCTTTTTTGTTTACAAAAAATGTTATATGAAAAATAAAGTAATGTAAATGAACGAAGTGGTTGCCCTCATGATTACTGATCTCATGTTTTAATAATCTAAGGTTTATGTTGTAAGAAATTTATACATTGAGAATAATTATACATTGGTCAACTCGAGCCGAATGAAAGTAAGTAAAAGTCAAGTTAAAATTTATTTTTAAAAAAAGGGCAACTTATAAGTATTTTGTAACCATATATTTCAAATAAAAGTATTTGGGAAGAGAATTTAATAGCAATTTTGGATGTAGAAACTTTAATTAAAAAATTAAAAAGGATAAAAAAAACTATAAAAGGCATAGAGGAAAATATCGAATCCATTGTATCTATGGTAGATATTAATGCAACGAAATGCAAACTAGATTATGCAAATAATGATTTGATGAAAATGAGGGATGTTTTCTTGCAGCAACTTGAGGATGATGATTTGAATGACGAAGTGGAAATTTGTATAGATAAGTGTATAAGATTAAAGTGTGAATTAGATTTAAAGCATAATGGGCAAGAACCATCTGAATAAAAAGTTAATTTACATGTTAAAATGCCTAAACTTGAGTTGCCAACTTTCAATGGCAGATTAGAATCATGGCTTTCATTTAAGGATTTATTTTTTTCTGCAATTGGTTCTAACTCACAAATACCTGATATTGAAAAGTTACAATATTCGAAAGGCCAACTGAGAGGCGAAGCCCTAAGACTGGTCAACGCATTTCCAATTACAGCCAATAATTATGTTGAGGTTTGGCAGACTTTATTAACAAGATATGATAACCCAAAGGATCTAATTTTCACCCAAATAGATAATGCATTAAGATTACCAAAATTAGCCGATGACAACCATAATTCAATGTTTCAACTTCTAGATAGCTGCAACGAAATAATAAGAACAGTGAAGGTATTGGGTTACCAAATCGATAGTTTATCTGAGGTATTTTTCGTTAAGATCATACAAGATAAGCTTGATAAAACCACAAGAAAACAATGGGAATTGCAGAACAACCCAAGAGATGTGCCTTCATTTAAGGATTTAATGGAAATTTTGGAAATTCACGCAAAAAGCTTGCAGAATTTACCAAATAAGGATTCAAATGTGGAGAAACATTCAATGAAAAAGGAATTACAATAGGTGAATGTTTATAATTCATATATGATAAAATGTCTTAAATGTGAAGGTGCACATGCTCTTTCAAGCTGTAATTTATTTTCTAAATTACCTGAGTCAGAGAGAGTGAATTTTGTTAGTTCGGCTAAATTGTGTTTCAGATTTTAAAGCCAAACCATTTAGCAAAGAATTGTTATTGCAAAAACATTTGTCAAATTTGCAAGAAAAGACACCACACTTTGATTCACCAAGAAACCAAGGTTCAAGAAGTTGATGAAGGGAAATTTGAGTGTGGAAAAGACATCAAAAATACAACTTGTCTTTTAAGTAATGAGAAATATTTTTCAAATGTCATGCTTACAACCGCTAGGATTAAAATCAAGGATAACAATGGTGTGCCTCAGACATGTAGAGCCTTGATAGACTCAGGGTCTCAGGCGAACTTTATATCAGGACAATGTAGAAAAAGACTAGGACTTGAATATGTTACCTTACACTCGCAAATATCGGGAATTTCGGGACATTTTGCGAGTCACTCTTATGGACTTGTGGAGTTTGAATTTACGCCACATTTCAAATCCGATGAACTTTTCAAGGTGAACGCCTTGGTGTTGGATAAGTTGACAAATAATTTGCCAACTCTTACATGTCCAAAGTCAAACTTGGCGCATCTCAAAACCATGCCTCTGGCTGATCCAGATTATAATATTTCTGCTCCCATCGACATATTAATTGGTGCCGAGTTAGCTATGGCCCTGTTCACTGGCGAGTCCGTTATCTGCGATGAAGAACAACTTACTGCTACTTCTTCTAAATTAGGATGTCTCCTTTCTGGAAGAGTTTCCTCTAAGGGTAGTAGGAGAAGTATTAGGAATATCATTCAGTCACATCATGCATGCCTGGAAACCCAAAATATAGTAGAAAAATTTTGGAAATTGGAATCCATTCCTGATGTGACTTCTATATCTAAGGATGAAAATGAAAGTGAAATCCATTTTGTGGAAACACATGGAAGGGATTCCACAGGCAGATATGTTGTATAACTGCCATTTCGGAATGACTGCCAATTAGGAGATTCAAGATCCAATGCGATCAAAAGACTTTGTTCTTTGGAAATATCTTTGATTCCACGACCTGAAGTTTATGACCAATATAGAAGCTTCATTAAGGAATATCTTGAATTGGGACATATGAGCTTAGTACCAAAGGAAGATATCATTAAGGGAAGGTACTATCTGCCTCATCATCCTGTAATAAAGGAAAAAAGTTGCACCACCAAATTGCGAGTAGTATTTGATGCATCAGCAAAGACTGATTCAGGTTTGTCCTTGAATGATGCTTTAATTCCAGGGCCCAAAATTTAACAGGATTTGTTTCACATCATTCTGAGATTCAGAATTCATCCTGATGCTATAAATGCTAATATCGCCAAGATGTATAGGCAAATTAGAATATCACAAGAAGACTCGGAATTCCAAAGAATTGTATGGCGGAATGATCCTCATGATAAAATAAAGGACTATCGGCTAGAAACGGTCACTTATGTGACTAGTTGTGCCCCATTTTTGGCCACTCATATCATCAAACAGTTGGCTTTGGATGAGCAGAGTAAGTTTCCAAAAGCTAGCAAAATAGCATTGACAGATTTTTATGTTGATGATCTAGTAACTGGAACTTTTTCAGTAGATGATGGCAAGAATTTGGTGCAAGAACTCTATGGTTTACTAAGTGCAGGAGGCTTCGAACTTCGTAAGTGGACCTCCAATGTTCCTGATGTTCTGTCACTTTTACCAAATCATTTAAAATCCACCAACACAAACATTGGGTTTGAGGAATCCAAGGAATTTGTCAACGTTTTAGGCATTCAATGGCAACCAAGAACTGATGGTTTCACATTTAAGGGAATAGCTCTGCCACTGAACTCTATGACAAAACGAGGAATACTATCACAGGTTGCTAAAATATTCGATCCACTGGGTTGGATCTCACCATTTACGACCACTATTAAACTGATTTTGCAAGAACTTTGGAAGATTGGTTTGGAATGTGATGACCCAATTCCAGAGGAACTAAGAAGGAAGCTGACTTTGATAAACCAGGATCTTCCATCGCTAGAGCACATTCAGATCCCAAGATGTGTGGTACCAGGTAATATTATGAAGGTAGAATTTCATGGATTTTGTGATGCATCACAGAAGGCATATGCTGCATCTCTGTATCTAAAGGTGATCCTCTCAAACACAAGCGCTAAGACATTTCTCTTAGTGGCAAAAACAAGAGTCACACCTATGAAGGTGGTTTCACTTCCAAAGTTAGAATTATGTTCTGCTCTACTTTTGGCAAGATTAGTGAAAACTGTATATGATAACCTTCCTCTTATCATCAATGAAATTTATTTATGGTCTGATTCTACTATAGCCTTATGCTGGATCAATTCCGAGCCGTGCCGATGGAAGACATTTGTGGCAAATCGAGTTGCTGAGATACACCGGCTTGTCTCCGGGGTTTGGTGCCATGTTGATGGAAGGCAGAATCCAGCAGACTGTGCATCACGTGGAATATTTCCATCCGACTTAGTAGAACTTCCACTATGGTGATATGGGCCAACATGTCTAATTGAACCTGCCCTTGAAATTAAGAAATTCATTAATAGCTCCAAGGAAGAATTTAAAGAAGAAGAAAAAATCAAGACGTATTTTGGTACAATTGAGTGTGAAATTCCATCCATTGTGATAAACTGCTCATCATTAATCAAACTGAAATGTATCATAGCTTGGTGCTTAAGATTTGTCAACAACAGTCGAATGCCTTCACATTCAAGGAACAGGGAGCCCTTAACATTAAGATAGTTTAATGATGCCCTGTTGACAGTTGTTAAGTGTGTTCAATCTATTGAATTTTCCAAAGAAAAGCATTGCCTGTTAAGTAACAAGTCAATCCCGAATAAGAGTATAATATACAATCTATGTCCCTTTTTGGATTCAAGGGGAATCATTAGAGTTGGCGGACGATTAAAAAATGTAAATGTTCATGGTGATCATTTTAATCAAGTTTTACTTCCAAGATCACATCATCTTACCACTCTTATTGTAGACAATGTTCATGTCCATAATCTTCACTCATCAACTCAAGTTACGCTTGCAGCAATAAGAAATATATTCTGGATACCTTCTGGAAGAAATGTTGTACGGAAAATTTTAAGAACATGCATGAAATGTGCGCTAGATTTCGTAAAGAAGCTTCTTTTCAATTAATGGGAAATCTACCTTTTGCAAGGATCTACAGATCAAGGCCGTTTTTGGTAACTGGAATAGATTTTGCAGGACCTTTTCTGATTAAACGGAACATGGGACGTACAACTTCAACAATGAATGCTTACGTTGCCTTGTTTATATGTTTCAGCACTCGGGCCATTCATCTAGAATTAATAAGTAGTCTGACCACAGATGCTCTCCTATCCACAATAAGAAGGTTCATTGCTCGAAGAGGTAAACCAGCAACAATTCATAGTGACAACGCCACTAATTTTGTTGGTGCGCATAAGATTATTGGGAAACTATGTCACAATGCCAGTAAAGTTCTTACGAATTCAGAGGGAATTCAGTGGAAATTTATTCCACCAGCAGCTCCACATTTTGGTGGACTTTGGGAAGTCGGAGTTAAGTCCATGAAATATCATCTTAGAAGAACAATGGGCAGTGCTTTGCTAAATTTTGAAGAACTAACAACATTGTTAGCACAAATTGAAGCTTGCCTGAATTCGCGACCTCTTTGTCCTCTTTCTGAGGACCCTTAAGATCTACAGGCATTGACTCCTGGTCACTTCTTAATAGGTGGTTCTTTAACAGCGCTTCCCGATGAAGATTACATCATAGCAATGATATTGCCAAATAGATGGCAATTAATTCAAAAATCAATGAATCATTTTTGGACAAGATGGTCCCAAGAATATTTGTCACAACTTCAACAAAGATCCAAATGGTGTAAGCCCCAACCCAACATTAAGGAAGGATCCCTGGTGTTGATAAAGAATGAACAACAACCTCCACTAGCATGGAAGATTGGAAGAATTTCAAAGGTGTTTCCAGGAGATGACGCTAGAATCAGAGTGGTAGAAGTCAAGACTGCTAATGGTACTTACAGAAGACCTATTGTAAAAAAATGTTTGTTACCTATATAATGTTTTTTTGATGGTCCCCCATCAAGTTGGTGGCGGGAGAATGTTTAATTTAGTTAGAATATTTGAGTTTATATAAAGGTTTAATATAATTTTTCTATGATTGTGTAAATATTCATTGAATTTATCATCATCACCTTTTTTGTTTACAAAAAATGTTATATGAAAAATAAAGTAATGTAAATGAACGAAGTGGTTGCCCTCATGATTACTGATCCCATGTTTTAATAATCTAAGGTTTATGTTGTAAGAAATTTATACTTTGAGAAGAATTATACACTGCGTGACATTGAAAATGGAACACCAAGAAATAGTGGCCAGAAAGTGATGAAACTCGGCAGACAGAGAGAGACAGGGACGAACAATAAGTGATCTTTATTTCAAAATGATAGTCATAATACAGAGCGAGAAAGGCGTCGGCTTAGTAGCAAGTTGGACCACCGCGGACGGCGATGCACGCAGCAACACGTCTAGGTAGAGAGTCAATCAGAGTACGGATGGCGTCCTGAGGGATGGCTCTCCATTCCCTCCCAACCATTTGCCACAGTTCGTCTTCTGAACGCGGCTGTGGCAAGGCATGCAAACGGCGTCCAATGATGTCCCAGACGTGCTCGATTGGTGAGAGATCAGGAGAGTACGGTGGCCAGGGAAGCATCTGTACATCTTGCAGAGCTTGTTGGCTAATGCGAGCAGTGTGCGGTCGGGCGTTATCCTGCTGATAAAGGGCATTGGGTACCCCCTGAAGGTAGGGGAGTGTCACCGGTCGCAGCACATCATCAACGTATCGTTGGGCCGTCATATTGCCCTGAATACAAAGTAAAGGTGACCTGGAATCATACGCGATTGCGCCCCAAACCATGATTCCACGTTGTCGCACGGTGGGGCGTTCCACAATTGCTGCCGGATTGGACCTTTCTCCACGTCGGCGCCACACGCGTACACGGCGACTATCACTGGACAAGCAGAAACGCGACTCATCTGAGAACACGATCCTGTGCCATTCCGTCATCCACGTCGATCTAGCCCGGCACCATTCCAAACGTTGGCGCCTATTCGGTGGGGTCAATGGCAGTCTTCTTAGCGGACGGCCTGAGTGCAAGCCATTAGCAACCAATCGACGGGAAATGGTTCTTGTCGAGATGGAATGATCTTGGGTGTCTTGCACATGTTGCAGGATGGCGGTACAAGTGGCTTGTGGGGCCGCCACTGCTTGTCGAAGGATACGCCGATCCACACGTGCTGACGTCACTCTGGTTGCACCGACATTCCTATAAATTGCCACATTTCCTTGTTCCAACCATCTTTTCCACAGTCGGTGTACCGTGGACGCACCAAGGTGTGTATCAGCTGCGATTTGACGTATGGACCAACCCGATCACCATGCACCTCGTAAAAGCGTCTGTCTGCTTGAACTGCCTCCGTTTACGATGACCTGGCATTCTCTGTTATTACACGTGTCTTTTGACACAAGAACAAAATTTCTACAATGATTTTCCTTGAAGAAATAACGACACAAATACTGTCCTTTCTGCAAGTTCCTTCCCTTATATCTTACTCCATGTGCGCACGAGAGCTGCGCATTTTACATCATTTGCATAACTCGGTTAGGCGCGTCTACCCTGAAATTTGCATAATTTTCTGGCCACTATTTCTTGGTGTTCCATTTTCAATGTCACGCAGTGTACAAACATGTTCTGTTTGATGCGGCTTTCCACGGAACTACTCTCTACGGCCTTGTTCAGCAGCGGCGTGATGAACTTGGCTTCCTTTGTCTTCTTGTTCTTGCGTTCTTCCTCCTCATCTTGTTGGAGGTATTTGGTGACCTGGGCGGCTCTCTGTTCCTCCCACCACTTGGCGTCTACCAGCATCTGCTCCCGGAGTTTCTCTATCTCCTCCGCATTCTTCTTGCTGCTTCTCCTGTCAGGAGTGGGTTCCATCTGGGGTTTGCCCTGAGCATGGTATGGTTTCTTCCTGGGGTCAACCACAGGTCTGGTGGAGGACTTGGAGTTCACAATGAGTCCATATTTCCTCTCTCTGGCCGACCTCTCATCCTCACTGCCATCATCAGAGAAGGAGTGGGCTCTCTTGCGGTGGTTGTCCGGGGAGCGATGGCAGTGGGATGGTGGCAGGAAGGTGGCTTTCTTTTTGTGCTGGACTTCTGGCTCATTGCTGTTGGACCTCCGGGACCTCTTCTTTTTATTCTTCTTGTGGGACTTCCCATTGACTGAGTGCTGGAGCAACTGATGGAGCTGCTTCATCTTGATGGGGTTACTAACCAGGAACTTATTCTTCTCTTGTTCCTGTTTCCTTATCAACAACAACAACAAAAGCCTTTATTGAGGACCTCTCGTCCTATAAAGGATTCGCCAGTTTACAGAGTAATTGAAGAGAAGAGAACTAAGAATACAGAGATATATGTAGTAGGTATAGTATATTATTTTCTACACTGTGATTATATACAACAGCAGCAACAACCCTTTTACTGGAATCAAAGTCCCATACAGGATTCGTCATTCTAATCCTGACAAAGATTATTTACATATAATTATTTACATCAATTAGATTATGTATATAGCTTCCCCTTCTCTTCAGCCGTCTTCCAAAATTTGAACAACGCAAACGCTCCAGCTCTGTTTCTCACCACCTCATTTAACAGGAGCTCCAAAGAGAGTCCCTCAAGGCCTATTTCAATGAGGAGCACTTCCCGTTCGTCTTTCAGCCCCATACAGTTTCCTTATCTGGAAGAGAGGATCCTCTCTGATCTTGTTGGCCATGTCCAAGGAGATGGCGGCACTGGCCTGCTTCAGTAGGTTGCCCAGGTAGCTCTCATCAGGGGTGTTTTTGGCCTCCCCAGTCTCCAGCTGCTGGATGACCTCGAAGGTCTTGTCCACGGAACGGCCGTGGTACTCTTCCTTGTCCACCAGGGCCTTGGTACATCCAGTCCAGCTTCTCTGTGAGTTTTCTGATGACACCTTGATTCTCCGCAAAGTTCCTCATCTCCTCCTGGGCTCGCTCCTCCGCCAGATCCCGCTGCAGCTGCTTGAACTTCTTCTTCTCCGCCTCGTGCTTCTGCTCGGCCTTCCACACCCGCTCCATGTTGCGGAATGGTGCCATGACTTCTTTAGGTTCAAGTCACTTCCTCCCATTTTTAACTCAATAAAATTATGATTTGATTTTTTTAAATTGTTATATATTAAACTAGCCGAATGACCCGGGCAACACCCGGGTTTACATGATTAAATGTTTTATTCAAACACTATTCGTTACAATTATAAATTGGCCCCGTGGATGTCACTCTTGTGAAACGTCCCGCTCCAAACTTTACATGTACATTAGGTCAGCTGATATTACCTCCCATCTTCACCGCTAGAGGCGCTGCTCGCGAGCTAAGTAGAATAATTTGAATATATAGTTTTAATAATTGATTTATATATTTTTTAAAATAGCCTATCGTCTTCCCCTTATTTTTTTACCTGCGACGATGTTAACAAGTTTTTTATCTATAAGTTTTATTATCACTAAGTTTATTATCTTAAAGATTATTTATCAAAAGTATGATTTTCTACCTATTAATTGCGCACAAGTCAAAGTTAGTTTTATCATTTATCTACAACATATATATTGGGAGAATAGATAAAATGATGATTTTGTAATGTAGAAATTAGGAAATACAAAATTCAGGATGACACGGCAATTTATTTGAGACAAGAATAATGATACAATTCCAAGGCAAAGATACTATTCCTTTAACTATTCAAATTACCGAGGGAACCTATTAATATTGATTTTATTCAACTTATCGAGTATTTTTCAAGGGACTGGGAAAAAACGATCACTTTATCGAGAGATTCAAATTTACGAGTTTCAAATTATCAAAATATATCTTTTTTTATATAAGTTTATAGAGAATTGTTTTAACAAATGTTCGTTAGACAACCCTTTACTCGGGTAAAACCCGGGCGAAGCCGGGTACATCCGCTAGTCTATATATATAGAAAATTGAATGTGTGTCTGTCTGTGTGTACTCTATAGGTTCAAAAACCATACATCCAATCGCCGTGAATCTATATATATATAAAATTGAATGTCTGTCTATGTGTACTCTATAGATTCAAAAACCATACATCCAATCGCCGTGAAAATTTGGGATATTATTAGGTATATCCCGGGGAAGGTTTTTGAAAAATAATTTCTTGAATTTCTTGAATATCCTTAGAGTTATTTGCAGATTTGTAGATTTAACTCGCATGCAGCGCCATCATTGCGATGATGATAACAAGTTTTTTTATCTATAAGTTTTATTATCATTAAGTTTATTATCTTAAAGATTATTTATAAAAGTAACATTATCTCAGGATGACACGGCAATTTATTTGAGACAAGAATAATGATACAATTCAAGGCGAAGATACTATTCCTTTAACTTCCAATTACCAAGGGAACCACTTAATATTGATTTTATTCAACTTATCGAGTATTTTTCAAGGGACCGGGGAAAATGTTCACTAGATAAAACGATGATTTTGTAATGTAGAAAATTAGGAAAGACAAAATTCAGGATGACACGGCACACAGGGACCGGGAAAAAATGTTCACTTTATCGAGAGATTCAAATTTACGAGTTTCAAATTATCAAAATATTTCTTTTATTTTTTTTATAAGTTTATGGAGAATTGTTTTAACAAATGTTCGTTAGACAAACCTTTATTTGGGTAAAACCTTGGGCGAAGCCGGGTACATCCGCTAGTCTATATATATAAAATTGAATGTCTGTCTGTGTGTACTCTATAGATTCAAAAACCATACATCCAATCGCCGTGAATCTATATATATATAAAATTGAATGTCTGTCTATGTGTACTCTATAGATTCAAAAACCATACATCCAATCGCCGTGAAAATTTTGGATATTATTAGGTATATCCCCGGGAAGGTTTTTGAAAAATAATTTCTTGAATATCTTGAATATCTTTAGAGTTATTTGCAGATTTGTAGATTTAACTCGCAAGGAGCGCCACAATTGCGACGATGTTAACAAGTTTTTTTATCTATAAGTTTTATTATCACTAAGTTTATTATCTTAAAGATTATTTATCAAAAGTAAAATTATCTCAGCATGTCACGGCAATTTATTTGAGACAAGAATAATGATACAATTCCAAGGCGAAGATACTATTCCTTTAACTTCCGATTACCGAGGGAACCAATTAATATTGATTTTATTCAACTTATCGAGTATTTTTCACGGGACCTGGAAAAATGTTCAATAGATAAAACGATGATTTTGTAATGTAGAAAATTAGGAAAAACCAAAATTCAGGATGACACGGCAATTTATTTGAGACAAGAATAATGATACAATTCCAAGGCAAAGATACTATTCCTTTAACTTCCAATTACCGAGGGAACCAATTAATATTGATTTTATTTAACTTATCGAGTAATTTTCAAGGGACCGGGAAAAAATGTTCACTTTATCTAGAGATTGAAATTTACGAGTTTCAAATTATCAAAATATATCTAATTTTTTTTTCTATAAGTTTATAGAGAATTGTTTTAACAAATGTTCGTTAGACAAACCTTTACTCGGGTAAAACCCCGGGCGAAGCCAGGTACATCCGCTAGTTATGTATATATATTTTTACATCTCTACAAGTCAAAAGATATATATCAGCAGAGTATCATTCCTTTTCTTATCAGAGCTCTACAATCTCTGAGCCTAATACTCTGCACAAGTTGTCTGTTGAAGGACGTCAAAGTACGAAAGCTTGCCAATTATACAGCACAACTAAAAGAAACACGTCACCGTAAACTTTGATTCCTTTTTCACACACACACACAGCCTTTATTAAGACGTTAGTCTTATACAGATTCTCTGTACAAGGTGCAATAACAGGAAAAGAGCAGCACAGCAAACCAGTAGTTCCGCAACTATATACAATTATTAGTAATAATACAGTTACGAGCGTCATGCGTTCTTTATCTCTGTCACCGTTTGCTTTTTTTTTTTTTTGGAATGGCGCTCTCCTATTGGTTGGCTACGATCACGCCACCTTTACCCCCCCCCCCCCCACTCGCTTTTTGGTTTTTGTAACTATTGTGTTGGAGTGGGTCGCTCCTTAAATAAATGCATATATTAGTTAATAACTAAATGGAATCCTCTCTTTTTCCCAGTAAGAGACGCCTACGGAAGCCAACAGTACATAGACAGATAAAGCACATAGGCTATAGTTATTAACTAATATATGCAATCATATAAGGCGCCAATTTAAAATTGTAACAAATAGTATTTGAATAAAAACATTCAATCAAGTAAAACACGGGCGTTGCCCGGGTCATTCGGCTAGTCTATATATATATAAAAATGAATGTCTGTCTGTGTGTGTGTGTGTTCTCTATAGATTCAAAAACCATAAATCCAATCGCCGTGAAATTTTGGGATATTATTAGGCATATCCCCGGAAAGGTTTTCGAAAAATAATTTCTTGAATATCTTTAATATCCTTAGAGTTATTTGCAGATTTGTAGCTTTAACTGGCAAGCAGCGCCACCTTGCGACGGAGATAGGCTTAGGTCTGCCCCCCCCCCGTCGAGAAAATGTAATCGTCCGGCCGCTGGCCGGTTGGACAGTCCAAGTTCCCACCGACCAAACAGAGGGATCAACAGGTCCTGGCGCGCGGGGGCAGAGTTGGTGACAGAGCTGTGCAAAGTAGACAAGAAAAAAGCCTCGCGGGTGACCTCCGGGAACTACGTCCATATTCCATAAACGACCATGATTTTATTCAACTTATCGAGTATTTTTCAAGGGACTGGGAAAATATGTTCACTAGATAAAACGATGATTTTGTAATGTAGAAAATTAGGAAAGACAAAATTCAGGATGACACGTTACACAGGGACCGGGAAAAAATGCTTACTTTATCGAGAGATTCAAATTTACGAGTTTCAAATTATCGAAATCAACTTATCGAGTATTTTTTAAGGGACCGGGAAAAAATGTTCACTAGATAAAACGATTATTTTGTAATGTAGAAAATTAGGAAATACAAAATTCAGGATGACACGGCACACAGGGACCGGGAAAGAATGATCACTTTATCCAGAAATTCAAATTTGCGAGTTTCAAATTATCAAAATATATCTTTTTTTATATGTTTATAGAGAATTGTTTTAACAAATGTTCGTTATACAAACCTTTACTCGGGTAAATCCCGGGCGAGGCCGGGTACATCCGCTAGTTAGTAATAAGGAAAAGTAAGAATTCATATGAAAGGTCGACGCCATCGCCTCTAGTCTTCAATTCCATAAGCGCGGAGCAGAAATAGGGACTGAGTTATTTAGTTCGCCATAAATATAGCATTCAGACACAAAAAGGAGGTGATTCCTTTTTCAAACCTTCCTTTCTAGACCAGTACATGTAGACACACCTACAAATGATTTTTGTCGAAACGTCGAGACAATAAAAAGATTTACTGACCGCAGTGTCTTTTATATGAATTACTATAAACGAGTACATATGCCATCCAATACAGTCATTTTATTCAAGTTATATAAAAGAGATTTGAATTGATTAAGTAAAATTGTTAAAAGTTATTTAAAATCAATAAAAATTAACGATATGTCTCTTATTGGAAAAGAGCGAGGTTTCGAGAAACGACGTTATTCTACTTGCTTAACAATGGCAAGTGGAGAAATACAAACGGTGTAAATTTTATATTAATATCGAATAAGAGCTATTCATAAAATTTGATAATTTCAGAATATTTTGAACTTACTCATTGGCCATGATAATTTAAAAATTAAAATTTTCACATCTATATCAACATATTGTTACATCATGATTAATGGCGTATTTCTTATATTAGTTTTAATATATTTGAAATTTAAATTATATATTTATTTATTTTTATATAAAATATTCTATGATATTTATTTAAAACAGATTATTAATTTATCATCATTTGTATTTAGGTACACTGTGACTTCACTGCTCTCTTTGATGTGAGAAAATAAAAAAAGGATTCTGGTGGCTACTTAAAGAAGACTTATCTCGTTATTCCCTTTTATAAATTTGTAGGATGGTTGAAACACGCTCTGGTAAGATGCAAGACCCAGCACAGGAGAGAATCCAGGCTGAAGAGTCTGCCAAGCCGCAACCTGGTGTAACAATTGGTAGAGATGCTAGTTCCGACCCAGTTGTCCTGAATCCCAACATCGACATCCCCAAGTATGATGGAACGGAAGACCCTCGCCCATGGATTGAATCTCTTGAAGAAATTGGCTTCTTGTACCATTGGGCAGACTACATTATCTCTCGTTATGCCGCCATGAACATGACGGGAAGCGCTAAAACCTGGTTGAATTTACACAAAGCTAGTTTCACGAGCTGGGAAAATATTAAAATCCGCCTCATTCAGGATTTTTCTTTGGACGCGAATAAAGAAGAACTTAGAATGAAGCTCAACAGAATGCAACACTGGAATGAACCAGCAATCAGGTTCGCGGAAGACATTCTAGTGTTGTGCAACAAGGTTGACCCCGCAATGGAAGAAGAAACAAAAATTGAACATGTTATTGGAGGACTGAAAAAAGAGTACTCATTCGCGCTCTACCTGAACCCTCCTAAAACGACCGATGACCTTCTTGTCGTGTGCAAGAAAATGGATTCTTTTGAAAAAAAGTATCGGGAACGTGTGGAGAAATCCAGAAACCTATATAACGGTCCACGCTATTCTAAACCCCAACAACAATCGAGGTACGTGCCGCCGACTGCCGCACGAAACTACCAGACCACTTCCAGGCCCCAAGCCCCTGTTTCCAATAATTACAAGAACGACTCCCATCCTACCCCCAGACAGTATCGAAACAACTTTCCCCAGCCCTCTACCCCTAGACGTCCTTATAATCCTAACTTTGTGCCGAAACCAAACCTTCAGAGAAACACTTACAATAAAAGCCAAGAAGTGAGCAAAAATAGGACGGAAGATGGAAGACCAATCTGCTTTAAATGTAACAAGCCAGGGCACGTGGCCCGTTATTGTAGGGTCAAGTTTATAAGAATCCTAGAAGAGGATCCAGCAGATACCCAAGAGAAGGTCGAAGAAAAATGCCAAATGAATGAAATATCAGAGAAATCAGGACCTCGGCTTTATGCTGATGTATGTCATAGCACACAGACAAATATTCCTACCCGGAATAGATATTCCGTGTTGGAAGATTTAAACTAAGCGTCGCGCCTGAATCTGTCAATCAAAGCAAGTCGACCATAAACGGAATCAAGAAGTTGGACCCTAAATACAAATTAAAAATTAATGTGGACAAGATAGGGACTTTTGAAGCTTTGGTTGATACAGGTGCTGACCTCTCAGTGGTCGACCTCAGAACGGCCCTCGATACAGGCCATGGTATAAGTAAACTCGCAAAAATTTGTGCAGGACCCGATGGAAAAAAATTGGACATGGTAGGAAGTATATTTTTAAATATAAAAATTGATGACGAAACATTATCACACAACTTTGTGATATTGAAAACGCATTTACGGACATTAATTCTTGGGAGAGATTTCCTTAAGAAAATGAACGCAAAAATAGATTGTAAGCAAGAAACTATAAAATATGATTTGACGAATAATCATGACGAAATCAATTTTGAAATGTTGAAAATAAAGAGTGCCAAGGATTCCATTGTACCGGAATGTTCCATGAAATTGATCAAGGCATTGGTAGAAACAGAGGATGGAGAATATATTATCGAGGAGAGCAGCAAAATGTTTCAAACAAATGGACTTCGTCTAGCAAGAAGCTTGATCAATGTTATAAATAGGGAAACACACATCTGGATAACTAATCCGTATCCTCGACCGTTAAAAATAATGAAAAACCAAACATTGGCTTTTGGAAGTAGTCCAGCGAAAATAAATGTGAGTCGAGAAAGAGAGGTAGAAAAGAACGAAGAACCTAGATTCCAAATAAACGAAAATCTTTCACCAAAGGAACAGAAGGAGTTAAAACAAGTTTTGTCTGGTCAATGTCAAAATTACGACCCTACCTTTATGGAAGACACTTTAAAATAGTAACAGACCATCACGCCTTATGCTGGCTCAAAAACTTGAAGGATCCAACAGGTCGATTGGCAAGATGGGCATTGAAAATTCAAGAATATGACTACAGAAAACTGAATAATGTGACAGTAAAAGATGTCTATCCGATCCCTAGAATAGACGAAGTTATGGATACTCTCCAAGGATCTACACACTTCTCAGCAATAGACCTCAGATCTGGATATTGGCAAGTTGAAGTCGAAGAAAGAGACAAAGAGAAAACAGCTTTCACTACAGCGCATGGATTATATGAATTCAACGTGATGCCTTTTGGACTTTGTAACGCGCCTGCTACCTTTGAGAGAAATATGGAGAATATGCTTGGAAATCTGAGATGGCAAATTTGTTTGTGTTATCTGGATGATGTTATCATATATAGCCCGGATTTTCCAACGCACCTCAAAAGACTTGAAGCTGTTTTTAGATGTTTTCGTGAATCTAATTTAAGGTTAAACGACAAAAAATGCCGATTTGCTTTTGAAGAATTGGAGATTCTCGGCTATATAACGAGCAAACATGGTATAAAACCCGCGGAACATAACATCAAAGCTGTCAGAAATTTTCCTCGACCCAAAAAGGTCAAAGAAGTACAATCCTTTTTGGGAATGTGTTCATATTATAGAAAATTTATCAAAGACTTTTCAAAAATTGCTGACCCTTTGACCAACCTTATAAAAAAAAGTGTATCATTTACCTGGACAGAAAGACAAGAGGAAGCGTTTCAAACCCTAAAAACAGCACTATTAAGTCCACCAATTTTAGGTCACTTCAATCCAAATGCACCTACTTATGTTCATACTGATGCGTCCAACATCGGCATAGGTGCAACACTTGTCCAAGACATCGGTGGTGAAGAGAAGGTGATCTCATATTTGAGTCGTACCCTAAGTAGAGCGGAGCAAAATTATTCAACCACTGAAAAAGAATGTCTGGCCGTTGTCTGGTCAATGTCAAAATTACGACCCTACCTTTATGGAAGACACTTTAAAATAGTAACAGACCATCACGCCTTATGCTGGCTCAAAAACTTGAAGGATCCAACAGGTCGATTGGCAAGATGGGCATTGAAAATTCAAGAATATGACTTCGATATAATACATAAATCGGGAAAGAAGCATCTGGACGCCGATGGCTTATCTAGGGGGCCCTTACCAGAAACTGATTGGGATGAGGATTTTGAAAGGCTATTTTTAAATCAAATAACAGACGAAGAGGATAAATTTATCGAAAGTGTTAAGAAAAACCTTAATGGAAGCAGGCGATGCCATTCGTCTAGTCAACATATATAGTCACGACCGTCTGTCGACCTCATGTCACGGATGCGCGCGCATCATCATTATGATCATTATATCATTATCTAATGATAATAATAATAATAATTATTATTATTATATTATTATTTTTTTTTTCAACATAGTCACGACCGTCTGTCGACCTCATGTCACGGATGCGCGCGCATCATCATTATGATCATTATATCATTATCTAATGATAATAATAATAATTATTATTATTATATTATTATCAACATATATAGTCACGACCGTCTGTCGACCTCATGTCACGGATGCGCGCGCATCATCATTATGATCATTATCTTCTAAAGAAGCTTCTATCTTTATAATTATGTATATTTACAAAAAGTCAATTCGCTCGCGCCTCTAGCGGTGAAAATGAGGGGTAATACCAGCTGACCTAATGTACATGTAAAGTTTGGAGCGGGACGTTTCACAAGAGTGACATCCACGGCTCCAATTTATAATTGTAACAAATAGTATTGGAATAAAAACATTCAATCGGATAAAACATGGGCGTTGCCCGGGTCATTCGTCTAGTATATATATATATAAAATTGAATGTCTGTGTGTCTGTGTGTGTGTCCTCTATGGATTCAAAAACCATACATCCAATCGCCGTGAAAATTTGGGATATTATTAGGCATATCCCCGGAAAGGTTTACGAAAAATAATTTCTTGAATATCTTAAATATCCTTAGAGTTATTTGTAGCTTTAACTCGCAAGCGGGGGGCGGGTGACCTCCGGGAACTACGTCCATCTTCCATAAACGACCATGATTTTATTCAACTTATCGAGTATTTTTCAAGGGACCGGGAAAATATGCAGATAAAACGATGATTTTGTAATGTAGAAAATTAGGAAAGACAAAATTCAGGATGACACGGCACACAGGGACCGGGAAAAAATAATCACTTTATCGAGAGATTCACGACCATGATTTTATTCAACTTATCGAGTATTTTTCAAGGGACCGGGAAAATATGTTCACTAGATAAAACGATGATTTTGTAATGTCAGGATGACACGGCACACAGGGACCGGGGAAAAAATGTTCACTTTATCGAGAGATTCAAATTTACGAGTTTCAAATTATCAAAATATATCTTTTTTTTTATAAGTTTATAGAGAATTGTTTTAACAAATGTTCGTTAGACAAACCTTTATAAAAAGCTATAAAACGAAGAGAAAAATTCTTTTATTAAAATGCATAGGCTACTAGCTTTCGGGCTCCAAGCCCTTCCACAGGTACAACGTATTGTGAGAAACTAACGCTATATATAGAATCGATATGCGATGAATCTGCATATTTTAACTATGTATGAGGCAACGATATCAAATTAAGATATGGAAAGAAGGCTTTTTAGAAATATTTAACAAATATAGGATATGATAATTGATAAAATTATGAAAGATTTAGCATACTATTAATAGAACTATTGCGAAATAAAATAAAATAAACTAAAAAATAAAAATAATAAGATAACGCGTTATCATCTCTGGATGCCAAACAACTGAAAAATACCATACACACCGTGACGCTAAAAAGTATAAACAGAGAGGAAAACAGGTTTGACCCGCCATCAGCGTAATCCTCGGATTATGAAAAATAGGGGTCGGGGGGGGGGGGGGGTATGCGGGTGGTTATGGCAAGATCAGGGGAGTGAAGTGGCCGGCCTAAAGATTATTACATATGTCTAGGTACTGTATTGGTATATCAATATGTCTGTTAATACTGTTGTTACTGATGGATAAAACTGCTTCGATAATTAACCTTTGATATTTATTGTTGATATTAGAGTATATGGTGGTAGGGGAGGATAGATTGAATGAGTGGCCAGTGGTGTCTATATGGTTGAAAATAAGGGATCTGTTGTCTTTGTTGGTAATGCATCTACCGTGCTCAGTCATCCTGATGGCTACGGACCTACCAGTCTCGCCTATGTAAGACGCGCTGCAATCGTTACATGAGACTGAGTAGACCGAGCCACCCGAGGACTGAGCAACGGTAGATCTAGGTAGTCTGGTAATAGGATGTCTGAGGATGGCGCCAATACTATTGCTATTAGAGAAATAGGTGTTGATCCCGTGTGATCTGAGGATGCGGGAGATGGCGACTGATTGGGTGGAGAAGGGCAAAAGACAACTGTTTCTGCTGAATATGCAGATTCATCGCATATCGATTCTATATATAGCGTTAGTTTCTCACAATACGTTGTACCTGTGGAAGGGCTTGGAGCCCGAAAGCTAGTAGCCTATGCATTTTAATAAAAGAATTTTTCTCTTCGTTTTATAGCTTTTTACAATTCATTAAGAGAAATTTCGTCAACCTCATTAAAAGACAAACCTTTACTCGGGTAAAACCTCGGGCGAAGCCGGGTACGTCCGCTAGTATATATATATAAATGAATGTATGTGTGTGTGTGTCCTTTATGCCTAATCAAACCACTCATTGGAACGCCATAAAATTTTGGGAAGTTATTTAGTATAGTACTGGGAAGGTTTCTAGCAAATAAAATTTTTGAAATAACTTTTCGCCTAAAAATAATCAAGATAAATATTCTAATTTATCTGTTATATTTTCAACAATCTGCCCTAAATATTATCATGATGATACAATGATTTTTTAATGCAGAAAATTAGGAAAGACAAAATTCAGGATGACACGGCAATTTATTTGAGACAAGAATAATGATACAATTCCAAGGCAAGAAGATACTATTCCTTTAACTTCCAATTACCGGGGGAACCAATTAATATTGATTTTATTCAACTTATTGAGTATTTTTCAAGGGACCATGAAAAATGTTCACTTTATCGAGAGATTCGTTAGACAAACCTTTACTCGGGTAAAACCCGGGCAGAGCCGGGTACATCCATACAAGAATAATGACACAATTCCATGGCAAGATACAATTCCTTTAACTTCCCATTACCAAGGGAACCAATTAATATTGATTTCATTCAACTTATCGAGTATTTTTCAAGGGACCGGGAAAAAATGTTCACTTTATCGAGAGATTCGTTAGACAAACCTTTACTTGGGTAAAACCCGGGCGAAGCCGGTACGTCCGCTAGTTTTAAATAAAAAATTCATGACCTATTTACTTCAACCTATCATTAAGTATATTTACCTTTGTACAGAACCAAGTACAGACATCTGATGTCCGCTATTAGACAACCTGGATAGTTGGCTGTGACTATAGTACGTGGTGGTTCCAGGAAACTGCCCGGGTAATTTCAAGAGAGAGAGAGATTTGAATAAAATATCTATAACTAGCCAAATGAACAGGACAACTCCCAGGTTTTAGCCCAGGTTTTACCAGAGTGTTTATTTTTGAAATTAAATGCCGTTTTGAGTTGAATAATAATCATTTCACACCCACACAAACATTTTTTATATTTACTCTGTTTCTCTCCGGTTCTAACTTAGTAAATGTTTTTCCGATAATTAATGAGTTATGAATTAAGATAACAATAATAACTTTGTACAAGTAGAAACACAAGTCTGGGAGAAAATTTTCTTTTATAAGAGGAAGATCACGTTCAGCCAAGACGTCCTTCTAAGGGTACAAAATGACATGAGTGTCAAAAAATATTCTTGAAATGTATATAAACCATAGCTAATCGTGTTAAATTGTACCCATAGAAATTATTTGCCAATATTGACAAATATATATTAAATATGTCTTTTTTTAAATATCTACATATATATTTATTTTGAAAATAGAGCAATCCATATTCAATTCATTAGATAATAAAAAGGCATATATTGGATTTAATAAAAGACTTATTTTGCTAATATTTCGGCTGGCTGAGCGCCAAATTTTATCGAGGCATCTTTGTATACACTGTGTATACAAAGATGTAATGCCTCGATAAAGATTGGCGTTCTGCCAGCCAAAATATTGGCAAAATAAATCTTTTATTAAATCCAATATATGCCTTTTTATTATCTAATATATATTTATATATCTTCTATATATATATATATATATATATATATAAATCAATGTTTGTATGTTTGTTTTTTGGATGTCCTGTATACAAATTCTCAGTAGTTCACTAATTCAAACCAAAATTTCCATACATAGGTAAAAAATAACGGGAAAGACGATAGGCTATTTTAAAAAATATATAAATCAATTATTAAAACTATATATTCAAATTATTCTACTTAGATCACGAACAGCGCCCTCTATCAAAGATTAGATTAAATTATGCTGATGCAAACAAATAGATAATGCTAATAACAAACAATTATTTAAAAAATCTTATCTAAATATATATCACTCGGGTACTATGCACACGGGTCACCCGTCTAGTTTCTTTATGAAAAATCGAAAATATTTTTCAATAAAAATCGATTTATAAAGAAATATATTCATAAAAATCGATTCAGTTGAAAGTGGATGTTTGCTCGAAAAATAAAGGGCAGTTGGCGTTCTGCGCTACATGAACCTGTAGGTTAAAAAATATACAAAAAATAATAATAAAATTATAAATTATTTAATATAAAAAATTAAAATAAATTTATTCTTCTGTGAATAATATTTTTATTGAAATCTTACATTATCATCATAGAAATGTAAATAAACAGCTTCAAATTGGGTTTAATATGTAATTTTTATTTCATATATTTTATTAAATTAAAAATATATAATTTTCTCTTTCCGAATACACATGGCTCTACTTTTGGAAATTAAAAATGAAAATTGGGTGAAGGTAAAGGAGTTGTTAGAATCTGGCGCAGATATTAATATAAAGACCAAAAGAGGGAATTCACCACTGCACTTGACTGCTCGTAAAGGCCATCAAGACTTAGTTCAGTACCTGGTAGAGGCTGGGGCAGTTGTGAACCCTCTGAATGGTTGTAGACAATCCCCCTTACATTATGCTATTTTGGGCCGCGAGCTATCCATAGCAAGTTATCTTATTGACGCGGGAGCTGATGTAAATATCAAAGATATTAGAAATTGGGTTCCACTGTTGTATGCAATTACGGATTGGGTGAAAAGGAAATTGGAAATTAGAGAGAATGCCGCAATTTACCACAAATATAAAGATTTGATTCGTAAATTTGTTGAAGCTGGAGCAGATGTAAATATTTCCAATTCTATTACAACGCCATTTCTTAAATTATTTGAAGAAATAAATGATAGTGAATTGTTTCGATTGTTTATAGAGAAAGGGGCGGACACCAATGCCAAGAAAGATGATGGCATTTCTATCTTAATGATTGCAGTCAAGATGGGGAATGTCGATTATTTCAACTGTTTATTGAATGCGGGAGCTGATACTAAACATGTAGATAAAACAGGAAAATCTGCTTTATTTTATGCTGCAGCTAGCCAGTGCCCTGGAATTCTAGAATATTTCCTTAAATCCGGGTTTGATGTTAATGTTAGGAATAATGAGGGTCAGACTCCGTTTATGTTCGCGCCTGAAAATGAGAGTACTATTAATATCAAAATGTTGTTAAATTCAGGCGCCGATATCAACGCTAGAGACAACGCTGGTGGCACTTTACTATCACTGGCAATCAATTATCACCACTATCAAATCATCAGACTTCTAGTTGAAGCTGGAGTCCAGGTGGATGTCGAATACAAAGATCGTTTTAAAATTATTACCTTAGCTGCTTTTAATGCAAGATGGTGTGGAAATACTGTATTGAAAATGCTACTAAGAGCAGCCCATGATATTGATCTGGTCCAACTCTTACAGTATAATCCAGTTATTAATGGTATTTATAGATATGAAGATATAATTAAACTGATTGGGAACTATTTTCTCCTTCAAAACCCTGAGGCATATAAACCAGTATTCCCACAGGAATTGTCAATATGGTGGGATGAATGTAAGATACAGGTGCAGAGACTGCAACGACACAAGTTAGGCAGAAGTTCTATCTCCTTGAGTGCCTATCTCTTGGAAATGGATTTCAACCAAAGGGCAAGTTTTGTATCCAACAACACCGCCGAGATCCGACAAAAGCTGGAGTCAGAGATGTCGTTGTACAAACAGAATGCTGACCTCTATGTTGAAATGATCGAAGAATATTTCTCGGAAGACATAAAGAGAACAAAGCTTCTTTACAAATGGAATTTCATCACTCAAGATCAGCTGTTCAAATTGACAACAGTGTCAGTTCGACTCCTCATAGCGAAGCACCTCGCTGATTACAACCTTGAACAGTTTGTAAACTCCAAGGACAACTAAGCTCAAGTCATAACTTTGATTCCTTTTCCAGCTCTATATATTCAAATTAAAATTGAGAAGCGCGTTTAAACGCAATTTTTTTTTCACAAAGAATTTCTTTTTAATATAAAATGCAAGCTGTCAGGTTTTTAATCGCTTTTCAACAGGTTTTATTAAACATCAACTGTTCCTTAATAAACTTCAAACATATTCAGCATCTGGACTTGATACAAGCCTTGACTTCAACTACCTAATTTCATTTTTATAAATAAATAATTTTTTAGATTATAAAGAGCATGTTCATAAATTAAAAGCAAAACAATATCTTTCTCGAAATTACGGTAAATTACAAATATATGTCTTTAGAAATACATTCATGTATATAAATTTAAATAAACTTTTCAATTCTAATTGGAATTTTTTATTTTGAAGTGGTTTTCATTTGGTTCGATTACTATTGATTAAAACATTGTTAAAAGCAACTACTAATTTATTTGAGAAATGTTTTCTGTAAATATAAAATGTTATTAATAAATTTTATTATGCTAACACATGTGTGCCTGAAAATTGTTTTATCTATATACAAATTATAAACTCTATAATTTCCATCTAAGCTTCCTTCAATATATATAGTAATATAAAATAGATTATATTTTCAATTCAGTTGTTGGGCAATTCTGAGATGTGAACAGTCAAAATGAAAATGAACTCGGGAGTTTTTATTATATATGTCTCTTCTGTTGTAATTATGTAATTTAGATTTGGATAGATATCGTTAATATATTTGCTGATAAAATGGGAATTTTGTGAGTTGAATTTGTTTCAGCTTAATATTATGAAGGGCTTCTAGAATACCAATATTTAAAATATGGCCTAGTAAAAAGGTTTCAGATAATTCAATTTTCATCACGAGTGAGCAAATTGAAATAAATGATAAAATCTCTAAATTTTTATAAAACATTTTCATATAACAACAGCAAAAAGCTCTATAAAGTCATTTTCGTCTTATACAGTTGCTTCTAGCATTAATGTAGGGTACATACAGGAATAAAAGTACCAGTAATTATCAATTATATTTACAGTGTCTCAAATAAGGAGCGGAAAAAAGAAGAGGATGGCTCAGCATAAACCTCTATACAAGCAGTTGTTAAAAACAAGAAGTTATTTTTTAAAGATAAAGAATATAAATCTTAAATAAATTTGAGAGTATAGTGTATCTTATCTATATATTTAGATAGAATAGATAAAAAAAGAATTAAATAAACAAAACATCTTGATAATATCATTTTTGACATTATTTTTTATTGTGTAGGGAGTTCTCTATATTTATTAGTAAAACATTGAGTAGTTGGTGACTTCTGTAAGCTCCAGAACCTGGGTTGCTTGAATAAATTAGTGAAACATACGAGGTGTGTTCAAAAGGTATCGCGACTTTTGTGTTTTTTCAAAAATTATTTATTTATTCATGAATACCTATTTTGTCCTCTTCAAAGTAATCCCCATGAGATATTATACACTTGTGCCAACGGTTTTTCCAATCTTCGAAGCACTTCAAAAAATCATTTTTTAAAATCTTTTTCAGCTTTTTTATTTATTTCGTGTCAATTTACAGGTGTTACATTCGAGCACAGCTCGCGAGTCACCTTGTCCTGGCTATTTACACATGGCGAGTTGGTGGAGTAGAAGTGGTCCCCCTAGGCCTTGCAGGAGGGCAGCTGTTGGGCGATGAGCTCTTGATTAAGTGTCAGGGCCGGGTCGTCGGAATCGGGGATTGATATCTCCTTTATTTTGTAGAATATCTTGTATGGTTGGATTATATATATATATATATATATATATATTTGAATTTTGCATTTGGAAGTATAATTTCTTAACGAAAGTTTGGTACATATCTTCTAGATCGGGTTGGTTCAAGTCCTCCTTCAATATCTTGTTTGATAGGGTGAATGGAGCTCCTATACTTGTCCGAAGGCAGATTCTCATAAATGCATTTATCCTATTTTTTTGGGGTTGTAATATATTTACCCCAAATTGGGAGTGCGTATGTTACTATCGGGAGGATGCAACTTCTGTATAGAGTAAACTTTTGTTTTGTATTCAATTTGCTTCTATAGTTGAACAGGCTTGATAATTTATGCGATAAAAGGGAATAAAAGAAGAAAAGTTTCTTTATTAGACAATTATAATGGTGCGAGCTTTCGGGCAAAATACCCTTCTACAGGCGTGGTAGACGTGACACTATAACGTAGGTAATGTGGCTAGAGAGAGAGTATATACACATGATTATTTACATATTAGCGGAATGTGCTATGCAAATGGGGATTTTTCATTTGTTATGAATATTGTAATTAAAGAGATAGTAGGCAAATAGGGCATTTGTATATTTGGAGTTTGAGTCTATAGAGGAATATGTTAACGTAAATTATAGGATATGCGATATTTCGAAGAATTTTAGGAAATGTTGATATCGGGCTATCGTGTTATGGTTATTACTGCAAGGCCAGGAGAGCACGATAGGCATCAGGAAGATCTATTTTACGGTTGATGCTGTTATGTCTGTGGGATTCTATGGATTCGAGAACTAATCGCTGGTGCTGGTTATGAATGCGTCTGTAATGTATGGTGGGGTGGTTGGTGTTGAATGTATGGCCAGTATTGAGTGTGTGCTGGTAAAGGAGGGACCTGGTGTCTTGGTTGGAGATGTTTCTAGAATGCTCAGACATTCTGATGGCGACGGATCTACCTGTCTCGCCAACGTATGTGGCAGAGCATTGCTCACACGAGACAGAGTAGACCGCGCCAACAGAATGGAGGGGATCAGGGGGGGCATGCGATTTAGTATATGGGTGACGGAGGGATGTGAGCAGGTTGGAGGAGTTTTTATATAAGGTGCGGATACCGTATGCTTTAAGGCTTCTGGCTATGTCGGCTGAGGAGGGGGAGTAGGGAAGGAAACATAATGATCTGTAAATTTTAGGTTGGTTGGAGGGGCCAGGTGTATATGAATGTCTATTGATGAATTCAAGCGGAAACGATGCTATGGAGAGGTGCGATATGATGAGATTTTTCTCAATTTCTTTAAATATATCGAGCGAACAGTGGGTATAGATTCTTTTAGTGAGAGCTTTTACTATGTTGATTTTGTGGGAAATGGGGCAGTGTGAATTGAAATGGGTATAACTGGGGGGACACTGTTTTTTGTAGTAGACTGTGGTGTGGAATGAGGATGCAGTACGTATTATTAGGATGTCTAGGAAAACGTCTACCACGCCTGTAGAAGGGTATTTTGCCCGAAAGCTCGCACCGTTATAATTGTCTAATAAAGAAACTTTTCTTCTTTTATTCCCTTTTATCGCATAAATAATACCGAGAAGATTATAACTGTCTTTATAGGCTTGATAATGTTATTTTTGCGATTTTTGCTTTCTTTATGATATTTTTGACATGAATGTTGAATTTCAACTTGGAGTCTAAGGTAACTCCAAGATATTTAACGCTGTCAGTCCAGTTAATAGGGCTTTGGTTTACCTTTAGGATGGATTGTGGCTTGAATTTTTTATTGTCTAGTGGAGGAAAAATTATTTCCTGAGACTTTTTTGGGTTGATGTCTAATTTCCAATCGTTGCACCATTTGGTTATACTGTTTATGTAATTTTGGAGTTGTGTAGTTATTATTCCTATTGATTTGGAGTTTGATAAAATTGCTGCGTCATCTGCGAAAAGTTTTATTTGACATTTTGGATGTGGAGGGAAATCGTTGATGTAGATGTTGAATAGGTAGGGTCCAAGGATAGAGCCTTGAGGGACTCCAATCTGGGTTGGTTTTGCCGTGGTTATATAATTCCCTTGCTTAATTGAAAAGGTTCTGTCCTGGAGATAGTTTTTCAAGAATTTTATAAAATCCCTTGGAAATTGATTTTTTGTTATTTTTGCTATCAAGCCATCATGCCATACTCTATCAAAGGCTTTGGTAAGGTCTAGAAAAACAGCACCTACTGCCTCCTTGTGGGACTTTCTTATTTGGATGTAGTCTATTACTGTGATTAGCTGGTGGGTTGTGGAGTGTCCTTTTCTGAATCCAAATTGTTGAGGAATGATAAAGTTAATAGAATCCATGTATGTCTGCAATCTGCGAAGAACAATCCTCTCGTATACCTTACTGATGGTAGAGAGAAAGCTGATTGGTCTGAGATCTTCAGGTGATTTGACAGGTGATTTTTTTGGAATGGTTATGATAATGGCATGTTTCCATGTCTTCGGGAAGTAGCACAGGTGTAATGCAGCATTGAAGTTCCCAGCGAGGAAAACTATCCATTTGATGGGGAGGTTTTTAGTCATTTGCGGCGTAATATTGTCGTGGCCTGGAGCTTTGTGATTACCTAGGTTTTTAATCACTTCCTTGACTTCATTTGGCGTTGTCATTGATAGTATATTCTCTTGGGGATGATGGCAAGTGTTATCTGTTAGGTAAGACGGAACCTCATCATCCGCCTTGGAAAAGTGTTTGGAAAAATGCTCTGAAAGATCATTTCCAATTTCTTTGTCGGTCAGCAAGGTTTTTCCATTTGCATTTAAACTAGTGATTTTGTCAGTTTTTTTCCTAATGGGTTTTGTTTTTTTCCAGAAGTCTGTTGGGCTCGATTCAAGTTTGCTTAAAAAACTATTCCAATTTTCAGATTTCTCTGCTTCAAGGGCTTGATTTACCTTTCCTTGAAGATTGAGGTAAGTAGCTCTATGAGCTGGATCCCAGGTTGATTGCCATCTTTTCCTAGCTTTATTTTTCTCCCTTATTAAGGCTTTGGTTTTTGGGTTCTTTATTAATTTGGAGGATGAGACTATGGTGTTTTTCGAGTAGCTATTATTAATTTTCTCGTTTAAAATTCCAACTGCTGAATCAATGTCTACTTCAGTTTTCAAGGGGAGTCTGGGGGGCGTGGTGGAGATTAGATCTTGTTGAAAATGAACCCAATTAGTTACTCGGCTGAGCTGGGTTGTGAATTCATCCTTTGGGCAATTCAATTCAAAGATTACAGGGAGATGGTCAGATGATAAATCGTCGGTGGTTCTGGCCTTTGGGGTCCAAGGAATGTTTTTAAGTATATCTTGGTTGTTTGAAATATATAGGAGTTTCAGCTATGCTTCCTTCCTGCGGTGTATAAGACCGGTGGTATTAAGCTGTATGTTTGTCCATGTGTAGTAAACCCCATAGAGATTCTCTCTTGGTCATACTTATTCTTTATTAATATAAAAACTTCACCAAGTCTGTAAAACACCAATTAAGATTGACTTTGATTGTTGACCTGTTTTTTGATTGTGCCATTCTAAATGAATTTTCCCAGCCAGCACTATTCCCTTTATGAGAACTCTACACGCCAATGAATTGGCGAAATTTCTTTGTCTTACAAATTTATATTGTTTTGAATTCTTGGTTGGAAGTTGGTTTGGAACAAATACATCAACCAATTGTTTATTTATTTAATTCCCGGCGTTTCTGTGACTCGCCTTGACTCTCCTCAGAGGAATATTTATTTTGATTCCTATTTCTACTTATATACATACCCGATTTTCTAAACTAATATGTAAATATCTGAGTATATTCAGATATATGACATTTTACATGTACTTTAGGAAATCGTATACGTCATAAGTAGAAATAGGATTCAAAATAATCAATCCTCTTAGGAGAGTAACAGAATCACTCAAATGTCGAGAATATAATGGACTAGCCGAATGACCCGGGCAACGCCCGGGTTTTACCCGATTAAATGCCTTTATTCAAATACTTGTGGGTGGCATGGAATTCTAGGCGGAGTCAGATAACAAATTATTTATTGTAAAATCAACTTTTAATTACATTTATTTATACAAATTATCAGAAGGGTTAAATTGGTGTATACTACATGTTGAAGTTATTTTTTGTTTTTTTATCTGTGTGTGTGTGTGGTCAAATATCAATTCTAGATTATATAATGTTAGACATATGTGCTTGATATATTATAGATAAATATTTACATTTCATATTATTTATGATTTATATTTAGAATGATGTATAATTATTTTATTATATTGATATGGCAACAATTAATATGATATTAATGTTAATTCATATAATTTTAATAAAGTATATTTTAAAAGCATTATATATTTATAAGATGAATAATTTTAATATTTGAATTGAATAGTTATTAGACAAATTAAAACTTATAATGAAAATAGGAAAAGTTAATATTTGGGAGCCGCTACATACTATTCGTTACAATTATAAATTGGCGCCGTGGATGTCACTCTTGTGAAACGTCCCGCTCCAAACTTTGTGTCTGAGAAGC
The DNA here is from genome assembly GCA_030710605.1 of Cordylochernes scorpioides. Taxonomy (NCBI): domain Eukaryota; kingdom Metazoa; phylum Arthropoda; class Arachnida; order Pseudoscorpiones; family Chernetidae; genus Cordylochernes; species Cordylochernes scorpioides. The sequence goes on along the minus strand of CP092879.1, from coordinate 75,196,685 downwards.
GATATTTTTATAAAGAAATGATCTGGCTTTGTGTCTTCTGCTCGAATGAATGTTTTTCTGTTAGAATTTTATTCCTGCATACTAAAAATGAACTGGCTTCACCCGTGGTCTCTGCTTTTTGGAATTTTTCCGGATATAATTTTGTATCTGATAATCAAATATGATACAGCAATATTGTCATCATCATTTTCTCAATAAAAAACAACTACTTTTTTCCCAGAACCTCTCAATTTATTTTTCTTGACTAAAAATCCGAAAAATATATTTTCCAGATTTTCTCTATGTTCTGTTAAAACACGTTTTACATGTTAATTAGGTCAGCTGATATTACCTCCTATCTTCACCGCTAGAGGCGCTGCTTGCGAGCGAAAGGGCAAATGTGCAACGCAATTTGCAAATAACTTGTATACATACTTTTATACTTGTGTACATAGACCATAAATCTGTACATAGACAGGAAAAGCACATATATTTTAATAATATAAATGAGTTTTAAAAATTGTAAAAAAAAAAAAAATGCATCGGCCGGGAATCGAACCCGGGGCGCCCGCGTGGCAGGCAAGCATTCTACGAGTACCACTGAACCAAAAGCAAACGGTAACAGAATTGTTGATGACTCTGATACTTTTATATTTTATTATTGGTAAATATAAGTATAGTTTTTCTGAATTTAGTTTTGTTGTTTCATTCTGAGTGCTCACAAGGATGATATCTTAAAATTATGGAAAGAAAAAAGAAAGCAATAAATGTGAGTTTCACGTTTTTTTCATAAAGATTTATTTATTTATTATCATTTACAAAGCACGCGATATCCGTCTTGGATATTTGCATGCATACACAAGTTTGGGAGCTTATTTACAGTAATTATTAATATGATTTTAGTTATTATAAATAGAAATTATTAACGTATTTGTCAATTGGTTAACGGTTTATTTACCCTATAATGAGTATTAGTGAACATCACAAATAAGAACAGAAATTTAGAGCTATTTACAGCATATAACTATATACCAGTTATTACAGCCCAGGCTATCTATTACTAAAAACTTTCTACAAAATCTATTAAAATTTATATATGTTTAGTTTTATTCTGAACATAGGTGGCAGAAGGCGGCGCGCGGCGGAGAGAGAAAGAAGAGCTACGTCATCGCTGACCAATGGGAGGCCATCTGGCTGCGCCACCAGAGGGAGCTCGCCACCTTCTCGAACATTCTTAAGACGCTCGCCACTAAAGAACAATGCCTTTAAGCTGCGGCTTTAAATCTATTGTAAATTCTTTAAATATTTATTGTAAAGAAAATTAAAATAAATTCATTTGTAAAGCTTGGGATAATTGCCTGACCAAAGATAAGTACATTTGTTTCTTTAAGTTATTATAAAACATTCTATTCAATTAAGGCCTAACGAGAACAAATTGTTTGTAAAGAATCATTCTGCTTTTCCTCCTTGCGTATTTGCCAACTGGGAAACAAAACATTGGTGCCGAAACCCGGGAATAAATATATTAAATAATTATTTATATATAAATAATTATAATTCATTTTTGATATATTATTAAAATTAATAATATCAAAAATTAAAGATGGCTGCCAAAATGGCTGCCAAATTTAAAGCTACTTTAAATATTCTTGAATTTCATTTCAAACAAGTGGATTATTTTGAGCAAATTTCGCTCAAGATAATTGAAGCGAAGGATGATGCAAATTTACAGACATTTAAACAAGATATTTTAGATATAAAATCTAACATTGAAAAAACTTATTGTAATCTTTTAACATTTTCTGAATTTGATGATGAAGTTTACTTTTCTAGAGTTATGCAATACAATGATAATCTTAGAAGTTTAGTGGCGAATATCAATAAAGTATCTTGTACAGCCATTTCAAGCAACTTCCTAAATTTAATTTACCTTCCTTTTCTGGTGATGTTAACGAATGGCTTAGTTTCAAGCAATTGTTTTCTATGTCTATTGATTCCAATACCGCTCTAACTGATTCACAAAAGCTGCAATATTTACAATCAGCTGTTACTGGAGACGCTGAACGACTTATTAGGGGATTTCCTGTTATTGATGAAAACTATGCCCATGCTTGGGCCACATTGGTCTCCAGATATGATAACAAAAAAAGAACTTGCCTTTTCACAATGTACAAAATTATTCACTTTAAAACCTTTAAAACTAATAAATTCCAAGGCCATTTTCGAACTACTAGATATAAGTAATGAAGCCATGAGAAATTTGAAATCACTGGGTTTGGAGAGAAATACACTTGTTGATATCTTTCTAATACATTTCCTACAAAGAAGAATAGGTGATGATTTGAAAAGGCAATGGGAATTGACGTTGATAGATGATGGCTTTCCATCCTACGAAAATTTTATTATGTTTATTGAAAAACAAGCAAAAAGTTTGCAATCGATAAAAGGTTATGCTAAAGAGGATAAATCTGTAGTGAAACAAACACATGTATATAATTCTATTTCAAAAGGTGATGATAAATGCCTATTATGCAAAAATTCACATCCTATATTCAAATGTGACAAGTTCCATAAAAGTTCTCTCCTTGAAATATGGAACATAGTCAAAACCAATAACCTTTGTTTCAATTGTTTGCGATCCAACCACAGAGTAACGTCATGTAAATTCACTATGCATTGTAAATCATGCAACAAAAACATCACACTCTTTTGCATTCCTTCCAACCCGAATCTTTGAATACCACTTCAATTAAAGCTCCAATTGCCCAATCTAGCGTTTCATGTTTTCTCAGTGATACAACAAAGCCCAATGAGACAATCTTATTATCTACTGCTATCGTGAGAGTGAGAGCAGAAAATGGATCGTTTCATCCATGCAGAGCTTTGATTGATACTGGTTCTCAAAGAAGTCTAATAACAGAAAATTGTCGTGAAAAGTTGAATCTTCCTGTTAAAAAGAGCCAACTTACAGTTTTTGGAATTGGTACCCAACCAATACAGCAGTCTGCTAGTGAGACTTTTCTTCAATTTAAGCCTCATTTTTCTGATAGAATATTCAAAATTTCATCCATAATACTCGATCAAATCACTGTTGATTTACCTAATTTTCTGATAAATAGAGATAATTGGCCTCATCTTAAGAATACTTTATTAGCAGATCCCAATTTTGATAAAACGAGTCCCATTGATTTAGTAATTGGTGCAGACCTAGCCCTATTTTTGTATACAGGAAAACTACGATGCCAAAATCATCCAGGACCCTCTGCCTGTAGTTCCAAGTTAGGATGGATACTTCCAGGAAATGTTTCCAGTTCTGAGACTGGAAACAGCTATATCTCATTATGCTCAACATCCCAAGGAGATGATAATCTGCGAAAGTTTTTTGAATTGGAATCGGTTCCTGCCGCTCTTCCATTGACTAAAGAGGAGAAGAGTTGCGGGGACATTTATGACAAGAACTTTTGCATATCAACAGATGGAAGATATTCTGTTGGTCTACCGTTTAAATCTGTGCCTAATCTCGGAGACTCGGACATTTCTCGAATTTATGACCCTTTGGGATGGTTATCACCGGTGATCATTAGCTTCAAGATTCTGTTCCAAACTTTGTGGAAACAGAATTTGGATTGGGATGATCCCTTGTCTGAATCGTTGTGTTCTCATTGGAGGAGAGTGAAAATGGATTTGTGGCCATGCTAAATCATATTAAAATTCCTAGATATATTTCCTGCAAGGGACTTATACATTCTTTAGAACTCCGCGGATTTTATGATGCTTCCGAATCTGCATATTCATCAGTTGTTTATATGAAATCTCGTTTTAAATCTGGTCATGTTCAAGTCACATTGATTGCTGCCAAGACAAAAGTCGCTCCCTTGAAGGCAACGTCAATACCTCGTCTGGAGCATTGTGCTGCTCTTCTCCTTTCAAATTTATATGATTCCATTTGCAGCTCATTGCTGTTGCAGATTGACCGAGTAATTTTGTGGACAGATTGCCAGATTGTTTTATGTTGGATAAAATCTGAATCAAAACATTGGAAACCTTTTGTTGGTAACCGGATTGCAGAAATTCAGCAACTAACTCTGCAATCTTCTTGGTACTATGTGTCTACCAAGGATAATCCTGCAGATTGCGCCTCCAGAGGTATAACCTCTTCAGAACTAGTAAACCATTCACTTTGGTGGAATGGTCCTGATTGTCTGTCAAACTCAAGTTTACAAGATCCGCTACCAATCACATATGAACTTCCAAAAGAAGCTTGTCATGAAAAAAGAAAGACTGTTCCGATTGTTCATTTCACTACTTGTCCTATTCTAGACTTTATTTTTAAATTCTCAACATCAGGAAGCTGAGCAGAGTTACGGCATGGCTCCTAAGATTTATCCACAATGCTAGACACAGCAGCGACAAAATAAAACACAAAGAATTGTCCTCTAATGAGCTCGATAATTCATTTCGAACTCTTATTCAAATCATTCAAAGTTCAGAATTTAAAACTGAAATTCAATGTTGTAATCAAAGCAAAGTATTACCAACAAACTCAAAACTTTTATCCTTAAACCCATTTATTGATTCATCAGGAATTCTACGTGTAGGAGGTCGACTGCGCAAATCCAACCTGCAATTCAATGTAAGCATCCAATAATTCTTCCTCACAACCATTTTGTTACAGAATTGATTGTTCAACAATTCCACGTAGAGCATCTTCATTCTGGTCTCCAATTAACTCTGTGTGCCATCCGACAAAAGTACTGGATTCCATCCGGTAGAATTCTAGTAAAAAAGCTCATTAATCGTTGCATGACATGTTTCAAGACGAAACGCCAAGTGTCAAAACAAATCATGGGAGATCTGCCTATCCATAGAATCATACCCTCAAGCCCGTTTAGCAAAACAGGAATAGGCTTCGCAGGACCATTTATAACTAAACCTAATGGCATAAGAACAAAAGTAACATTAAAATCATATATAGCATTATTCATTTGTTTCTCAACGAAGGCTATTCACCTTGAGATAGTTTCAGATCTGTCAACCCCTGCCTTCCTCGCTGCTTTTAGAAGATTCATCTCTCGTCGAGGAAAACCCTCTGATATTTTCACCGACAACGCTACTAACTTTAAAGGAGCTAAGAATATTTTGAATAATATACATCAACTTGTAAAGGATTCTTCAATTCAAAATTATGTCGCTAATGAACCAATCACTTGGCATTTTATACCTCCATCTGCTCCAAACTTCGGCGGCATTTGGGAAGCAGGAATTAAATCATTGAAGTATCATCTCCTAAGGTGTTTAAAATCTGCAGTTTTAAATTTTGAAGAACTCAATACTCTGACAAGTCAAATTGAAGCGTGCTTAAATTCTCGCCCGTTGTATCCGATGAGTTCGGATCCAAATGATTTCAACCCTCCCACTCCAGGACATTTTTTGATTGGAAGACCATTAACAGCACTCGCAGAGCCCAGTTATCACCCTAATGACAACGACTTAACTAGATGGAAATTAATTCAAAAGGCCAGAGATGTTTTCTGGCAAAGATGGTCCAGGTAATATCTAAACAATCTGCAACAACGGTCCAAATGGAAAAAACCCTCTTCCAACCTGAAGGTTGGAGATTTGGTGTTGGTAAAAGACATTCCTATGCCTTCAATGCAGTTAACCTTGGCCGCATCACCAAGGTGTCACCTGGAGCGGATGGCTTTGTCCGAGTTGTGGAACTTCAAACAGAGAAACAACATCATCTAATAAGACCCATCTCGAAGATTGCACTTCTGCCATTCTAATTCTTCTTCAAAAAAAAAAAAACTTTCTACACTATGTGATCCTTTTCTTTTGCCTTTAGTGTGGACTACGTCCACAGGAGGGGAGTATGTTTAGTTTTATTCTGAACATAGGTGGCAAAATGCGGCGCGCGGCGGAGAGAGAAAGAAGAGCTACGTCATCGCTGACCAATGGGAGGCCATCTGGCTGCGCCACCAGAGGGACCTCGCCACCTTCTCGAACATTCTTAAGACGCTCGCCACTAAAGAACAATGCCTTTAAGCTGCGGCTTTAAATCTATTGTAAATTCTTTAAATATTTATTGTAAAGAAAATTAAATTAAATTCATTTGTAAAGCTTGGGATAATTGCCTGACCAAAGATAAGTACATTTGTTTCTTTAAGCTATTATAAAACATTCTATTCAATTAAGGCCTAACGAGAACAAATTGTTAGGTAAACAATCATTCTGCTTTTCCTCTTTGCGTATTTGCCAAGTGGGAAACAAAACAATATACATATTAAAATTTATATACATTCATACAATCATAAAGATTATGTCGATAAAATGGGAAACAAGAAACTGTGCAAGAAGGCAGCCAATATCAGAGACACAAGGATTGAAATTTAATACTGAATAAGAAGACCACAGACTTGCCTAGAATTGCGGCTTTAATTTATGAATAAATAAATTCATTTTTTTCACACATTATAGAGATATAGTTCTTGGTCTCTTGATTGTGTAATGGGAAATTTTACAGCGTAAGAATAGTTAAGATTTTCTATGTTAAATTATTTTAAAAGAGGTTTTTATAATTGTTCTTGCGTACTATATTATTCGATTTATTTTGTAACGATCAAAATATATGTTTAGTTATTTAATAGCCATTACAAAGAATAAATATTGTCACGTAGAGAATTAGATAAGACAAACTTCAGGATTATATTATGATACATAGCACGCCATCTGTTATGAATATTCGAAACTATTATAGACATGTATGATTCTTTTGAAAATTAAACAATTTCTACAGTCCTTACTGATTTTTCCATTACAGTAAGGACAATGTATATTTTGTATAAATGTATGAATGTATAAATTGTTTAATTTTAAAAAGAATCTCTCTCATACGCGTCTATAATAGTTTTGAATATTCACACACACAAAAAAAGCCATTATTAAGACACACAGGTCTTTCAGAGGATTCTCCTTGGAGTTACAAGACGGAGAAACCTATGGAAGTGGGAAATATACAAAGGTGTAAAAGTGGAGAAAGATTATATACACATGGTAAATACATACAGATTATTTTTTTAATAATCCTATGGAAAATAAGAAAAAATATTTTTGGAAATATGGATGGAAGAAGTGAAGAGCGAAAAGAGGAAAGAAAACAGGTATTTACATATGGAACATACATATAATGGAACAAGTCAATTTAAGCTCTTCTGCTCACACAGCACAGGTGGACCATAGCTTTTTTCAAGAAATCTTTAAGAGATTTTCCAGGAAAATCCGAATGTTCAGAGAGTTTCGAATATTCATAAACTTCAGAATAACACAGAAATTTATTTAAAACACAAGCATTAACTGATATTTGTCCAAAGGAAGTTTATTCAATGAGTTTGGTATTAAACAAACTGAGGCCACCAGGTGTTGACATGGAGGATCCTGAATTGGTGGAATCAACAAAATCTCATCTGCGGGCAAAGTTGTTCTCCATTGCGCGGCCTGATCTCTGGATCTTGAACATTGTTTAATTTAGTTAGAATATTTATGTTTATATAAAGGTTTAATATAATTTTTCTATGATTGTGAAAATATTCATTTAATTTATCATCATCACCTTTTTTGTTTACAAAAAATGTCATATGAAAAATAAAGTAATGTAAATGAACGAAGTGGTTGCCCTCATGATTACTGATTCCATGTTTTAATAATCTAAGGTTTATGTTGTAAAAAATTTATACATTGAGAAGAAATATACATTGGTCAACTCGAGCCGAATAAACATATGTAAAAGTCAAGTTAAAATTTATTTTAAAAAAGGGCAACTTATAAGTATTTTGTAACCATTTATTTCAAATAAAAGTATTTGGGAAGAGAATTTAATAGCAATTATGGATGTAGAAACTTTAATTAAAAAATTTAAAAGGATAAAAAAAACTATAAAAGATATAGAGGAAAATATCGAATCCATTGTATCTATGGTAGATATTAATGCAACGAAATGCAATGTTTCATGTTTGTATGTTTGTTTTTTGGATGTCCGGTATACAAATTCTCAGTAGTTCACTAATTCAAACCAAAATTTCCATACATAGGTAAAAAATAACGGGGAAGACAATAGGCTATTTTAAAAAATATATAAATCAATTATTAAAACTATATATTCAAATTATTCTACTTAGATCACGAACAGCGCCCTCTATCAAAGATTAGATTAAATTATGCTGATGCAAACAAATAGATAATGCTAATAACAAACAATTATAAAAAAATCTTATCTAAATATTTATCACTCGGGTAGATATGCACACGGGTCAATCCCGGGGAGAAGCCCGGGTCACCCATCTAGTTTCTTTATGAAAAATCGAAAATATTTTTTAATAAAAATCGATTTATAAAGAAATATATTCATAAAAATCGCTTCAGTTGAAAGTGGAGGTTTGCTCGAAAAATAAAGGGCAGTTGGCGTTCTGCGCTACATGAACCTGTAGGTTAAAAAAATATACAAAAAATAATAATAAAATTATAAATTATTTAATATAAAAAATTTAAATAAATTTATTCTTCTGTGAATAATATTTTTATTGAAATCTTACATTATCATCATAGAAATGTAAATAAACAGCTTCAAATTGGGTTTAATATGTATAATTTTTATTTCATGTTTTATTAAATTAAAAATATATAATTTTCTCTTTCCGAATACACATGGCTCTACTTTTGGAAATTAAAAATGAAAATTGGGTGAAGGTAAAGGAGTTGTTAGAATCTGGCGCAGATATTAATATAAAGACCGAAAGAGGGAATTCACCACTGCACTTGACTGCTCGTAAAGGCAATCAAGACTTAGTTCAGTACCTGGTAGAGGCTGGGGCAGATGTGAACTCTCTGAATGGTTGTAGACAATCCCCCTTACATTATGCTATTTTGGGCCGCGAGCTATCCATAGCAAGTTATCTTATTGACGCGGGAGCTGATGTAAATATCAAAGATATTAGAAATTGGGTTCCACTGTTGTATGCAATTACGGATTGGGTGAAAAGGAAATTGGAAATTAGAGAGAATGCCGCAATTTACCACAAATATAAAGATTTGATTCGTAAATTTGTTGAAGCTGGAGCAGATGTAAATATTTCCAATTCTATTACAACGCCATTTCTTAAATTATTTGAAGAAATAAATGATAGCGAATTGTTTCGATTGTTTATAGAGAAAGGGGCGGACATCAATGCCAAGAAAGATGATGGCATTTCTATCTTAATGATTGCAGTCAAGATGGGGAATGTCGATTATTTCAACTGTTTATTGAATGCAGGAGCTGATACTAAACATGTAGATAAAACAGGAAACTCTGCTTTATTTTATGCTGCAGCTTGCCAGTGCCCTGGAATTCTAGAATATTTCCTTAAATCCGGGTTTGATGTTAATGTTAGGAATAATGAGGGTCAGACTCCGTTGATGTTCGCGCCTTATAATGGAAGTACTATTAATATCAAAATGTTGTTAAATTCAGGCGCCGATATCAACGCTAGAGACAACGCTGGTGGCACTTTACTATCACTGGCAATCAAACATCACCACTATCAAATCATCAGACTTCTAGTTGAAGCTGGAGTCCAGGTGGATGTTGAATACAAAGATCGTTTTAAAATTATTACCTTAGCTGCCTTTAATGAAAGATGGTGTGGAAATACTGTATTGAAAATGCTACTGAAAGCAGCCCATGATATTGATCTGGTCCAACTCTTACAGTATAGGCCAGTTATTAATGGTTTTTATAGATATGAAGATATAATTAAACTGATTGGGAAATATTTTCTCCTTCAAAACCCTGAGGCATATAAACCAGTATTCCCACAGGAATTGTCGATATGGTGGGATGAATGTAAGATACAGGTGCAGAGACTGCAACGACACAAGCTAGGCAGAAGTTCTATCTCCTTGAGTGCCTATCTCTTGGAAATGGATTTCAACCAAAGGGCAAGTTTTGTATCCAACAACACCACTCAGATCCGACAGAAGCTGGAGTCAGAGATGTTCTTGTACAAACAGAATGCTGACCTCTATGCTGAAATGATCGAAGAATATTTCTCGGAAGACATAAAGAGAGTAAAGCTTCTTTACAAATGGAATGTCAGCACTCAAGATCAGCTGTTCAAATTGACAACAGTGTCAGTTCGACTCCTCATAGCGAAGCACCTCGCTGATTACAACCTTGAACAGTTTGTAAACTCCAAGGACAAATAAGCTCAAGTCATAACTTTGATTCCTTTTCCAGCTCTATATATTCAAATTAAAATTGAGAAGCGCGTTTAAACGCAATTTTTTTTTCACAAAGAATTTCTTTTTAATATAAAATGCAAGCTGTCAGGTTTTTAATCGCTTTTCAACAGGTTTTATTAAACATCAACTGTTCCTTACAAGAAGAAAATTGTGTAAATATAATTTTAAATTTGAAATTTTAATAAACACCTTAATAAACTTCAAACATATTCAGCATCTGGACTTGAGACAAGCCTTGACTTCAATTACCTAATTTCATTTTTATAAATAAATAAATTTTTATATTATAAAGAGCATGTTCACAAATTAAAAGCAAAACAATATCTCTCTCGAAATTACGGCAAATTACAAATATATGTCTTTAGAAATGCATTCATGTATATAAATTTAAATAAACTTTTCAAATCTAATTGGAATTTTTTTATTTTGAAGTGGTTTTCATTTGTTTCGATTACTATTGATTAAAACATTGTTAAAATCAACTACTAATTTATTTGAGAAATGTTTTCTGTAAATATAAAATGTTATTAATAAATTTTATTATGCTAACACATGTGCCTTAAAATTGCTTTATCTATATAAATCATAAACTCTATAATTTCCATCTAAGCTTCCTTCAATATATCTATATATATATAATTGAATGTCTGTCTGTCTGTCTGTTTGTCTGTACTCTATAGATTCAAAAACCATACATCCAATCGCCGTGAAATTTTGGGATATTATTAGGTATATCACCGGGAAGGTTTTTGAAAAATCATTTCCTGAATATCTTGAATATCCTTAGAGTTATTTGCAGATTTGTAGATTTAACTCGCAAGAAGCGCCCCTTATCACTAAGTTTGTTATCTTAAACATTATTTATCAAAAGTAAGATTATCTCAGGATGACACGGCAATGTGACACGGGAAAAAATGTTCACTAGATAAAACTATGATTTTCCAATGTAGAAAATTAGGAAAGACAAAATTCAGGATGACACGGCACACAGGGACCGGGAAAAAATGTTCACTTTATCGAGAGATTCAAATTTACGAGTTTCAAATTATCAAAATTTATGTTTTTTTTAAAATAAATTTTCAGAGAATTGTTTTAACAAATGTTCGCTAGACAAACCTTTACTCGGGTAAAACCTCGGGCGAAGCCGGGTACGTCCGCTAGTATAGTAATATAAAATAGATTATATTTTCAATTCAATTGTTGAGCAATTCTGAGATGTGAATAGTCAAAATGAAAATGAACTCGGGAGTTTTTATTATATCTGTCTCTTCTCTTGTAATTATGTAATTTAGATTTGGATAGATATCGTTAATATATTTGCTGATAAAATGGGAATTTTGTGAGTTGACTTTGTTTCAGCTTAATTATGAAGGGCTTCTAGAATACCAATATTTAAAAAATGGCCTAGTAAAAAGGTTTCAGTTAATTCAATTGTCATCACGAGGGAGCAAATTGAAATAAATGATAAAATCTCTAAATTTTTATAAAACATTTTAATATAACAACAGCAAAAAGCTTTATAAAGTCATTTTCGTCTTATACAGTTGCTTCTAGCATTAATGTAGGGTACATACAGGAATAAAAGTACCAGTAATAATCAATTATATTTACAGTTTGTGTATCAAATAAGGAGCGGAAAAAAGAAGAGGATGGCTCAGCATAAACCTATATACAAGCAGTTGTTAAAAACAAGAAGTTATTTTTTTTTAAGATAAGAATATAAATCTCAAATATATTTGAGAGTATAATGTATCTTATCTAAATATTGAGATAGGATTGATAAAAAATAAATTAAATAAACAAAACATCTTGATAATATCATTTTTGACATTATTTTTCATTGTGTAGGAAATTCTCTATATTTATTAGTAAAACATTGGGTAGTTGGTGACTTCTGTAAGCTCCAGAACCTGGCTTGCTTGAATAAATTAGTAAAACATATATCTTGGTTGTTTGGAATATATAGGAGTTTCAGCTATGCTTCCTTCCTGCGGTGTATAAGACCAGTGGTATTAAGCTGTATGTTTGTTCATGTGCAATAAACCCCATAGAGAATCTCTCTTGGTCATACTTATTCTTTATTAATATAAAAACTTCACCAAGTCTGTAAAACACCAATTAAGATTGACTTTGATTGTTGACCTGTTTTTTTTTTATTGTGCCATTCTAAATTAATTTTCCCAGTCAGCACTATTCGCTTTATGAGAACTCTACACGCCAATGAATTGGCGAAATTTCTTTATTTTACAAATTTATATTGTGTCGAATTCTTGGTTGGAAGTTGGTTTGGAACAAATACATCAACCAATTGTTTATTTTTTAAATTCCCGACGTTTCTGTAACTCGCCTTCACTCTCCTCAGAGGAATATTTATTTTGATTCCTATTTCTACTTATATACATACCCGATTTTCTAAAATACATGTAAATATCTGAGTGTATTCAGATATGTGACGTTTTACATGTACTTTAGGAAATCGTGTACGTCATAAGTAGAAATAGGATTCAAAATAACCAATCCTCTTAGGAGAGTAACAGAATCACTCAAATGTCGAGAATATAATGAACTAGCCGAATGACCCGGGCAATGCCCGGGTTTTACCCGATTAAATGCTTTATTCAAATACTATTCATTACAATTATAAATTGGCGCCGTGGATGTCATTCTTGTGAAACGTCCCGCTCGAAACTTTGTGTCTGAGAAGTGATATTTTTATAAAGAGATGATCTGGCTTTGTGTCTTCTGCTCGAATGAATGTTTTACTGTTAGAATTTTGTTCCTGCATACTAATAATGAACTGGCTTCACCCGTGGTCTCTGCTTTTTGGAGTTTTTCCGGATATATTTTGTATCTGATAATCAAATATGATACAGCAATATTGTCATCATCATTTTCTGAGTAAAAAACAACTACTTTTTCCCAGAACCTGTCAACTTATTTTTCTTGACTAAAAATCCGAAAAATATATTTTCCAGATTTTTCTCTATGTCCTGTTAAAACACGTTTTACGTGTTCATTAGGTCAGCTGATTTTACCTCCTATCTTCACCGCTAGAGGCGTTGCTTGCGAGCGAAAGGGCAAATTTGCAACGCAATTTGCAAATAACTTGTATACATACTTTTATACTTGTGTACATAGACCATGAATCTTTACATAGACAGGAAAAGTACATATATTTTAATGATATAAATGAGTTTTAAAAATTGTAAAAAAAAAAAAAAAAAATGCATCGGCCGGGAATCGAACCCGGGGCGCCCGCGTGGCAGGCAAGCATTCTACCACTGAACCAAAAGCAAACGGTAACAGAATTGTTGATGACTCTGATACTTTTATATTTTATTATTAGTAAAAATAGGTATAGTTTTTCTGAATTTAGTTTTGTTGTTTCATTCTGAGTGCTCACAAGGATGATATTTTAAAATTATGGAAAGAAAAAAAGAAAGCAATAAATGTGAGTTTATGATTTTTTCATAAAGGTTATGTCGATAAAATGGGAAACAAGAAACTGTGCAAGAAGGCAGCCAATATCAGAGACACAAGCATTGAAATTTAATACTGAATAAGAAGACCACAGACTTGCCTAGAATTGCGGCTTTAATTTATGAATAAATAAATTCATTTTTTTCACACATTATAGAGATAGAGCTCTTGGTCTCTTGATTGTGTAATGGGAAATTTTACAGCGTAAGAATAGTTAAGATTTTCTATGTTAAACTATTTTAAGAGAGGTTTTTATAATTGTTCTTGCAGACTATATTATTCCATTTATTTTGTAACGATATATGTTTAGTTATTTAATAGCCATTACAAAGAATAAATTTTGTCACATTATACAGAATTATAAAAGACAAACTTCAGGATTATAGTATGATATATAGCGCGCCATCTGTTATGAAAATTCGAAACTATTATAGACGTATATGATTCTTTTGTAAATTAAACAATTTCTACAGTCCTTACTGATTTTTCCATTACAGTAAGGACAATATAAATTGTTTAATTTCAAAAAGAATCATACGCGTCTATAATAGTTTTGAATATTCACACACACAAAAAAAAGCCTTTATTAAGACACACAGGTCTTACAGAGGATTCTCCTTGGAGTTACAAGACGGAGAAACCTATGGAAGTGGGAAATATACAAAGGGGTAAAAATGGAGAAAGATTATATACACATGGTAAATACATACAGATTATTTTTTGAATATTCCTATGGAAAATAAGAAAAAAATTTTTTTTGGAAATATGGACGGAAGAAGTGAAGAGCGAAAAGAGGAATGAAAACAGGCATTTACATATGGAACATACATATAATGGAACAAGACAATTTATGCTCTTCTGTGCTCACACAGCACAGGTGGACCATGGCTTTTTTCAAGAAATCTTTAAGAGATTTTACAGGAAAATCCGAGTGTTCAGGGAGTTTCGAATATTCATAAACTTCAGAATAACACAACATAAATAAGTCGGTGGATGAGAGGGTAACACGCTCGATTCCCGACAGTCATGAACCGGGATTGAATCCCGCGTTAAAATTTGTTTAATATGTGATAACCTTCACATATTATTCATTGTTCAATTATCATGAACTAGGTTGCTCTTGCTGAGCGGTACCTATTAATGTGATTTGAACCAGAATAACACAGCAATTTATTTAAAACACAAGCATAAACTGATATTTGTCCAAAGGAAGTTTATTCAATGAGTTTGGTATAAAACAAACTGAGGCCACCAGGAATTGACATGGAGAATCCTGAATTGGTGGAATCAACAAAGTCTCATCTGCGAGCAAAGTTGTTCTCCATGGCGCAGCCTGATCTCTGGATCTTGAACATGTTCTGTTTGATGCGGCCTTCCACGGAACTACTCTCTACGGCCTTGTTCAGCAGCGGCGTGATGAACTTGGCTTTCTTTCTCTTCTTGTTCTTGCGGTCTTCCTCCTCATCTTGTTGGCGGTATTTGGTGACCTGGGCGGCACTCTGTTCATCCCTCCACTTGGCGTCTTCCAGCATCTGCTACCGGAGTTTCTCCATCTCCTCCGCACTCTTCTTGCTGTCTCTCCTGTCAGGAATGAGTTTCCTCTGGGGTTTGCCCCGGGCCTGGTATGGGTTCTTCCTGGGGTCAACCACAGGTGTGCTGAAGGACTTTGAGGTCACAATGAGTCCATATTTCCTCTCTCTGGCCGACCTCTCATCCTCAATGGCGTCATTAGAGAAGAAGTGGGCTCTCTTGCGGTGGTTGTCTGGGGAGCGATGGCGGTGGGATGGTGACGGGGAGGTGGCTTTCTTTTTGTGCTGGACTTCTGGATCACTGCTGCTGGACCTCCGGGACCTCTTCTTCTTTTTATTCGCAATTTAACTCGCAAGCAGCGCCACCATTGCGACGATGTTAACAAGTTTTTTTTATCTATAAGTTTTATTATCACTAAGTTTATTATCTTAAAGATTATTTATCAAAAGTAAGATTATCTCAGAATGACACGGCAATTTATTTGAGACAAGAATAATGATACAATTCCAAGGCGAAGATACTATTCCTTTAACTTCCAATTACCGAGGGAACCAATTAATATTTATTTTATTCAACTTATCGAGTATTTTTCAAGGGACCAGGAAAAAATGTTCACTAAATAAAACGATGATTTTGTTATGTAGAAAATTAGGAAAGACAAAATTCAGGTTGACACGGCACACAGGGACCGGGAAAAAATTTTCACTTTATCGAGAGATTCAAATTTACGAGTTTCAAATTATCAAAATATATCTTTTTTTTATAAGTTTATATAGAGAATTGTTTTAACAAATGTTCGTTAGACAAACCTTTACTCGGGTAAAACCCCGGGCTAGGCCGGGTACATCCGCTAGTCTATATATATATAAATGAATGTATGTGTGTGTGTGTGTGTGTGTCCTTTATGCCTGACCAAACCACTCATTGGAACGCAATGAAACTTTGGGAAGTTATTTAGTATAGTACTGGGAAGGTTTCTAGCAAATAAAATTTTTGAAATAACTTTTCGCCTAAAAATAATCAAGATAAATATTCTAATTTATCTGTTATAATTCAACAATCTGCTCTAAATATCATCATGATGATACAATGATTTTGTAATGTAGAAAATTATGGAAGACAAAATTCAGGATGACACGGCAATTTATTTGAGACAAGAATAATGATACAATTCCAAGGCAAGATACTATTCTTTTAACTTCCAAATACCGAATTAACCAATTAATATTGATTTTATTCAACTTATCGAGTTTTTTCAAGGAACCGGGAAAAAATGTTCACTTTATCGAGAGATTCGTTAGACAAACCTTTACTCGGGTAAAACCCGGGCGAAGCCGGGTACGTCCGCTAGTTAAGTATATTTACCCCTGTACAGAACCAAGTACAGACATCTGATGTCCGCTATTAGACAACCTGGATAGTTCGCTGTGACTATAGTACGTGGTGCCCCTTCAAAAAGTATTATTAAATAAACTATATCTGGATCTAAAATTTAAGTTTTATCTTTCTCAATCTAATGAACTGTTCAAGAAATTCTTTCCAATTGCTGTCCCAAATTTCATTTCTTCTGATAAATTCACTACTTTATTCTTAACAGGCAAAGGACCCTTCTTAAGTTTCCTACTCAAACTGAATGTTATCAATGATCCAAAATGTGAATGCCGCTTAGATGTTGAATCACCAGAGCATCTTCTTTTAACTTGCCCCTGATTAATCAAATTGTATGTAGATACTTTGGAACATTACCAAATTCTCTTTGTGTATATACTCTATCTTATGAAAACTTTGTTAAGTTTAGAACTATTTGTACAATAATTTACAAAACACTACTAATCCATCGTGTAAATATTTAATCATATATATGTAAATAATATTTGCACAGCACAATAGTCCTTTGGACTTCGTGCTTTTGTAACAATAAATAAATGAATAGTACGTGGTGGCTCCAGGAATCTGACCGGGTTATTTCAAGAGAGAGAGAGAGAGATTTGAATAAAATATCTATAACTAGCCAAATGAACAAGACAACTCCCAGGTTTTAGCCCAGGTTTTACCAGAGTGTTTATTTTTTAAATTAAATACTGTTTTGAGTTGAATAATAATCATTTCACACACCCACACAAACATTTTTTATATTTATCCTGTTTCTCTCCGGTTCTAACTTAGTAAATGTTTTTCCTATAATTAATGAGTTATAAATTAAGATAACAAAATACCTCTGTTCTCTATAGAAACACAAGTCTGGGAGAAGAGTATCTTTTATAAGAGGAAGATCACGTTCAGCCAAGACGTCCCTCTAAGGGTACAAAATGACATGAGTGTCAAAAAAATATTCTTGAAATGTATATAAACCATAGCCACTCGTGTTAAATTGTACCCATAGAAATTATTTGCCAATATTGAAAAATATTATATTCAATATGTATTTTTTTAAATATATTTATTTTGAAAATAGGAAAATCTATATTTAATTCATTAGATAATAAAAAGGCATATATTGGATTTAATAAAAGATTTATTTTGCCAATATTTCGGCTGGCTGAACGATAACCTTTATCGAGGCATTACATCTTTGTATACACTGTGTATACAAAGATGTAATGCCTCGATAAAGGTTGGCGTTCAGCCAGCCGAAATATTGGCAAAATAAATCTTTTATTAAATCCAATATATGCCTTTTTATTATCTAATATATATTTATATATCTTCTATATATATAAAAATCAATGTTTGTATGTTTGTTTTTTTGTATGTCCGGTATACAAATTCGCAGTAGTTCACAAATTCAAACCAAAATTTCCATATATAGGTAAAGAAATACGGGGAAGACGATAGGCTATTTTAAAAATATATATAAATAAATTATTAAAACTATATATTCAAATTATTCTACTTAGATCACGAACAGCGCCCTCTATCAAAGATTAGATTAAATTATGCTGATGCAAACAAATAGATAATGCTAATAACAAACAATTATTAAAAAAATCTTATCTAAATATATATCACTCGGGTATATATGCACGCGAGGCAATCCCGGGGCGAAGCCCGGGTCACCTGTCTAGTTTCTTTATGAAAAATCGAAAAAATTTTTCAATAAAAATCGATTTATAAAGAAATATATTCATAAAATTCGATTCAGTTGAAAGTGGATGTTTGCTCGGAAAATAAAGGGCAGTTGACGTTCTGCGCTACATGAACCTGTAGGTTAAAAAATATACAAAAAAAAATAAATTATTTAATATGAAAAATTAAATTAAATTTATTCTTCTATGAATAATATTTTTATTGAAATCTTACATTATCATCATATAAATGTAAATAAACAGCTTCAATTTGGGTTTAATATGTAATTTTTATTTCATCTTTTATTAAATTAAAAATATATAATTTTCTCTTTCCGAATACACATGGCTCTACTTTTGGAAATTAAGAATGAAAATTGGGTGAAGGTAAAGGAGTTGTTAGAATCTGGCGCAGATATTAATATAAAGAACAAAAGAGGGAATTCACCACTGCACTTGGCTGCTCATAAAGGCAATCAAGACTTAGTTCAGTACCTGGTAGAGGCTGGGGCAGATGTGAACTCCCTGAATGTTTGTAGACAATCCCCCTTACATTATGCTATTATGAGCCGCGAGCTATCCACAGCAAGTTATCTTATTGACGCGGGAGCTGATGTAAATATCAAAGATATTAGAAATTGGGTTCCACTGTTGTATGCAATTACGGATTGGGTGAAAAGGAAATTGGAAATTAGAGAGAATGCCGCAATTTACCACAAATATAAAGATTTGATTCGTAAATTTGTTGAAGCTGGAGCAGATGTAAATATTTCCAATTCTATTACAACGCCATTTCTTGAATTATTTGAAGAAATAAATGATAGCGAATTGTTTCAATTGTTTATAGAGGAAGGGGCGGACATCAATGCCAAGAAAGATGATGGCATTTCTATCTTAATGATTGCAATCAAGATGGGGAATGTCGATTATTTCAACTGTTTATTGAATGCAGGAGCTGATACTAAACATGTAGATAAAACAGGAAAATCTGCTTTATTTTATGCTGCAGCTAGCCAGTGCCCTGGAATTCTAGAATATTTCCTTAAATCCGGGTTTGATGTTAATGTTAGGAATAATGAGGGTCAGACTCCGTTGATGTTCGCGCATGAAAATGAGAGTACTATTAATATCAAAATGTTGTTAAATTCAGGCGCCGATATCAACGCTAGAGACAACGCTGGTGGCACTTTACTATCACTGGCAATCAATTATCACCACTATCAAATCATCAGACTTCTAGTTGAAGCTGGAGTCCAGGTGGATGTCGAATACAAAGATCGTTTTAAAATTATTACCTTAGCCGCCTTCAATGCAAGATGGTGTAGAAATACTGTATTGAAAATGCTACTGAGAGCAGCCCATGATATTGATCTGGCCCAACTCTTACAGTATAATCCAGTTATTAATGGTGTTTATAGATATGAAGATATAATTAAACTGATTGGGAACTATTTTCTCCTTCAAAACCCTGAGGCATATAAACCAGTATTCCCACAGGAATTGTCAATATGGTGGGATGAATGTAAGATACAGGTGCAGAGACTGCAACGACACAAGCTAGGCAGAAGTTCTATCTCCTTGAGTGCCTATCTCTTGGAAATGGATTTCAACCAAAGGGCAAGTTTTGTATCCAACAACACCGCTGAGATCCGACAGAAGCTGGAGTCAGAGATGTCGTTGTACAAACAGAATGCTGACCTCTATGCTGAAATGATCGAAGAATATTTCTCGGAAGATATAAAGAGAACAAAGCTTCTTTACGAATGGAATTTCATCACTCAAGATCAGCTGTTCAAATTGACAACAGTGTCAGTTCGACTCCTCATAGCAAAGCACCTCGCTGATTACAACCTTCAACAGTTTGTAAACTCCAAGGACAACTAAGCTCAAGTCATAACTTTGATTCCTTTTCCAGCTATATATATTCAAATTAAAATTGAGAAGCGCGTTTAAACGCAATTTTTTTTCACAAAGAATTTCTTTTTAATATAAAATGCAAGCTGTCAGGTTTTTAATCGCTTTTCAACAGGTTTTATTAAACATCAACTGTTCCTTACAAGAAGAATTGTGTAAATATAATTTTAATAAACACCTTAATAAACTTCAAACATATTCAGCATCTGGACTTGAGACAAGCCTTGACTTCAACTACCTAATTTCATTTTTATAAATAAATAAATTTTTATATTATAAAGAGCATGTTCATAAATTAAAAGCAAAACAATATCTTTCTCGAAATTATGGTAAATTACAAATATATGTCTTTAGAATAACATTCATGTATATAAATTTAAATAAACTTTTCAATTCTAATTGGAATTTTTTATTTTGTAGTGGTTTTCATTTGGTTAGATTACTATTGATTAAAACATTGTTAAAAGCTACTACTAATTAATTTGAGAAGTGTTTTCTGTAAATATAAAATGTTATTAATAAATTTTATTATGCTAACACATGTGCCTTAAAATGGTTTTATCTATATAAATCATAAACTTTATAATTTCCATCTAAACTTCCTTCAATATATATAGTAATATAAAATAGATTATATTTTCAATTCAATTGTTGAGCAATTCTGAGATGTGAACAGTCAAAATGAAAATGAACTCGGGAGTTTTTATTATATTTGTCTCTTCTGTTGTAATTATGTAATTTAGATTTGGATAGATATCGTTAATATATTTGCTGATAGAATGGAATTTTGTGAGTTGAATTTGTTTCAGCTTAATATTATGAAGGGCTTCTAGAATACCAATATTTAAAATATGGCCTAGTAAAAAGGTTTCAGATAATTCAATTGTCATCACGAGGGAGCAAATTGAAATAAATGATAAAATCTCTAAATTTTTATAAAACATTTTAATATAACAACAGCAAAAAGCTTTATAAAGTCATTTTCGTCTTATACAGTTGCTTCTAGCATTAATGTAGGGTACATACAGGAATAAAAGTACCAGTAATTATCAATTATATTTACAGTGTGTGTATCAAATATGGAGCGGAAAAAAGAAGAGGATGGCTCAGCATAAGCCTATATACAAGCAGTTGTTGAAAACAAGAAGTTATTTTTTTTTAAAGATAAAGAATATAAATCTCAAATAAATTTGAGAGTATAATGTATCTTATCTAAATATTGAGATAGAACAGATAAAAAAGAATTAAATAAACAAAACATCTTGATAATATCATTCTTGACATTATTTTTCATTGTGTAGGGAGTTCTCTATATTTATTAGTAAAACATTGGGTAGTTGGTGACTTCTGTTAGCTCCAGAACCTGGGTTGCTTGAATAAATTAATAAAACATATATCTTGGTTGTTTGGAATATATAGGAGTTTCAGCTATGCTTCCTTCCTGCGGTGTATAAGACCGATGGTATTAAGCTGTATGTTTGTTCATGTGTAGTAAACCCCATAGAGATTCTCTCTCGATCATACTTATTCTTTATTAATATAAAAACTTCACCAAGTCTGTAAAACACCAATTAAGATTGACTTTAATTGTTGACCTGTTTTTTGATTGTGCCATTCTAAATGAATTTTCTCAGTCAGCACTATTCGCTTTATGAGAACTCTACACGCAAATGAATTGGCGAAATTTCTTTATTTTACAAATTTATATTGTGTCGAATTCTTGGTTGGAAGTTGGTTTGGAACAAATACATCAACCAATTATTTATTTATCCAATTTCTGACGTTTCTGTAACTCGCCTTCACTCTCCTCAGAGGAATATTTATTTTGATTCCTATTTCTACTTATATACATACCCGATTTTCTAAACTATATGTAAATATCTGAGTGTATTGAGATATGTGACGTTTTACATGTACTTTAGGAAATCGTATATGTCATAAGTAGAAATAGGATTCAAAATAATCAATCCCCTTAGGAGAGTAACAGATTCATTCAAATGTCGAGAATATAATGAACTAGCCGAATGATTAGCTGATTAAATGCCTTTATTCAAATACTATTCGTTACAATTATAAATTGGCGCCGTGGATGTCATTCTTGTGAAACGTCCCGCTCCAAACTTTGTGTCTGAGAAGCGATATTTTTATAAAGAGATGATCTGGCTTTGTGTCTTCTGCTCGAATGAATGTTTTTCTGTTAGAATTTTGTTCCTGCATACTAAAAATGAACTGGCTTCACCCGTGGTCTCTGCTTTTTGGAATTTTTCCGGATATAATTTTGTATCTGATAATCAAATATGATACAGCAATATTGTCATCATCATTTTCTCAATAAAAAACAACTACTTTTTTCCCAGAACCTCTCAATTTATTTTTCTTGACTAAAAATCCGAAAAATATATTTCCAGATTTTCTCTATGTTCTGTTAAAACACGTTTTACATGTTAATTAGGTCAGCTGATATTACCTCCTATCTTCACCGCTAGAGGCGCTGCTTGCGAGCGAAAGGGCAAATGTGCAACGCAATTTGCAAATAACTTGTATACATACTTTTATACTTGTGTACATAGACCATAAATCTGTACATAGACAGGAAAAGCACATATATTTTAATAATATAAATGAGTTTTAAAAATTGTAAAAAAAAAAAATGCATCGGGCGGGAAATCGAACCCGGGGCGCCCGCGTGGCAGGCGAGCATTCTACCACTGAACCAAAAGCAAACGGTGACAGAATTAAGAAAGAATTGTGCATGACGCTGATAACTGTAATATTAATTATAGACGTATGACCCGGATTCGCCCGAGAATTCCTCCGATTGCAATTTCCTTCATACTGAAAGTACATCAATAATAAATATTAGAAGCGCCATAGAATAGCAATACAGAAGTAACGCATAAACTACAGGAAAAAAAGTGTGTGTGATGGCAAAAATTGTATTATACTAGTGTTTAGGTATTTGATTTAATTAATATATTTTATTTAATCGTAGAAACTTTCTCCTTGGAATATTAAAAATATAAAGATAAGTGCCAGGAGAAAATGTTTTTTATTAAACAAATACACGAGATCTCGTGTATTTGTTTAATAAAAAACATTTTCTCCTGGCACTTATCTTTATATTTTTAATTAATATAGTTGATATTATAATATACTAGCCGAATGACCCGGGCAACGCCCGTGTTAAGTCTTTTGTGTTAATTCCAAGAATGACTACCAGTCATTAAAATCCCAGAGAAAGATCACTCTCAGCCTTTCTAAATAATATTAACTTTATTTTCTAATATGCAGATCTGCAATCTCAAAAGGCTTATTTACATATGTACAGTTCACTTTGACTTCTCCAATTTTATCCTCGCTAGCTTAAATTTTGCCTTCTTATTCAATCTTCTTCGTATTCAAACTTCAACTTCTTCTTTCTTAAACTTCTTCTTCGCCGACCCTATCTTCCTCTCCGCGACTATATCTTTCCTCTCTTCTACCTTACTTGCTATACCTTTTACCTTACTTCTTACTTTGATCCACTTTCCGCCACACAACTTACTTCGATCTAACACTTTCTCCTCGCCACCGTTCTAATACCTTCTTCTCCCTCGCGCGCCCTCCGCCTACTATATTATTTCTTTTATATAGTTGAAAACTGTCACGTGGGCGCACTCTGTGGTGCTTTTGCGGCGCATCCCGTGGCTCGCGCCATCTAGAGCCGCTTTCCCCAACCATTCTTAACAACCCGATTGAATGTTTTTATTCAAATACTATTTGTTACAATTATAAATTGGAGCCGTGGATGTCACTTTTGTGAAACGTCCCGCTCCAAACTTTACATGTACATTAGGTCAGCTGGTATTACCCCTCATTTTCACCGCTAGAGGCGCGAGCGAATTGACTTTTTGAAAATATACATAATTATAAAGATAGAAGCTTCTATAGAAATAAATAAAATAAGCCGAAATAGCTCAGTTAGGAGAGCGTTAGACTTAATATCTAAAGGTCTCTGGTTCGATCCCGGGTTTCGGCATCTTTTTTTAATTTTTTAATTTCTACTTACCGTAACTTGACACGTGACTTAACGTGACAGAATTGTGCATGACGCTGATAACTGTATTAAATATAATCCAAATTGTGCCTTATCACACACTATTTATTTATTTGGATTAGGTCTTATTACCTTGTGTTTATAATCTACTAGCCGAATGACCCGGCAACGCCCGGGTTTTACCCTATTAAATGTACCCTATTCAAATACTATTCGTTACAATTATAAATTGACGCCGTGGATGTCACTCTTGTGAAACGTCCCGCTCCAAACTTTGTGTCTGAGAAGCGATATTTTTATAGAAAGATGATCTGGCTTTTGTTTTCTGCTCGATTGAATGTTTTTCTGTTAGAATTTTGTTCCTGCATACAAAATAATGAACTGGTTTCACCCGTGGTCTCTGCTTTTTGGAATTTTTCCCGATATAATTTTGTATCTGATAATCAAACATGATACAGCAATATCGTCATCATCATTTTCTGACTAAAAATATATAGTTTTAATAATTGATTTATATATTTTTTAAAATAGCCTATCGTCTTCCCCGTATTCTTTTACCTATGTATGGAAATTATGGTTTGAATTAGTGAACTACTGCGAATTTGTATACCGGACATACAGACAGACAAACAGACAGACAAACATACAAACATTCATTTTTTATATAGAGAGAGAAGAGATATAATATAAATGAGTTTTAAAAATTGTAAAAAAAATGCATCGGCCGGGAATCGAACCCGGGCCGCCCACGTGGCAGGCGAGCATTCTACCACTGAACCACCGATTCTTATAAAAAATGGCCATATTTGGGTATTCATTCCATTCCGGATTACTCCGCGTAAAAAAAAAAGTTTTTCAAATGAAAAAAAGAAATAGCCATCGGGGGAATTCTCGGGCGAAGCCGGGTCATACGTCTAGTATATAATATAAATGAGTTTTAAAAATTGTAAAAAAAAATGCATCGGCCGGGAATCGAACCCAGGCCGCCCGCGTGGCAGGCGAGCATTCTACCACTGAACCACCGATGCTTATGAAAAATGGCCATATTTGGGTATTCATTCAATTGCAGATTACTCCGCGTAAAAAAAAAGTTCTTCAAATGAAAAAAAAAATAGCCAAAAATACTAATCAAAATGTAGCCGAAAACTTTCCTCAGGTTTATAAAAAGCGACATGCAAAATTTGGTACCAATTGGTTCAGTAGTTTTTGAGTTTATCGCGAAACAGACAGACAGAAATTGACTTTTATATATAGAGAGATTGGTAAATATAGGTATAGTTTTTCAGAATTTAGTTTTGTTGTTTCATTCTGAGTGCTCACCAGGATGATGTTTTAAAATTATGGAAAGAAAAAGAAAGCAATAAATGTGAGTTTCACGATTTTTTTATAAAGATGATGTCGATAAAATGGGAAACAAGAAACTGTGCAAGAAGGCAGCCAATATCAGAGACACAAGGATTGAAATTTAATACTGAATAAGAAGACAGCAGACTTGCCTAGAATTGCGGCTTTAATTTATGAATAAATAAATTCATTTTTTCACACATTATAGAGATATAGCTCTTGGTCTCTTGATTGTGTAATGGGAAATTTTACAGCGTAAGAATAGTTAAGATTTTCTATGTCAAACTATTTTAAGAGAGGTTTTTATAATTGTTCTTGCGGACTATATTATTCGATTTATTTTGTAACGATATATGTTTAGTTATTTAATAGCCATTACAAAGAATAAATTTTGTCACGTTATACAGAATTATAAAAGACAAACTTCAGGATTATATTATGATACATAGCACGCCATCTGTTATGAATATTCTAAACTATTATAGACGTGTATGATTCTTTTGAAAATAAATAATTTCTACTGCCCTTACTGATTTTCCATTACAGTAAGAGCAGTATAAATTGTTTAATTTTGAAAAGAATCATACGCTTCTATAATAGTTTCGAATATTCACTTACACACACACAAAAGCCTTTATTAAGACACACAGGTCTTACAGAGGATTCTCCTTGGGGTTACAAGACGGAGAAACCTATGAAAGTGGGAGATATACAAAGGGGTAAAAATGGAGAAAGATTATATACACATGGTAAATATATACAGATTATTATTTGAATAATCCTATGGAAAATAAGAAAATAATAATTTTGGAAATATGGATGGAAGAAGTGAAGAGCGAAAAGAGGTAAGAAAACAGGAATATGGAACATACATATAATGGAACAAGTCAATTTAAGCTCTTCTGCTCACACAGCACAGGTGGGCCATGGCTTTTTTCAAGAAATCTTTATGAGATTTTCCAGGAAAATCTGAGTGTTCAGAGAGTTTCGAATATTCATAAACTTCAGAATAACACAGCAATTTATTTAAAACACAAGCATAAACTGATATTTGTCCAAAGGAAGTTTATTCAATGAGTCTGGTATAAAACAAACTGAGGCCACCAGGAATTGACATGGAGAATCCTGAATTGGTGGAATCAACAAAGTCTCATCTGCGAGCAAAGTTGTTCTCCATGACGCAGCCTGATCTCTGGATCTTGAACATGTTCTGTTTGATGTGGCCTTCCACGGAACTACACTCTACGGCCTTGTTCAGCAGCGGCGTGATGAACTTGGCTTCCTTTGTCTTCTTGTTCTTGCGGTCTTCCTCCTCATCTTGGCGGTATTTGGTGACCTGGGCGGCTCTCTGTTCATCCCTCCACTTGGCGTCTTCCAGCATCTGCTACCGGAGTTTCTCCATCTCCTCCGCACTCTTCTTGCTGTCTCTCCTGTCAGGAGTGAGTTTCCTCTGGGGTTGCCCCGGGCCTGGTATGGGTTATTCCTGAGGTCAACCACAGGTCTGCTGAAGGACTTTGAGGTCACAATGAGTCCATATTTCCTCTCTCTGGCCGACCTCTCATCCTCACTGGCGTCATCAGAGAAGAAGTGGGCTCTCTTGCGGTGGTTGTCCAGGGAGCGATGGCGGTGGGATGGTGACGGGGAGGTGGCTTTCTTTTTGTGCTGCACTTCTGGATCACTGCTGCTGGACCTCCGGGACCCCTTCTTCTTTTTATTCGCAATTTAACTCGCAAGCAGCGCCACCATTGCGACGATGTTAACAATTTTATTTATCTATAAGTTTTATTATCACTAAGTTTATTATCTTAAAGATTATTTATCAAAAGTAAGATTATCTCAGAATGACATGGCAATTTATTTGAGACAAGAATAATGATGCAATTCCAAGGCGAAGATACTATTCCTTTAACTTCCAATTACCGAGGGAACCAATTAATATTGATTTTATTCAACTTATCGAGTATTTTTCAAGGGACCAGGAAAAAATGTTCACTAGATAAAACGATGATTTTGTAATGTAGAAAATTAGGAAAGACAAAATTCAGGATGACACGGCACACAGGGACCGGGAAAAAATGTTCACTTTATCGAGAGATTCAAATTTACGAGTTTCAAATTATCAAAATATATCTTTTTTTTTATAAGTTTATAGAGAATTGTTCTAACAAATGTTCGTTAGACAAACCTTTACTCGGGTAAAACCCCGGGCGAAGCAGGGTACATCCGCTAGTCTATATATATACAATGAATGTATGAATGTATAAATGAATGTATGTGTGTGTGTCCTTTATACCTGACCAAACCACTCATTGGAACGCAATGAAACTTCGGGAAGTTATTTAGTATAGTACTGGGAAGGTTTCTAGCAAATAAAATTTTTGAAATAACTTTTCGCCTAAAAATAATCAAGATAAATATTCTAATTTATCCGTTATAATTCAACAATCTGCTCTAAATATCATCATGATGATACGATGATTTTGTAATGTAGAAAATTATGGTAGACAGAATTCAGGATGACACGCAAATTATTTGAAACAAGAATAATGATGCAATTCCAAGGCAAGATACTATTCTTTTAACTTCCAATTTACCGAGGGAACCAATTAATATTGATTTTATTCAACTTATCGAGTTTTTTCAAGGGGCCGGGAAAAAATGTTCACTTTATCGAGAGATTCGTTAGACAAACCTTTACTCGGGTAAAACCCGGGCGAAGCCGGGTACATCCATACAAGAATAATGATACAATTCCAAGGCAAGATACTATTCCTTTAACTTCCAATTACCGAGGGAACCAATTAATATTGATTTTATTCATCTTATCGAGTATTTTTCAAGGGACCGGGAAAAAATGTTCACTTTATCGAGAGATTTGTTAGACAAACCTTTACTCGGGTAAAACCCGGGCGAAGCCGGGTACATCCATACAAGAATAATGATACAATTCCAAGGCAAGATACTATTCCTTTAACTTCCAATTACCTGGGGAACCAATTAATATTGATTTTATTCAACTTATCGAGTATTTTTCGAGGGACCGGGAAAAAATGTTCACTTTATCGAGAGATTCGTTAGACAAACCTTTACTCGGGTAAAACCTGGGCGAAGCCAGGTACGTCCGTTAGTTGAGTATATTTACCCCTGTACAGAACCAAGTACAGACATCTGATGTCCGCTATTAGACAACCTGGATAGTTCGCTGTGACTATAGTACGTGGTGCCCCTTCAAAAAGGATTATTAAATAAACTATATCTGGATCTAAAATTTAAGTTTTATCTTTCTCAATCTAATGAACTGTTCAAGAAATTCTTTCCAATTGCTGTCCCAAATTTCATTTCTTCTGATAAATTCACTACTTTATTCTTAACAGGCAAAGGACCCTTCTTAAGTTTCCTACTCAAACTGAATGTTATCAATGATCCAAAATGTGAATGCCGCTTAGATGTTGAATCACCAGAGCATCTTCTTTTAACTTGCCCCTGATTAATCAAATTGTATGTAGATACTTTGGAACATTACCAAATTCTCTTTGTGTATATACTCTATCTTATGAGAACTTTGTTAAGTTTAGAACTATTTGTACAATAATTTACAAAACACTACTAATCCATCGTGTAAATATTTAATCATATATATGTAAATAATATTAGCACAGCACGATAGTCCTTTGAACTTCGTGCTTTTGTAACAATAAATAAATAAATAGTATGTGGTGGCTCCAGGAATCTGACCGGGTTATTTCAAGAGAGAGAGATTTGAATAAAATATCTATAACTAGCCAAATGAACAGGACAACTCCCAGGTTTTAACCCAGGTTTTAATCCAGGTTTTACCAGAGTGTTTATTTTTTAAATTAAATACTGTTTTGAGTTGAATAATAATCATTTCACACCCACACAAACATTTTTTATATTTACCTTTTTTCTCTCCGGTTCTAACTTAGTAAATGTTTTTCCGATAATTAATGAGTTATGAATTAAGATAACAAAAATACCTCTGTTCTCTATAGAAACACAAGTCTGGGAGAAGAGTTTCTTTTATAAGAGGAATGTCACGTTCAGCCAAGACGTCCCTCTAAGGGTACAAAATGACATGAGTGTCAAAAAAATATTCTTGAAATGTATATAAACCATAGCCACTCGTGTTAAATTGTACCCATAGAAATTATTTGCCAATATTGAAAAATATTATATTCAATATGTATTTTTTTAAATATATTTATTTTGAAAATAGAAAAATCCATATTTAATTCATTAGAAAATAAAAAGGCATATATTGGATTTAATAAAAGATTTATTTTGCCAATATTTCGGCTGGCTGAACGATAACCTTTATCGAGGCATTACATCTTTGTATACACTGTGTATACAAAGATGTAATGCCTCGATAAAGGTTGGCGTTCAGCCAGCCGAAATATTGGCAAAATAAATCTTTTATTAAATCCAATATATGCCTTTTTATTATCTAATATATATTTATATATCTTCTATATATATAAAAATCAATGTTTGTATGTTTGTTTTTTTGTATGTCCGGTATACAAATTCGCAGTAGTTCACTAATTCAAACCAAAATTTCCATATATAGGTAAAGAAATACGGGGAAGACGATAGGCTATTTTAAAAAATATATAAATCAATTATTAAAACTATATATTCAAATTATTCTACTTAGATCACGAACAGCGCCCTCTATCAAAGATTAGATTAAATTATGCTGATGCAAACAAACAGATAATGCTAATAACAAACAATTATAAAAAAAAAATCTTATCTAAATATATATCACTCGGGTAGATATGCACACGGGTCAATCCCGGGGCGAAGCCATGGTCACCTGTCTAGTTTCTTTATGAAAAAATCGAAAATATTTTTCAATAAAAATCGATTTATAAAGAAATATATTCATAAAAATCGATTCAGTTGAAAGTGGAGGTTTGCTCGAAAAATAAAGGGCAGTTGACGGTCTACGCTACATGAACCTGTAGGTTAAAAAATATACAAAAAAAAATAAAATTATAAATTATTTAATATAAAAAATTAAAATAAATTTATTCTTCTGTGAATAATATTTTTATTGAAATCTTACATTATCATCATAGAAATGTAAATTAACAGCTTCAAATTGGGTTTAATATGTAATTTTTATTTCATCTTTTATTAAATTAAAAATATATCATTTTCTCTTTATGAATACACATGGCTCTACTTCTGGAAATTAAAAATGAAAATTGGGTGAAGGTAAAGGAGTTGTTAGAATCTGGCGCAGATATTAATATAAAGACCAAAAGAGGGAATTCACCACTGCACTTGACTGCTCGTAAAGGCCATCAAGAATTAGTTCAGTACCTGGTAGAGGCAGGGACAGATGTGAACTCCCTGAATGGTTGTAGACAATCCCCCTTACATTATGCTATTATGGGCCGCGAGCTATCCATAGCAAGTTATCTTATTGACGCGGGAGCTGATGTAAATATCAAAGATATTAGAAATTGGGTTCCTCTGTTGTATGCCATTACGGATTGGGTGAAAAGGAAATTGGAAATTAGAGAGAATGCCGCAATTTGCCACAAATATAAAGATTTGATTCATAAATTTGTTGAAGCTGGAGCAGATGTAAATATTTCCAATTCTATTACAACGCCATTTCTTGAATTATTTGAAGAAATAAATGATAGCGAATTGTTTCGATTGTTTATAGAGAAAGGGGCGGACATCAATGCCAAGAAAGATGATGGCATTTCTATCCTAATGATTGCAGTCAGGATGGGGAATGTCGATTATTTCAACTGTTTATTGAATGCAGGAGCTGATACTAAAATTGTAGATAAAACAGGAAACTCTGCTTTATTTTATGCTGCAGCTAGCCAGTGCCCTGGAATTCTAGAATATTTCCTTAAATCCGGGTTTGATGTTAATGTTAGGAATAATGAGGGTCAGACTCCGTTGATGTTCGCGCCTGAAAATGAGAGTACTATTAATATCAAAATGTTGTTAAATTCAGGCGCCGATATCAACGCTAGAGACAACGCTGGTGGCACTTTACTATCTCTGGCAATCAATCTTCACCACTATAAAATCATCAGACTTCTAGTTGAAGCTGGAGTCCAGGTGGATGTCGAAGATGGTTTTAAAATTATTACCTTAGCCGCCTTTAGAGCAAGATGGTGTGGAAATACTATATTGAAAATGCTACTGAGAGCAGCCCATGATATTGATCTGGTCCAACACTTACAGTATGGTCCAGTTATTTATGGTTCTTATAGATATGAAGATATAAAAAAATTGATTGGCAAATATTTTCTCCTTCAAAACCCTGAGGCATATAAACCAGTATTCCCACAGGAATTGTCAATATGGTGGGATGAATGTAAGATACAGGTGCAGAGACTGCAACGACACAAGCTAGGCAGAAGTTCTATCTCCTTGAGTGCCTATCTCTTGGAAATGGATTTCAACCAAAGGGCAAGTTTTGTATCCAACAACACCGCCGAGATCCGACAAAAGCTGGAGTCAGAGATGTCGTTGTACAAACAGAATGCTGACCTCTATGCTGAAATGATCGAAGAATATTTCTCAGAAGATATAAAGAGAGCTAAGCTTCTTTACGAATGGAATTTCATCACTCAAGATCAGCTGTTCAAATTGACAACAGTGTCAGTTCGACTCCTTATAGCGAAGCACCTCGCTGATTACAACCTTGAACAGTTTGTAAACTCCAAGGACAACTAAGCTCAAGTCATAACTTTGATTCCTTTTCCAGCTCTATATATTCAAATTAAAATTGAGAAGCGCGTTTAAACGTAATTTTTTTTTCACAAAGAATTTCTTTTTAATATAAAATGCAAGCTGTCAGGTTTTTAATCGCTTTTCAACAGTTTTTATTAAACATCAACTGTTCCTTACAAGAAGAATTGTGTAAATATAATTTGAAATTTTAATAAACACCTTAATAAACTTCAAACATATTCAGCATCTGGACTTGAGACAAGCCTTGACTTCAACTACCTAATTTCATTTTTATAAATAAATATTTTTTTATATTATAAAGAGCATGTTCATAAATTAAAAGCAAAACAATATCTTTCTCGAAATTACGGTAAATTACAAATATATGTCTTTAGAAATACATTCATGTATATAAATTTAAATAAACTTTTCAATTCTAATTGGAATTTTTTTATTTTGAAGTGGTTTTCATTTGGTTCGATTACTATTGATTAAAACATTGTTAAAAGCAACTACTAATTTATTTGAGAAATGTTTTCTGTAAATATAAAATGTTATTAATAAATTTTATTATGCTACCACATGTGCCTTAAAATTGTTTTATCTATATAAATCATAAACTCTATAATTTCCATCTAAGCTTCCTTCAATATATATATATATAGTAATATAAAATAGATTATACTAGCGGACGTTCCCGGTCCCTTGAAAAATAATCGATAAGTTGAATAAAATCAATATTAATTGGTTCCCTCGGTAATTGGAAGTTAAAGGAATAGTATCTTGCCTTGGAATTGTATCATTATTCTTGTCTCAAATAAATTGCCGTGTCATCCTGAATTTTGTCTTTCCTAATTTTCTACATTACAAAATCATCGTATCATCATGATAATATTTAGAGCAGATTGTTGAATTATAACAGATAAATTAGAATATTTATCTTGATTATTTTGAAGCGAAAAGTTATTTCAAAAATTTTATTCACTAGAAACCTTTCCAGTACTATACTAAATAACTTCCCAAAGTTTCATGGCGTTCCAATGAGTGGTTTGGTCAGGCATAAAGGACAAACAGACACACACACACACACACACATACATTCATTTTTATATATATAGATTTTCAATTCAATTGTTGAGCAATTCTGAGATGTGAACAGTCAAAATGAAAATGAACTCTGGAGTTTTTATTATATCTGTCTCGTCTGTTGTAATTATGTAATTTAGATTTGGATAGATATCGTTAATATATTTGCTTATAAAATGGGAATTTTGTGAGTTGACTTTGTTTCAGCTTAATTATGAAGGGCTTCTAGAATACCAATATTTAAAATATGGCCTAGTAAAAAAGTTTCAGATAATTCAATTATCATAACGAGTGAGCAAATTGAAATAAATGATAAAATCTCTAATTTTTTATAAAACATTTTAATATAACAACAGCAAAAAGCTTTATTAAGTCATTTTCGTCTTATACAGTTGCTTCTAGCATTAATGTAAGGTACATACAGGAATAAAAGTACCAGTAATTGTCAATTATATTTACAGTGTATCAAATAAGGAGCGGAAAAAAGAAGAGGATGGCTCAGCATAAACCTCTATACAAGCAGTTGTTAAAAACAAGAAGTTATTTTTTAAAGATAAAGAATATAAATCTTAAATAAATTTGAGAGTGCAATGTATCTTATCTAAATATTGAGATAGAATAGATAAAAAATAAATTAAATAAACAAAACATCTTGATAATATCATTTTTGACATTATTTTTCATTGTGTAGGGAGTTCTCTATATTTATTAGTAAAACATTGGGTAGTTGGTGACTTCTGTAAGCTCCAGAACCCGGGTTGCTTGAATAAATGAGTAAAACATATATCTTGGTTGTTTGGAATATATAGGAGTTTCAGCTATGCTTCCTTCCTGCGGTGTATAAGACCGATGGTATTAAACTGTATGTTTGTTCATGTGTAGTAAACCCCATAGAGATTCTCTCTTGATCATACTTATTCTTTATTAATATAAAAACTTCACCAAGTCTCTAAAACACCAATTAAGTTTGACTTTGATTGTTGACCTGTTTTTTGATTGTGCCATTCTAAAGGAATTTTCCTAGTCAGCACTATTCGCTCTATGAGAACTCTACACGCTAATGAATTGGCGAAATTTCTTTATTTTACAAATTTATATTGTTTTGAATTCTTGGTTGGAAGTTGGTTTGGAACAAATACATCAACCAATTGTTTATTTATTTAATTCCCGATGTTTCTGTAACTCGCCTTAACTCTCCTGAGAGGAATATTTATTTTGATTCCTATTTCTACTTATACTAGCCGAATGACCCGGGCAACGCCCGTGTTTTACCCGATTGAATGTTTTTATTTAAATACTATTTGTTACAATTATAAATTGGCGCCGTGGATGTCACTCTTGTGAAACGTCCCGCTCCAAACTTTGTGTCTGAGAAGCGATATTTTATAAAGAGATGATCTGGCTTTGTGTCTTCTGCTCGAATGAATGTTTTTCTGTTAGAATTTTGTTGCTGCATACTAAAAATGAACTGGCTTCACCCGTGGTCTATGCTTTTTGGAATTTTTCCGGATATAATTTTGTATCTGATAATCAAATATGATACAGCAATATTGTCATCATCATTTTCTCAATAAAAAACAACTACTTTTTTCCCAGAACCTCTCAATTTATTTTTCTTGACTAAAAATCCGAAAAATATATTTTCCAGATTTTCTCTATGTTCTGTTAAAACACGTTTTACATGTTAATTAGGTCAGCTGATATTACCTCCTATCTTCACCGCTAGAGGCGCTGCTTGCGAGCGAAAGGGCAAATGTGCAACGCAATTTGCAAATAACTTGTATACATACTTTTATACTTGTGTACATAGACCATAAATCTGTACATAGACAGGAAAAGCACATATATTTTAATAATATAAATGAGTTTTAAAAATTGTAAAAAAAAAAAATGCATCGGCCGGGAATTGAACCCGGGGCGCCCGCGTGGCAGGCAAGCATTCTACGAGTACCACTGAACCAAAAGCAAACGGTAACAGAATTGTTGATGACTCTGATACTTTTATATTTTATTATTGGTAAATATAAGTATAGTTTTTCTTAATTTAGTTTTTTGATAAAGAGAGAAAAATCAAAGATAAGGAGGATAAGTTTCTTATATGAACAAACAATCAAGCTTTCGGGCACAAAGTCGCCCTTCTACAGGAATAAAAATATACAAAATCAAGATCCGTCTATATATATATACAAATAATTAGCATAAGTAATAAATAAATATTAGAAATTAGAGAGATAACATTTAAGTTTTATGTCTGATGTACGAATCAGGTAAATCAAGTGAGACTCTCGTGTCTCGAGTGTAAGGCCTTAACAAATTATTTTTAAGAGATAAAATTATATTTTATGTGTGATATACGAAATAAATAATAGGAGAAATGTGAATATGCTAATAATATATATAGACGGATCTTGATTTTGTAT
Source organism: Cordylochernes scorpioides (assembly GCA_030710605.1). NCBI lineage: Eukaryota > Metazoa > Arthropoda > Arachnida > Pseudoscorpiones > Chernetidae > Cordylochernes > Cordylochernes scorpioides. The sequence continues at coordinate 75,160,824 of CP092879.1, read as the reverse complement.
ATTTTATTCCTGTAGAAGGGCGACTTTGTGCCCGAAAGCTTGATTGTTTGTTCATAAAAGAAACCTATCCTCCTTATCTTTGATTTTTCTCTCTTTATCAAGTTACTCCAGAGGATTTTAATTTATTTAATTAATTTAGTTTTGTTGTTTCATTCTGAGTGCTCACAAGGATGATATCTTAAAATTATGGAAAGAAAAAAGAAAGCAATAAATGTGAGTTTCACGATTTTTTCATAAAGATTTATTTATTTATTATCATTTACAAAGCACGCGATATCCGTCTTGGATATTTGCATGCATACACAAGTTTGGGAGCTTATTTACAGTAATTATTAATATGATTTTAGTTATTATAAATATAAATTATTAATGTATTTGTCAATTGGTTAACGGTTTATTTACCCTATAATGAGTATTAGTGAACATCACAGATAAGAACAGAAATTTAGAGCTATTTACAGCATATAACTATATACCAGTTATTACAACCCAGGCTATCTATTACTAAAAAACATTCTACAAAATCTATTAAAATTTATATATGTTTAGTTTTATTCTGAACATAGGTGGCAGAAGGCGGCGCGCGGCGGAGAGAGAAAGAAGAGCTACGTCATCGCTGACCAATGGGAGGCCATCTGGCTGCGCCACCAGAGGGAGCTCGCCACCTTCTCGAACATTCTTAAGACGCTCGCCACTAAAGAACAATGCCTTTAAGCTGCGGCTTTAAATCTATTGTAAATTCTTTAAATATTTATTGTAAAGAAAATTGAAATAAATTCATTTGTAAAGCTTGGGATAATTGCCTGACCAAGGATAAGTACATTTGTTTCTTTAAGTTATTATAAAACATTCTATTCAATTAAGGCCTAACGAGAACAAATTGTTTTGTAAACAATCATTCTGCTTTTCCTCCTTGCGTATTTGCCAAGTGGGAAACAAAACATTGGTGCCGAAACCCGGGAATAAATCTATTAAATAATTATTTATATATATATAATTACTAGCGGATGTGCCCGGCTTCGCCCGGGTTTTACCCGAGTGAATGTTTGTCTAAAGAACATTTGTTAAAACAATTCTCTATAAACTTATAAAACGTACTCGGCTTCGCCCGGGGTTTTACCCGAGTAAAGGTTTGTCTAGCGAACATTTGTTAAAACAATTCTCTAAAAACTTATTTAAAAAAAAAGATATATTTTGATAATTTGAAACTCGTAAATTTGAATCTCTCGATAAAGTGAACATTTTTCCCGGTCCCTGTGTGCCGTGTCATCCTGAATTTTGTCTTTCCTAATTTTCTACATTAGAAAATCATAGTTTTATCTAGTGAACATTTTTTCCCGTGTCACATTGCCTTTATTCTTCATTGTTGGCTTTTTATATTATATTTACTCTTCATTGTTGGCTTTTTATCTTAAATTTATTCTTCATTGTTGGCTTTTTATATTACATTTACTCTTTATTGTTGGCTTTTTATCTTACATTCATTCTTCTTTATTGGCTTTTTATATCATATTTACTCTTCATTGTTGGCTTTTTATATTATATTCTGACCAAAATCTATCTGTGAACTTCACACAGTGAACTTCACACAGACAGAATAAGGCAATTATATAAGTAGATTTACTCTTCTTTGTTGGCTTTTTATCTTACATTCATTCTTCATTGTTGGCTTTTTATATTACATTTACTATTCATTGTTGGCTTTTTATCTTAAATTCACTCTTCATTGTTGGCTTTTTATCTTACATTCATTCTTCATTGTTGGCTTTTTATATTACATTCACTCTTCATTGTTGGCTTTTTATCTTACATTCATTCTTCATTGTTGGCTTTTTATATTACATTTACTCTTCATTGTTGGCTTTTTATCTTACATTCACTCTTCATTGTTGGCTTTTTATATTATATTTTTAGATTGAGATTATTAGCTAGTATGTAAAAATATTAACTCTGTTGAAATTTAATTTTGTATTTATATATAAATAAAATTAACTCTGTTGATTTTTTTGTATTTAATCGATAACAGCGAAGTTACGCATGTTAATGTTAGGGGAAAATATTTTGACGTTAAGCAAAACCTGCTCCATCTCGTTTTACATAAATGTTGAAAATTTGGTCGAAATTGATGCAATGTAACGAAAGTTTTTAGTGATGTCCTCTTATGAAATTTGCATTTTATTAATATAGATAATTCATTTTTGATATATTATTAAAATTAATAATAGCAAAAATTAAAGATGGCTGCCAAAATGGATGCCAAATTTAAAGCTACTTTAAATATTCTTGAATTTCATTTCAAACAAGTGGATTATTTTGAGCAAATTTCGCTCAAGATAATTGAAGCGAAGGATGATGCAAATTTACAGACATTTAAACAAGATATTTAGATATAAAATCTAACATTGAAAAAACTTATTGTAATCTTTTAACATTTTCTGAATTTGATGATGAAGTTTACTTTTCTAGAGTTATGCAATACAATGATAATCTTAGAAATTTAGTGGCGAATATCAATAAAGTATCTTGTACAGCCATTTCAAGCAAAATTGATGATCTAAATCAATCAACCACAAGTAAAATAGAACTTCCTAAATTTAATTTACCTTCCTTTTCTGGTGATGTTAACGAATGGCTTAGTTTCAAGCAATTGTTTTCTATGTCTATTGATTCCAATACCGCTTTAACTGATTCACAAAAGCTGCAATATTTACAATCAGCTGTTACTGGAGACGCTGAACGACTTATTAGGGGATTTCCTGTTATTGATGAAAACTATGCCCATGCTTGGGCCGCATTGGTCTCCAGATATGATAACAAAAAAGAACTTGCCTTTTCACAATGTACAAAATTATTCACTTTAAAACCTTTAAAACTAATAAATTCCAAGGCCATTTTCGAACTACTAGATATAAGTAATGAAGCCATGAGAAATTTGAAATCACTGGGTTTGGAGAGAAATACACTTGTTGATATCTTTCTAATACATTTCCTACAAAGAAGAATAGGTGATGATTTGAAAAGGCAATGGGAATTGACGTTGATAGATGATGGCTTTCCATCCTACGAAAATTTTATTATGTTTATTGAAAAACAAGCAAAAAGTTTGCAATCGATAAAAGGTTATGCTAAAGAGGATAAATCTGTAGTGAAACAAACACATGTATATAATTCCATTTCAAAAGGTGATGATAAATGCCTATTATGCAAAAATTCACATCCTATATTCAAATGTGACAAGTTCCATAAAAGTTCTCTCCTTGAAAGATGGAAAATAGTCAAAGCCAATAACCTTTGTTTCAATTGTTTGCGATCCAACCACAGAGTAACGTCATGTAAATTCACTATGCATTGTAAATCATGCAGCAAAAAACATCACACTCTTTTGCATTCCTTCCAACCCGAACCTTTGAATACCACTTCAATTAAAGCTCCAATTGCCAAATCTAGCGGTTCATGTTTTCTCAGTGATACAACAAAGCCCAATGAGACAATCCTATTATCTACTGCTATCGTGAGAGTGAGAGCAGAAAATGGATCGTTTCATCCATGCAGAGCTTTGATTGATACTGGTTCTCAAAGAAGTCTAATAACAGAAAATTGTCGTGAAAAGTTGAATCTTCCTGTTAAAAAGAGCCAACTTACAGTTTTTGGAATTGGTACCCAACCAATACAGCAGTCTGCTAGTGAGACTTTTCTTCAATTTAAGCCTCATTTTTCTGATAGAATATTCAAAATTTCATCCATAATACTCGATCAAATCACTGTTGATTTACCTAATTTTCTGATAAATAGAGATAATTGGCCTCATCTTAAGAATACTTTATTAGCAGATCCCAATTTTGATAAAACGAGTCCCATTGATTTAGTAATTGGTGCAGACCTAGCCCCATTTTTATATACAGGAAAACTACGATTCCAAAATCATCCAGGACCCTCTGCCTGTAGTTCCAAGTTAGGATGGATACTTTCAGGAAATGTTTCCAGTTCTGAGACTGGAAACAGCTATATCTCATTATGCTCAACATCCCAAGGAGATGATAATCTGCGAAAGTTTTTTGAATTGGAATCGGTTCCTGCCGCTCTTCCATTGACTGAAGAGGAGAAGAGTTGCGGGGACATTTATGACAAGAACTTTTGCATATCAACAGATGGAAGATATTCTGTTGGTCTACCGTTTAAATCTGTGCCTAATCTCGGAGACTCACGTCAGAATGCCATGAAACGATTTCTTGCTCTTGAGAGAAAATTGCACAAATCTTCGAATCTTTTTCAGCAATATAAGGATTTCATGATGGAATACCTTTCTCTCAACCACATGGAGCTCATTCCGAAAAACGAACGTGACAAACCATCAGACAAGTGCTATTATATACCTCACCATTGCGTTCTGCGTGAGCAGAGCAGCACTACTAAATTAAGAGTAGTGTTTGATGCAACGTGCAAAACGAGCAACAATTACTCCCTAAATGAATTTCTTCATACTGGACCAAAATTGCAGCATGATATTTTCAATATTCTTGTGAAGTTTCGTACTAATACTATAGCTTTTACGGGAGATATTGAGAAAATGTACAGACAGATAAAAGTGAACTCTTCTGATCTCGACTTTCAGAGAATCTTCTGGAGAAATAGTCCATTGGAATCTTTATTGGAGTATAGATTGCTCACAGTAACTTATGGAATGTCGTGTGCACCATATCTTGCAATCCGTACCTTGATGCAACTTGCCACCGACAAAGAACTCCTGTTCCCAGAGGCATCTAAAATCATAAAAACTGATTTTTATGTAGACGACCTACTTTCTGGCGCAACAACAATCGAAGAAGCAAAAGTTCTCATTGATGATATCCGGAAAATCCTTTTTTCTGGTGGCTTTTGCATAAGAAAATGGATGTCAAATGTCCCTGAGGTTCTTTCAGAGGTACCAGAAGCGCTGAAAGCACATGATTCATATGAAAAAGGAGATAATTCATCTGTTAAGATTCTTGGGATAAATTGGAATCCATCCACGGATAATTTCACAATTACAGTCAATTCACTAAAAGACGTATATTCTAAAAGATAATTGTTATCGGACATTTCTCGAATTTATGACCCTTCGGGATGGTTATCACCGATGATCATTAGCTTCAAGATTCTGTTCCAAACTTTGTGGAAACAGGATTTGGATTGGGATGATCCCTTGTCTGAATCGTTGTGTTCTCATTGGAGGAGAGTGAAAATGGATTTGGCCATGCTAAATCATATTAAAATTCCTAGATATATTTCCTGCAAGGGACTTATACATTCTTTAGAACTCCACGGATTTTGTGATGCTTCCGAATCTGCATATTCATCAGTTGTTTATATGAAATCTCGTTTTAAATCTGGTCATGTTCAAGTCACATTGATTGCTGCCAAGACAAAAGTCGCTCCCTTGAAGGCAACGTCAATACCTCGTCTGGAGCTTTGTGCTGCTCTTCTCCTTTCAAATTTATATGATTCCATTTGCAGCTCATTGCTGTTGCAGATTGACCGAGTAATTTTGTGGACAGATTGCCAGATTGTTTTATGTTGGATAAAATCTGAATCAAAACATTGGAAACCTTTTGTTGGTAACCGGATTGCAGAAATTCAGCGACTAACTCTGCAATCTTCTTGGTACTATGTGTCTACCAAGGATAATCCTGCAGATTGCGCCTCCAGAGGTATAACCTCTTCAGAACTAGTAAACCATTCACTTTGTTGGAATGGTCCTGATTGGCTGTCAAACTCAAGTTTACAAGATCCGCTACCAATCACATATGAACTTCCAAAAGAAGTTTGTCATGAAAAAAGAAAGACTGTTCCGATTGTTCATTTCACTACTTGTCCTATTCTAGACTTTATTTTTAAATTCTCAACATCCAGGAAGCTGAGCAGAGTTACGGCATGGCTCCTAAGATTTATCCACAATGCTAGACACAGCAGCGACAAAATAAAACACAAAGAATTGTCCTCTAATGAGCTCGATAATTCAATTCGAACTCTTATTCAAATCATTCAAAGTTCAGAATTTAAAACTGAAATTCAATGTTGTAATCAAAGCAAAGTATTACCAACAAACTCAAAACTTTTATCCTTAAACCCATTTATTGATTCATCAGGAATTCTACGTGTAGGAGGTCGACTGCGCAAATCCAACCTGCAATTCAATGTAAGCATCCAATAATTCTTCCTCACAACCATTTTGTTACAGAATTGATTGTTCAACAATTCCACGTAGAGCATCATTCTGGTCTCCAATTAACTCTGTGTGCCATCCGACAAAAGTACTGGATTCCATCCGGTAGAATTCTAGTAAAAAAGCTCATTAATCGTTGCATGACATGTTTCAAGACGAAACGCCAAGTGTCAAAACAAATCATGGGAGATCTGCCTATCCATAGAATCATACCCTCAAGCCCGTTTAGCAAAACAGGAATAGGCTTCGCAGGACCATTTATAACTAAATCTAATGGCATAAGAACAAAAGTAACATCAAAATCATATATAGCATTATTCATTTGTTTCTCAACGAAGGCTCTTCACCTTGAGATAGTTTCAGATCTGTCAACCCCTGCCTTCCTCGCTGCTTTTAGAAGATTCATCTCTCGTCGAGGAAAACCCTCTGATATTTTCACCGACAACGCTACTAACTTTAAAGGAGCTAAGAATATTTTGAATAATATACATCAACTTGTAAAGGATTCTTCAATTCAAAATTATGTCGCTAATGAACACATCACTTGGCATTTTATACCTCCATTTGCTCCAAACTTCGGCGGCATTTGGGAAGCAGGAATTAAATCATTGAAGTATCATCTCCTAAGGTGTTTAAAATCTGCAGTTTTAAATTTTGAAGAACTCAATACTCTGATAAGTCAAATTGAAGCGTGCTTGAATTCTCGCCCGTTGTATCCGATGAGTTCGGATCCAAATGATTTCAACCCTCTCACTCCAGGACATTTTTTGATTGGAAGACCATTAACAGCACTCCCAGAGCCCAGTTATCACCCTAATGACAACGACATAACTAGATGGAAATTAATTCAAAAGGCCAGAGATGTTTTCTGGCAAAGATGGTCCAGGGAATATCTAAACAATCTGCAACAACGGTCCAAATGGAAAAAACCCTCTTCCAACCTGAAGGTTGGAGATTTGGTGTTGGTAAAAGGCATTCCTATGCCTTCAATGCAGTGGAGCCTTGGCCGCGTCACCAAGGTGTCACCTGGAGCGGATGGCTTTGTCCGAGTTGTGGGACTTCAAACAGAGAAACAACATCATCTAATAAGACCCATCTCGAAGATTGCACTTCTGCCATTCTAATTCTTCTTCAAAAAAAAAAAACTTTCTACACTATGTGATCCTTTTCTTTTGCCTTGTGTGTGGACTACGTCCACAGGAGGGGAGTATGTTTAGTTTTATTCTGAACATAGGTGGCAGAAGGCGGCGCGCGGCGGAGAGAGAAAGAAGAGCTACGTCATCGCTGACCAATGGGAGGCCATCTGGCTGCGCCACCAGAGGGAGCTCGCCACCTTCTCGAACATTCTTAAGACGCTCGCCACTAAAGAACAATGCCTTTAAGCTGCGGCTTTAAATCTATTGTAAATTCTTTAAATATTTATTGTAAAGAAAATTAAAATAAATTCATTTGTAAAGCTTGGGATAATTGCCTGACTAAAGATAAGTACATTTGTTTCTTTAAGCTATTATAAAACATTCTATTCAATTAAGGCCTAACGAGAACAAATTGTTTTGTAAACAATCATTCTGCTTTTCCTCCTTGCGTATTTGCCAAGTGGGAAACAAAACAATATACATATTAAAATTTATATACATTCATACAATCATAAAGATTATGTCGATAAAATGGGAAACAAGAAACTTTGCAAGAAGGCAGCCAATATCAGAGACACAAGGATTGAAATTTAATACTGAATAAGAAGACCACAGACTTGCCTAGAATTGCGACTTTAATTTATGAATAAATAAATTCATTTTTTTTCACACATTATAGAGATATAGTTCTTGGTCTCTTGATTGTGTAATGGGAAATTTTACAGCGTAAGAATAGTTAAGATTTTCTATGTTAAACTATTTTAAGAGAGGTTTTTATAATTCTTGCAGACTATATTATTCCATTTATTTTGTAACGATATATGTTTAGTTATTTAATAGCCATTACAAAGAATAAATATTGTCATGTAGAGAATTATAAAAGACAAACTTCAGGATTATATTATGATACATAGCACGCGCCATCTGTTATGAATATTCTAAACTATTATAGACGTGTATGATTCTTTTGAAAATTAAACAATTTCTACAGTCCTTACTGATTTTTCCATTACAGTAAGGGCAGTAGAAATTGTTTAATTTTTAAAAGAATCATACGTGTCTATGATAGTTTCAAATATTCACACACATACACAAAAGTCTTTATTAAGACACACAGGTCTTACAGAGGATTCTCCTTGGAGTTACAAGACGGAGAAACCTATGGAAGTGGGAAATATACAAAGGGGTAAAAATGGAGAAACATTATATACACATGGTAAATACATACAGATTATTTTTTGAATAATCCTATGGAAAATAAGAAAAAAAATTTTTTTGGAAATATGGATGGAAAAGTGAAGAGCGAAAAGAGGAAAGAAAACAGGTATTTACATATGGAACATACATATAATGGAACAAGTCAATTTAAGCTCTTCTGCTCACACAGCACAGGTGGACCATGGCTTTTTCAAGAAATCTTTAAGAGATTTTCCAGGAAAATTCGAGTGTTCAGAGAGTTTCGAATATTCATAAACTTCAGAATAACACAGCAATTTATTTAAAACACAAGCATAAACTAAAATTTGTCCAAAGGAAGTTTATTCAATGAGTTTGGTATAAAACAAACTAAGGCCACCAGGTATTGACATGGAAGATCCTGAATTGGTGGAATCAACAAAATCTCATCTGCGAGCAAAGTTGTTCTCCATGGCGCGGCCTGATCTCTGGATCTTGAACATTGTTTAATTTAGTTAGAATATATATGTTTATATTAAGGTTTAATATAATTTTTCTATGATTGTGTAAATATTCATTGAATTTATCATCATCACCTTTTTTGTTTACAAAAAATGTTATATGAAAAATAAAGTAATGTAAATGAACGAAGTGGTTGCCCTCATGATTACTGATCCCATGTTTTAAAAATCTAAGGTTTATGTTGTAAGAAATTCATACATTGAGAATAATTATACATTGGTCAACTCGAGCCGAATGAAAGTAAGTAAAAGTCAAGTTAAAATTTATTTTAAAAAAAAAGGGCAACTTATAAGTATTTTGTAACCATATATTTCAAATAAAAGTATTTGGGAAGAGAATTTAATAGCAATTTTGGATGTAGAAACTTTAATTAAAAAATTAAAAAGGATAAAAAAAAAACTATAAAAGGCATAGAGGAAAATATCGAATCCATTGTATCTATGGTAGATATTAATGCAACGAAATGCAAACTAGATTATGCAAATAATGATTTGAAGAAAATGAGGGATGTTTTCTTGCAGCAACTTGAGGATGATGATTTGAATGACGAAGTGGAAATTTGTATAGATAAGTGTATAAGATTAAAGTGTGAATTAGATTTAAAGCATAATGGGCAAGAACCATCTGAAAAAAAAGTTAATTTACATGTTAAAATGCCTAAACTTGAGTTGCCAACTTTCAATGGCAGATTAGAATCATGGCTTTCATTTAAGGATTTATTTTTTTCTGCAATTGGTTCTAACTCACAAATACCTGATATTGAAAAGTTACAATATTCGAAAGGCCAACTGAGAGGCGAAGCCCTAAGACTGGTCAACGCATTTCCAATTACAGCCAATAATTATGTTGAGGTTTGGCAGACTTTATTAACAAGATATGATAACCCAAAGGATCTAATTTTCACCCAAATAGATAATGCATTAAGATTACCAAAATTAGCCGATGACAACCATAATTCAATGTTTCAACTTCTAGATAGCTGCAACGAAATAATAAGAACAGTGAAGGTATTGGGTTACCAAATCGATAGTTTATCTGAGGTATTTTTCGTTAAGATCATACAAGATAAGCTTGATAAAACCACAAGAAAACAATGGGAATTGCAGAACAACCCAAGAGATGTGCCTTCATTTAAGGATTTAATGGAAATTTTGGAAATTCACGCAAAAAGCTTGCAGAATTTACCAAATAAGGATTCAAATGTGGAGAAACATTCAATGAAAAAGGAATTACAATAGGTGAATGTTTATAATTCATATATGATAAAATGTCTTAAATGTGAAGGTGCACATGCTCTTTCAAGCTGTAATTTATTTTCTAAATTACCTGAGTCAGAGAGAGTGAATTTTGTTAGTTCGGCTAAATTGTGTTTCAGATTTTAAAGCCAAACCATTTAGCAAAGAATTGTTATTGCAAAAACATTTGTCAAATTTGCAAGAAAAGACACCACACTTTGATTCACCAAGAAACCAAGGTTCAAGAAGTTGATGAAGGGAAATTTGAGTGTGGAAAAGACATCAAAAATACAACTTGTCTTTTAAGTAATGAGAAATATTTTTCAAATGTCATGCTTACAACCGCTAGGATTAAAATCAAGGATAACAATGGTGTGCCTCAGACATGTAGAGCCATGATAGACTCAGGGTCTCAGGCGAACTTTATATCAGGACAATGTAGAAAAAGACTAGGACTTGAATATGTTACCTTACACTCGCAAATATCGGGAATTTCGGGACATTTTGCGAGTCACTCTTATGGACTTGTGGAGTTTGAATTTACGCCACATTTCAAATCCGATGAACTTTTCAAGGTGAACGCCTTGGTGTTGGATAAGTTGACAAATAATTTGCCAACTCTTACATGTCCAAAGTCAAACTTGGCGCATCTCAAAACCATGCCTCTGGCTGATCCAGATTATAATATTTCTGCTCCCATCGACATATTAATTGGTGCCGAGTTAGCTATGGCCCTGTTCACTGGCGAGTCCGTTATCTGCGATGAAGAACAACTTACTGCTACTTCTTCTAAATTAGGATGTCTCCTTTCTTGAAGAGTTTCCTCTAAGGGTAGTAGGAGAAGTATTAGGAATATCATTCAGTCACATCATGCATGCCTGGAAACCCAAAATATAGTAGAAAAATTTTGGAAATTGGAATCCATTCCTGATGTGACTTCTATATCTAAGGATGAAAATGAAAGTGAAATCCATTTTGTGGAAACACATGGAAGGGATTCCACAGGCAGATATGTTGTATAACTGCCATTTCGGAATGACTGCCAATTAGGAGATTCAAGATCCAATGCGATCAAAAGACTTTGTTCTTTGGAAATATCTTTGATTCCACGACCTGAAGTTTATGACCAATATAGAAGCTTCATTAAGGAATATCTTGAATTGGGACATATGAGCTTAGTACCAAAGGAAGATATCATTAAGGGAAGGTACTATCTGCCTCATCATCCTGTAATAAAGGAAAAAAGTTGCACCACCAAATTGCGAGTAGTATTTGATGCATCAGCAAAGACTGATTCAGGTTTGTCCTTGAATGATGCTTTAATTCCAGGGCCCAAAATTCAACAGGATTTGTTTCACATCATTCTGAGATTCAGAATTCATCCTGATGCTATAAATGCTAATATCGCCAAGATGTATAGGCAAATTAGAATATCACAAGAAGACTCGGAATTCCAAAGAATTGTATGGCGGAATGATCCTCATGATAAAATAAAGGACTATCGGCTAGAAACGGTCACTTATGTGACTAGTTGTGCCCCATTTTTGGCCACTCATATCATCAAACAGTTGGCTTTGGATGAGCAGAGTAAGTTTCCAAAAGCTAGCAAAATAGCATTGACAGATTTTTATGTTGATGATCTAGTAACTGGAACTTTTTCAGTAGATGATGGCAAGAATTTGGTGCAAGAACTCTATGGTTTACTAAGTGCAGGAGGCTTCGAACTTCGTAAGTGGACCTCCAATGTTCCTGATGTTCTGTCACTTTTACCAAATCATTTAAAATCCACCAACACAAACATTGGGTTTGAGGAATCCAAGGAATTTGTCAACGTTTTAGGCATTCAATGGCAACCAAGAACTGATGGTTTCACATTTAAGGGAATAGCTCTGCCACTGAACTCTATGACAAAACGAGGAATACTATCACAGGTTGCTAAAATATTCGATCCACTGGGTTGGATCTCACCATTTACGACCACTATTAAACTGATTTTGCAAGAACTTTGGAAGATTGGTTTGGAATGTGATGACCCAATTCCAGAGGAACTAAGAAGGAAGCTGACTTTGATAAACCAGGATCTTCCATCGCTAGAGCACATTCAGATCCCAAGATGTGTGGTACCAGGTAATATTATGAAGGTAGAATTTCATGGATTTTGTGATGCATCACAGAAGGCATATGCTGCATCTCTGTATCTAAAGGTGATCCTCTCAAACACAAGCGCTAAGACATTTCTCTTAGTGGCAAAAACAAGAGTCACACCTATGAAGGTGGTTTCACTTCCAAAGTTAGAATTATGTTCTGCTCTACTTTTGGCAAGATTAGTGAAAACTGTATATGATAACCTTCCTCTTATCATCAATGAAATTTATTTATGGTCTGATTCTACTATAGCCTTATGCTGGATCAATTCCGAGCCGTGCCGATGGAAGACATTTGTGGCAAATCGAGTTGCTGAGATACACCGGCTTGTCTCCGGGGTTTGGTGCCATGTTGATGGAAGGCAGAATCCAGCAGACTGTGCATCACGTGGAATATTTCCATCCGACTTAGTAGAACTTCCACTATGGTGATATGGGCCAACATGTCTAATTGAACCTGCCCTTGAAATTAAGAAATTCATTAATAGCTCCAAGGAAGAATTTAAAGAAGAAGAAAAAATCAAGACGTATTTTGGTACAATTGAGTGTGAAATTCCATCCATTGTGATAAACTGCTCATCATTAATCAAACTGAAATGTATCATAGCTTGGTGCTTAAGATTTGTCAACAACAGTCGAATGCCTTCACATTCAAGGAACAGGGAGCCCTTAACATTAAGATAGTTTAATGATGCCCTGTTGACAGTTGTTAAGTGTGTTCAATCTATTGAATTTTCCAAAGAAAAGCATTGCCTGTTAAGTAACAAGTCAATCCCGAATAAGAGTATAATATACAATCTATGTCCCTTTTTAGATTCAAGGGGAATCATTAGAGTTGGCAGACGATTAAAAAATGTAAATGTTCATGGTGATCGGATTAATCAAGTTTTACTTCCAAGATCACATCATCTTACCACTCTTATTGTAGACAATGTTCATGTCCATAATCTTCACTCATCAACTCAAGTTACGCTTGCAGCAATAAGAAATATATTCTGGATACCTTCTGGAAGAAATGTTGTACGGAAAATTTTAAGAACATGCATGAAATGTGCGCTAGATTTCGTAAAGAAGCTTCTTTTCAATTAATGGGAAATCTACCTTTTGCAAGGATCTACAGATCAAGGCCGTTTTTGGTAACTGGAATAGATTTTGCAGGACCTTTTCTGATTAAACGGAACATGGGACGTACAACTTCAACAATGAATGCTTACGTTGCCTTGTTTATATGTTTCAGCACTCGGGCCATTCATCTAGAATTAATAAGTAGTCTGACCACAGATGCTCTCCTATCCACAATAAGAAGGTTCATTGCTCGAAGAGGTAAACCAGCAACAATTCATAGTGACAACGCCACTAATTTTGTTGGTGCGCATAAGATTATTGGGAAACTATGTCACAATGCCAGTAAAGTTCTTACGAATTCAGAGGGAATTCAGTGGAAATTTATTCCACCAGCAGCTCCACATTTTGGTGGACTTTGGGAAGTCGGAGTTAAGTCCATGAAATATCATCTTAGAAGAACAATGGGCAGTGCTTTGCTAAATTTTGAAGAACTAACAACATTGTTATCACAAATTGAAGCTTGCCTGAATTCGCGACCTCTTTGTCCTCTTTCTGAGGACCCTTAAGATCTACAGGCATTGACTCCTGGTCACTTCTTAATAGGTGGTTCTTTAACAGCGCTTCCCGATGAAGATTACATCATAGCAATGATATTGCCAAATAGATGGCAATTAATTCAAAAATCAATGAATCATTTTTGGACAAGATGGTCCCAAGAATATTTGTCACAACTTCAACAAAGATCCAAATGGTGTAAGCCCCAACCCAACATTAAGGAAGGATCCCTGGTGTTGATAAAGAATGAACAACAACCTCCACTAGCATGGAAGATTGGAAGAATTTCAAAGGTGTTTCCAGGAGATGACGCTAGAATCAGAGTGGTAGAAGTCAAGACTGCTAATGGTACTTACAGAAGACCTATTGTAAAAAAATGTTTGTTACCTATATAATGTTTTTTGATGGTCCCCCATCAAGTTGGTGGCGGGAGAATGTTTAATTTAGTTACAATATTTGTGTTTATATAAAGGTTTAATATAATTTTTCTATGATTGTGTAAATATTCATTGAATTTATCATCATCACCTTTTTTGTTTACAAAAAATGTTATATGAAAAATAAAGTAATGTAAATGAACGAAGTGGTTGCCCTCATGATTACTGATCCCATGTTTTAATAATCTAAGGTTTATGTTGTAAGAAATTTATACTTTGAGAAGAATTATACACTGCGTGACATTGAAAATGGAACACCAAGAAATAGTGGCCAGAAAGTGATGAAACTCGGCAGACAGAGAGAGACAGGGACGAACAATAAGTGATCTTTATTTCAAAATGATAGTCATAATACAGAGCGAGAAAGGCGTCGGCTTAGTAGCAAGTAGGACCACCGCGGACGGCGATGCACGCAGCAACACGTCTAGGTAGAGAGTCAATCAGAGTACGGATGGCGTCCTGAGGGATGGCTCTCCATTCCCTCCCAACCATTTGCCACAGTTCGTCTTCTGAACGCGGCTGTGGCAAGGCATGCAAACGGCGTCCAATGATGTCCCAGACGTGCTCGATTGGTGAGAGATCAGGAGAGTACGGTGGCCAGGGAAGCATCTGTACATCTTGCAGAGCTTGTTGGCTAATGCGAGCAGTGTGCGGTCGGGCGTTATCCTGCTGATAAAGGGCATTGGGTACCCCCTGAAGGTAGGGGAGTGTCACCGGTCGCAGCACATCATCAACGTATCGTTGGGCCGTCATATTGCCCTGAATACAAAGTAAAGGTGACCTGGAATCATACGCGATTGCGCCCCAAACCATGATTCCACGTTGTCGCACGGTGGGGCGTTCCACAATTGCTGCCGGATTGGACCTTTCTCCACGTCGGCGCCACACGCGTACACGGCGACTATCACTGGACAAGCAGAAACGCGACTCATCTGAGAACACGATCCTGTGCCATTCCGTCATCCACGTCGATCTAGCCCGGCACCATTCCAAACGTTGGCGCCTATTCGGTGGGGTCAATGGCAGTCTTCTTATCGGACGGCCTGAGTGCAAGCCATTAGCAACCAATCGACGAGAAATGGTTCTTGTCGAGATGGAATGATCTTGGGTGTCTTGCACATGTTGCAGGATGGCGGTACAAGTGGCTTGTGGGGCCGCCACTGCTTGTCGAAGGATACGCCGATCCACACGTGCTGACGTCACTCTGGTTGCACCGGCATTCCTATAAATTGCCACATTTCCTTGTTCCAACCATCTTTTCCACAGTCGGTGTACCGTGGACGCACCAAGGTGTGTATCAGCTGCGATTTGACGTATGGACCAACCTGCCCTTTTCAGCCCGATCACCATGCACCTCGTAAAAGCGTCTGTCTGCTTGAACTGCCTCCGTTTACGATGACCTGGCATTCTCTGTTATTACACGTGTCTTTTGACACAAGAACAAAATTTCTACAATGATTTTCCTTGAAGAAATAACGACACAAATACTGTCCTTTCTGCAAGTTCCTTCCCTTATATCTTACTCCATGTGCGCACGAGAGCTGCGCATTTTACATCATTTGCATAACTCGGTTAGGCGCGTCTACCCTGAAATTTGCATAATTTTCTGGCCACTATTTCTTGGTGTTCCATTTTCAATGTCACGCAGTGTACAAACATGTTCTGTTTGATGCGGCTTTCCACGGAACTACTCTCTACGGCCTTGTTCAGCAGCGGCGTGATGAACTTGGCTTCCTTTGTCTTCTTGTTCTTGCGTTCTTCCTCCTCATCTTGTTGGAGGTATTTGGTGACCTGGGCGGCTCTCTGTTCCTCCCACCACTTGGCGTCTGCCAGCATCTGCTCCCGGAGTTTCTCTATCTCCTCCGCATTCTTCTTGCTGCTTCTCCTGTCAGGAGTGGGTTCCATCTGGGGTTTGCCCTGAGCATGGTATGGTTTCTTCCTGGGGTCAACCACAGGTCTGGTGGAGGACTTGGAGTTCACAATGAGTCCATATTTCCTCTCTCTGGCCGACCTCTCATCCTCACTGCCATCATCAGAGAAGGAGTGGGCTCTCTTGCGGTGGTTGTCCGGGGAGCGATGGCAGTGGGATGGTGGCAGGAAGGTGGCTTTCTTTTTGTGCTGGACTTCTGGCTCATTGCTGTTGGACCTCCGGGACCTCTTCTTTTTATTCTTCTTGTGGGACTTCCCATTGACTGAGTGCTGGAGCAACTGATGGAGCTGCTTCATCTTGATGGGGTTACTAACCAGGAACCTATTCTTCTCTTGTTCCTGTTTCCTTATCAACAACAACAACAAAAGCCTTTATTGAGGACCTCTCGTCCTATAAAGGATTCGCCAGTTTACAGAGTAATTGAAGAGAAGAGAACTAAGAATACAGAGATATATGTAGTAGGTATAGTATATTATTTTCTACACTGTGATTATATACAACAGCAGCAACAACCCTTTTACTGGAATCAAAGTCCCATACAGGATTCGTCATTCTAATCCTGACAAAGATTATTTACATATAATTATTTACATCAATTAGATTATGTATATAGCTTCCCCTTCTCTTCAGCCGTCTTCCAAAATTTGAACAACGCAAACGCTCCAGCTCTGTTTCTCACCACCTCATTTAACAGGAGCTCCAAAGAGAGTCCCTCAAGGCCTATTTCACTGAGGAGCACTTCCCGTTCGTCTTTCAGCCCCATACAGTTTCCTTATCTGGAAGAGAGGATCCTCTCTGATCTTGTTGGCCATGTCCAAGGAGATGGCGGCACTGGCCTGCTTCAGTAGGTTGCCCAGGTAGCTCTCATCAGGGGTGTTTTTGGCCTCCCCAGTCTCCAGCTGCTGGATGACCTCGAAGGTCTTGTCCACGGAACGGCCGTGGTACTCTTCCTTGTCCACCAGGGCCTTGGTACATCCAGTCCAGCTTCTCTGTGAGTTTTCTGATGACACCTTGATTCTCCGCAAAGTTCCTCATCTCCTCCTGGGCTCGCTCCTCCGCCAGATCCCGCTGCAGCTGCTTGAACTTCTTCTTCTCCGCCTCGTGCTTCTGCTCGGCCTTCCACACCCGCTCCATGTTGCGGAATGGTGCCATGACTTCTTTAGGTTCAAGTCACTTCCTCCCATTTTTAACTCAATAAAATTATGATTTGATTTTTTTAAATTGTTATATATTAAACTAGCCGAATGACCCGGGCAACACCCGGGTTTACATGATTAAATGTTTTATTCAAACACTATTCGTTACAATTATAAATTGGCCCCGTGGATGTCACTCTTGTGAAACGTCCCGCTCCAAACTTTACATGTACATTAGGTCAGCTGATATTACCTCCCATCTTCACCGCTAGAGGCGCTGCTCGCGAGCTAAGTAGAATAATTTGAATATATAGTTTTAATAATTGATTTATATATTTTTTAAAATAGCCTATCGTCTTCCCCTTATTTTTTTACCTGCGACGATGATAACAAGTTTTTTATCTATAAGTTTTATTATCACTAAGTTTATTATCTTAAAGATTATTTATCAAAAGTATGATTTTCTACCTATTAATTGCGCACAAGTCAAAGTTAGTTTTATCATTTATCTACAACATATATATTGGGAGAATAGATAAAATGATGATTTTGTAATGTAGAAATTAGGAAATACAAAATTCAGGATGACACGGCAATTTATTTGAGACAAGAATAATGATACAATTCCAAGGCAAAGATACTATTCCTTTAACTATTCAAATTACCGAGGGCCCCTATTAATATTGATTTTATTCAACTTATCGAGTATTTTTCAAGGGACTGGGAAAAAACGATCACTTTATCGAGAGATTCAAATTTACGAGTTTCAAATTATCAAAATATATCTTTTTTTATATAAGTTTATAGAGAATTGTTTTAACAAATGTTCGTTAGACAACCCTTTACTCGGGTAAAACCCGGGCGAAGCCGGGTACATCCGCTAGTCTATATATATATAAAATTGAATGTGTGTCTGTCTGTGTGTACTCTATAGGTTCAAAAACCATACATCCAATCGCCGTGAATCTATATATACATAAAATTGAATGTCTGTCTATGTGTACTCTATAGATTCAAAAACCATACATCCAATCGCCGTGAAAATTTGGGATATTATTAGGTATATCCCGGGGAAGGTTTTTGAAAAATAATTTCTTGAATTTCTTGAATATCCTTAGAGTTATTTGCAGATTTGTAGATTTAACTCGCATGCAGCGCCATCATTGCGATGATGATAACAAGTTTTTTTATCTATAAGTTTTATTATCACTAAGTTTATTATCTTAAAGATTATTTATAAAAGTAACATTATCTCAGGATGACACGGCAATTTATTTGAGACAAGAATAATGATACAATTCAAGGCGAAGATACTATTCCTTTAACTTCCAATTACCAAGGGAACCACTTAATATTGATTTTATTCAACTTATCGAGTATTTTTCAAGGGACCGGGGAAAATGTTCACTAGATAAAACGATGATTTTGTAATGTAGAAAATTAGGAAAGACAAAATTCAGGATGACACGGCACACAGGGACCGGGAAAAAATGTTCACTTTATCGAGAGATTCAAATTTACGAGTTTCAAATTATCAAAATATATCTATTATTTTTTTTATAAGTTTATGGAGAATTGTTTTAACAAATGTTCGTTAGACAAACCTTTATTTGGGTAAAACCTTGGGCGAAGCCGGGTACATCCGCTAGTCTATATATATAAAATTGAATGTCTGTCTGTGTGTACTCTATAGATTCAAAAACCATACATCCAATCGCCGTGAAATTTTTGGATATTATTAGGTATATCCCCGGGAAGGTTTTTGAAAAATAATTTCTTGAATATCTTGAATATCTTTAGAGTTATTTGCAGATTTGTAGATTTAACTCGCAAGGAGCGCCACCATTGCGACGATGTTAACAAGTTTTTTTATCTATAAGTTTTATTATCACTAAGTTTATTATCTTAAAGATTATTTATCAAAAGTAAAATTATCTCAGCATGTCACGGCAATTTATTTGAGACAAGAATAATGATACAATTCCAAGGCGAAGATACTATTCCTTTAACTTCCGATTACCGAGGGAACCAATTAATATTGATTTTATTCAACTTATCGAGTATTTTTCACGGGATCTGGAAAAATGTTCAATAGATAAAACGATGATTTTGTAATGTAGAAAATTAGGAAAAACCAAAATTCAGGATGACACGGTAATTTATTTGAGACAAGAATAATGATACAATTCCAAGGCAAAGATACTATTCCTTTAACTTCCAATTACCGAGGGAACCAATTAATATTGATTTTATTTAACTTATCGAGTAATTTTCAAGGGACCGGGAAAAAATGTTCACTTTATCTAGAGATTGAAATTTACGAGTTTCAAATTATCAAAATATATCTAATTTTTTTTTCTATAAGTTTATAGAGAATTGTTTTAACAAATGTTCGTTAGACAAACCTTTACTCGGGTAAAACCCCGGGCGAAGCCAGGTACATCCGCTAGTTATGTATATATATTTTTGCATCTCTACAAGTCAAAAGATATATATCAGCAGAGTATCATTCCTTTTCTTATCAGAGCTCTACAATCTCTGAGCCTAATACTCTGCACAAGTTGTCTGTTGAAGGACGTCAAAGTACGAAAGCTTGCCAATTATACAGCACAACTAAAAGAAACACGTCACCGTAAACTTTGATTCCTTTTTCACACACACACACAGCCTTTATTAAGACGTTAGTCTTATACAGATTCTCTGTACAAGGTGCAATAACAGGAAAAGAGCAGCACAGGAAACCAGTAGTTCCGCAACTATATACAATTATTAGTAATAATACAGTTACGAGCGTCATGCGTTCTTTATCTCTGTCACCGTTTGCTTTTTTTTTTTTGGAATGGCGCTCTCCTATTGGTTGGCTACGATCACGCCACCTTTACCCCCCCCCCCCCCCCCCCCCCCACTCGCTTTTTGGTTTTTGTAACTATTGTGTTGGAGTGGGTCGCTCCTTAAATAAATGCATATATTAGTTAATAACTAAATGGAATCCTCTCTTTTTCCCAGTAAGAGACGCCTACGGAAGCCAACAGTACATAGACAGATAAAGCACATAGGCTATAGTTATTAACTAATATATGCAATCATATAAGGCGCCAATTTATAATTGTAACAAATAGTATTTGAATAAAAACATTCAATCAAGTAAAACACGGGCGTTGCCCGGGTCATTCGGCTAGTCTATATATATATAAAAATGAATGTCTGTCTGTGTGTGTGTGTGTGTGTGTGTGTGTGTGTGTTCTCTATAGATTCAAAAACCATACATCCAATCGCCGTGAAATTTTGGGATATTATTAGGCATATCCCCGGAAAGGTTTTCGAAAAATAATTTCTTGAATATCTTTAATATCCTTAGAGTTATTTGCAGATTTGTAGCTTTAACTGGCAAGCAGCGCCACCTTGCGACGGAGATAGGCTTAGGTCTGCCCCCCCCCCCGTCGAGAAAATGTAATCGTCCGGCCGCTGGCCGGTTGGACAGTCCAAGTTCCCACCGACCAAACAGAGGGATCAACAGGTCCTGGCGCGCGGGGGCAGAGTTGGTGACAGAGCTGTGCAAAGTAGACAAGAAAAAAGCCTCGCGGGTGACCTCCGGGAACTACGTCCATATTCCATAAACGACCATGATTTTATTCAACTTATCGAGTATTTTTCAAGGGACTGGGAAAATATGTTCACTAGATAAAACGATGATTTTGTAATGTAGAAAATTAGGAAAGACAAAATTCAGGATGACACGTTACACAGGGACCGGGAAAAAATGCTTACTTTATCGAGAGATTCAAATTTACGAGTTTCAAATTATCGAAATCAACTTATCGAGTATTTTTTAAGGGACCGGGAAAAAATGTTCACTAGATAAAACGATTATTTTGTAATGTAGAAAATTAGGAAATACAAAATTCAGGATGACACGGCACACAGGGACCGGGAAAGAATGATCACTTTATCCAGAGATTCAAATTTACGAGTTTCAAATTATCAAAATATATCTTTTTTTATATGTTTATAGAGAATTGTTTTAACAAATGTTCGTTATACAAACCTTTACTCGGGTAAATCCCGGGCGAAGCCGGGTACATCCGCTAGTTAGTAATAAGGAAAAGTAAGAATTCATATGAAAGGTCGACGCCATCGCCTCTAGTCTTCAATTCCATAAGCGCGGAGCAGAAATAGGGACTGAGTTATTTAGTTCGCCATAAATATAGCATTCAGACACAAAAAGGAGGTGATTCCTTTTTCAAACCTTCCTTTCTAGACCAGTACATGTAGACACACCTACAAAAGATTTTTGTCGAAACGTCGAGACAATAAAAAGATTTACTGACCGCAGTGTCTTTTATATGAATTACTATAAACGAGTACATATGCCATCCAATACAGTCATTTTATTCAAGTTATATAAAAGAGATTTGAATTGATTAAGTAAAATTGTTAAAAGTTATTTAAAATCAATAAAAATTAACGATATGTCTCTTATTGGAAAAGAGCGAGGTTTCGAGAAACGACATTATTCTACTTGCTTAACAATGGCAAGTGGAGAAATACAAACGGTGTAAATTTTATATTAATATCGAATAAGAGCTATTCATAAAATTTGATAATTTCAGAATATTTTGAACTTACTCATTGGCCATGATAATTTAAAAATTAAAATTTTCACATCTATATCAACATATATAGTCACGACCGTCTGTCGACCTCATGTCATGGATGCGCGTGCATCATCATTATGATCATTATATCATTATCTAATGATAATAATAATTATTATTATTATTATATTATTATCAACATATATAGTCACGACCGTCTGTCGACCTCATGTCACGGATGCGCGCGCATCATCAATATGATCATTATATCATTATCTAATGATAATAATAATAATTATTATTATTATATTATTATTATTATTATTATTTTATTATCAAGATATATAGTCACGACCGTCTTTCCACCGTCATGTCACGGATGCGCGCGCATCATCATTATGATCATTATCATTATCTAATGATAATAATAATAATTATTATTATTATATTATTATTATTATTATTATTATCAACATATATAGTCACGACCGTCTTTGCTCAATCAATTCCTCATCGCTGTCACGGATGCGCGCGCATCATCATTATGATCATTATTATCTAATAATAATAATATAATAATAATTATATTATTATTATTTTATTATTATTTTATTATCAACATATATAGTCACGACCGTCTTTCCTCATCGCTGTCACGGATGCGCGCGCATCATCATTATGATCATTATCATTATCTAATGATAATAATAATAATTATTATTATTATATTATTATTATTAATATATATAGTCACGACCGTCTTTCCTCAATTCCTCATCGCTGTCACGGATGCGCGCGCACAGGGAGGTCACGTGCTCGCCGGCAGCCAACGGGCGCGCGCCGCCGGCATTACGTCATAGATTATAAACACAAGGTAATAAGGCCAAATAAAAAAATAGTGTGATAAGGCACAATTTGGATTATATACTTATATAATTGCCTTATTCTGTCTGTGTGAAGTTCACGGATAGATTTTGGTCAGAATGGATAAAATAAAAAAAGTGTCAAGGGATGGGAATCGAACCCACGACCTTCCCCTTACCGGGCAGATGCCATGACCACTAGGCTACCCTGGACATATTTTTCCGTTCAAATTTTTATTTTTATATTTTCAAGACACACACAGTTTGGGGCGGGACGTTTCATAAGAGAGACATCCACGGCGCCAATTTATAATTGTAACGAATAGTATTTTAATTAAAACATTTTAAAAATATATACACACTCGGGTAAAACCCGGGCGTTGCCCGGGCCATTCGTCTAGTCAACATATATAGTCACGACCGTCTGTCGACCTCATGTCACGGAAGCGCGCGCATCATCATTATGATCATTATATCATTATCTAATGATAATAATAATAATAATTATTATTATTATATTATTATTTTTTTTTTTCAACATAGTCACGACCGTCTGTCGACCTCATGTCACGGATGCGCGCGCATCATCATTATGATCATTATATCATTATCTAATGATAATAATAATAATTATTATTATTATATTATTATCAACATATATAGTCACGACCGTCTGTCGACCTCATGTCACGGATGCGCGCGCATCATCATTATGATCATTATCTTCTAAAGAAGCTTCTATCTTTATAATTATGTATATTTACAAAAAGTCAATTCGCTCGCGCCTCTAGCGGTGAAAATGAGGGGTAATACCAGCTGACCTAATGTACATGTAAAGTTTGGAGCGGGACGTTTCACAAGAGTGACATCCACGGCTCCAATTTATAATTGTAACAAATAGTATTGGAATAAAAACATTCAATCGGATAAAACACGGGCGTTGCCCGGGTCATTCGTCTAGTATATATATATATAAAATTGAATGTCTGTGTGTCTGTGTGTGTGTCCTCTATGGATTCAAAAACCATACATCCAATCGCCGTGAAAATTTGGGATATTATTAGGCATATCCCCGGAAAGGTTTACGAAAAATAATTTCTTGAATATCTTAAATATCCTTAGAGTTATTTGCAGATTTGTAGCTTTAACTCGCAAGCGGGGGGCGGGTGACCTCCGGGAACTACGTCCATCTTCCATAAACGACCATGATTTTATTCAACTTATCGAGTATTTTTCAAGGGACCGGGAAAATATGCAGATAAAACGATGATTTTGTAATGTAGAAATTTAGGAAAGACAAAATTCAGGATGACACGGCACACAGGGACCGGGAAAAAATAATCACTTTATCGAGAGATTCACGACCATGATTTTATTCAACTTATCGAGTATTTTTCAAGGGACCGGGAAAATATGTTCACTAGATAAAACGATGATTTTGTAATGTCAGGATGACACGGCACACAGGGACCGGGGAAAAATTTTCACTTTATCGAGAGATTCAAATTTACGAGTTTCAAATTATCAAAATATATCTTTTTTTTTTATAAGTTTATAGAGAATTGTTTTAACAAATGTTCGTTAGACAAACCTTTATAAAAAGCTATAAAACGAAGAGAAAAATTCTTTTATTAAAATGCATAGGCTACTAGCTTTCGGGCTCCAAGCCCTTCCACAGGTACAACGTATTGTGAGAAACTAACGCTATATATAGAATCGATATGCGATGAATCTGCATATTTTAACTATGTATGAGGCAACGATATCAAATTAAGATATGGAAAGAAGGCTTTTTAGAAATATTTAACAAATATAGGATATGATAATTGATAAAATTATGAAAGATTTAGCATACTATTAATAGAACTATTGCGAAATAAAATAAAATAAACTAATAAATAAAAATAATAAGATAACGCGTTATCATCTCTGGATGCCAAACAACTGAAAAATACCATACACACCGTGACGCTAAAAAGTATAAACAGAGAGGAAAACAGGTTTGACCCGCCATCAGCGTAATCCTCGGATTATGAAAAATAGGGGTCGGGGGGGGGGGGTTATGCGGGTGGTTATGGCAAGATCAGGGGAGTGAAGTGGCCGGCCTAAAGATTATTACATATGTCTAGGTACTGTATTGGTATATCAATATGTCTGTTAATACTGTTGTTACTGATGGATAAAACTGCTTCGATAATTAACCTTTGGTATTTATTGTTGATATTAGAGTATATGGTGGTAGGGGAGGATAGATTGAATGAGTGGCCAGTGGTGTCTATATGGTTGAAAATAAGGGATCTGTTGTCTTTGTTGGTAATGCATCTACCGTGCTCAGTCATCCTGATGGCTACGGACCTACCAGTCTCGCCTATGTAAGACGCGCTGCAATCGTTACATGAGACTGAGTAGACCGAGCCACCCGAGGACTGAGCAACGGTAGATCTAGGTAGTCTGGTAATAGGATGTCTGAGGATGGCGCCAATACTATTGCTATTAGAGAAATAGGTGTTGATCCCGTGTGATCTGAGGATGCGGGAGATGGCGACTGATTGGGTGGAGAAGGGCAAAAGACAACTGTTTCTGCTGACTGTAGCAGGCCTAACGGAAAGAGGGTTATATCTATATTTATGTATAAAATGGGGAGGGTATTGGGATAGGGCCAGCTGTTTTATGATTAGAGAAAATTCGATAGTTCTGAATAGGGGAAGGGAGCAGTGGGTGACCAATCTCTTGGTAAGCGTTCGAACAGTATTTATTTTATGCGATAGGGGGCTTGAAGAATTGAAGTCTGTGTAGAATGTGGGATTATTGATCTTGTGGTATACGGTAGTGTGATAATGGGAGGTGGTACGTATAACAAGTATATCTAGAAACGGCAATACAGATCTGTCCTCCAATTCTAAACTGAATGAAATTTCCGGATGATAGGAGTTAAGACAATCTAAAATACTTATTTCCTGTCCGGTATCACATATGCAGAAGATATCATCAATATATCTCCGCCACATGTGAATGCCCGGTGTGATTTGCTGTTGGATCCAGTGGTCAATGGTGGCCATGACTATTTCTGCAAGGGGGGAGGATAGCGGGCTGCCCATGGGCGAGCCCCTGATTTGTTTGAAATACAGGTTGTTAAAGGTGAAAGAAGTGAAGTCTAAACATAGGGAGGACAGTGCGATTATGGATTCAATGGTATGGGGATCTACGTGGTTATCCTGCAAGAATGTTGTCAAGTGGCTAATAATGAGCTGGTGGGGGAGGGAAAGATACATGGAAATAACATCATAAGATACCATAATCGCACTGTCCTCCCTATGTTTAGACTTCACTACTTTCACCTTTAACAACCTGTATTTCAAACAAATCAGGGGCTCGCCCATGGGCAGCCCGCTATCCTCCCCCCTTGCAGAAATAGTCATGGCCACCATTGACCACTGGATCCAACAGCAAATCACACCGGGCATTCACATGTGGCGGAGATATATTGATGATATCTTCTGCATATGTGATACCGGACAGGAAATAAGTATTTTAGATTGTCTTAACTCCTATCATCCGGAAATTTCATTCAGTTTAGAATTGGAGGACAGATCTGTATTCCCGTTTCTAGATATACTTGTTATACGTACCACCTCCCATTATCACACTACCGTATACCACAAGATCAATAATCCCACATTCTACACAGACTTCAATTCTTCAAGCCCCCTATCGCATAAAATAAATACTGTTCGAACGCTTACCAAGAGATTGGTCACCCACTGCTCCCTTCCCCTATTCAGAACTATCGAATTTTCTCTAATCATAAAACAGCTGGCCCTATCCCAATACCCTCCCCATTTTATACATAAATATAGATATAACCCTCTTTCCGTTAGGCCTGCTACAGTCAGCAGAAACAGTTGTCTTTTGCCCTTCTCCACCCAATCAGTCGCCATCTCCCGCATCCTCAGATCACACGGGATCAACACCTATTTCTCTAATAGCAATAGTATTGGCGCCATCCTCAGACATCCTATTACCAGACTACCTAGATCTACCGTTGCTCAGTCCTCGGGTGGCTCGGTCTACTCAGTCTCATGTAACGATTGCAGCGCGTCTTACATAGGCGAGACTGGTAGGTCCGTAGCCATCAGGATGACTGAGCACGGTAGATGCATTACCAACAAAGACAACATATCCCTTATTTTCAACCATATAGACACCACTGGCCACTCATTCAATCTATCCTCCCCTACCACCATATACTCTAATATCAACAATAAATATCAAAGGTTAATTATCGAAGCAGTTTTATCCATCAGTAACAACAGTATTAACAGACATATTGATATACCAATACAGTACCTAGACATATGTAATAATCTTTAGGCCGGCCACTACACTCCCCTGAACTTGCCATAACCACCCGCATAACCCCCCCCCCCCCCCCCGACCCCTATTTTTCATAATCCGAGGATTACGCTGATGGCGGGTCAAACCTGTTTTCCTCTCTGTTTATACTTTTTAGCGTCACGGTGTGTATGGTATTTTTCAGTTGTTTGGCATCCAGAGATGATAACGCGTTATCTTATTATTTTTATTTTTTATTTTATTTTATTTTATTTCGCAATAGTTCTATTAATAGTATGCTAAATCTTTCATAATTTTATCAATTATCATATCCTATATTTGTTAAATATTTCTAAAAAGCCTTCTTTCCATATCTTAATTTGATATCGTTGCCTCATACATAGTTAAAATATGCAGATTCATCGCATATCGATTCTATATATAGCGTTAGTTTCTCACAATATGTTGTACCTGTGGAAGGGCTTGGAGCCAGAAAGCTAGTAGCCTATGCATTTTAATAAAAGAATTTTTCTCTTCGTTTTATAGCTTTTTACAATTCATTAAGAGAAATTTCGTCAACCTCATTAAAATTGGAATCTTTTTACTTATGTTCTAGTCTCAAGGAATCGATGGCGATCGACCGTGAAGCCCACCTATTCTTGGACGCACTTCGTCGCTTTACCAACCCCAACCCTGAAATAGTCAGACTCCTAACCCTTCTGGGTCGAAAATCACTGCAGCTGGCCAGATGGAGACTGCACCTCAACTTTAACAAGATTTGTCAAAAGGCCCGGTTCATCCCCCCATCACTCAGAATCAGAGATCCCGTGGGCAATTCCCATTCAAACAAGATTATCCTCCGAGCCCAATACCAGTTACTACAGGCTAGAACCCAGGGATGCTTTTCACGAATACGCTGTCTTTCTAAGACCATTAAAGGTCTCATCTCCCAAGCCACCTGTCTTCTATCCCAAGCCAATCTAGTTGAGTTCCTGGGTCTCCTCACCTCCGACATCCGACGACAGGACAGCATCATCAAAGCCCGTCAGTATGGGAAGCTATCCCATTGGATCTACAAATATGATTTCCCAGAGACATTTCACCCCGACAGACAACCTGCTCCCACTCTTCTCAATTTGTCCTCTACCGTGTTGTCCCCATTGCAGGCCGAAGTTCTCACCTTAGGTCTCAAATTTCGACCTCCCACAAAGGCCGACATTCCAAGGATCATCTCTGGAGTGGAGCCCGCCATCAGCTCCCTTTCCCACACATCCCAGTATGACATACGCAGTTCCATAGCCCAAATCCTCCGGAAGCCTACCCCCCCACAGTCCCGAACTCTTGGTAAGTACCGCTCCCTTAGCTCCATAAGGCGAAACTCAAACATTGTAGTCACCCGGTCTGACAAAGGTTCCCAGACCGTCATCTTGGACACGGTTGACTATACCTCCAAGATGATGGAAATACTCAGTGACAACACCACGTTTATCCCCATTGCACAGTCTGGGGTATCCACCTCCGTTAAATCATTCAGATTAAAGCTATTGCGATTAAAAAAGTCAGGTCATATCACTCCGGTTCAATATAGTACTTTCATTTCCGATCTTGGCAATGTTCCCTATATTTACGGACTTCCCAAGACCCATAAGCCTGGCATCCCCCTACGTCCCATCATAGCCTACCACCTTTCCCCTGCCTACAAACTATCTAAATATCTGTCTAGCTGGCTCACACCTTTGGTGAAAGCCAGCCCACAGTCCTCTGCCATAAGGGATATCCCGTCCTTTGTGCAATCAGTTAATTCCCTCAGTCCTGTTCCCAACTCCGTTATGGTATCTTATGATGTTATTTCCATGTATCTTTCCCTCCCCCACCAGCTCATTATTAGCCACTTGACAACATTCTTGCAGGATAACCACGTAGATCCCCATACCATTGAATCCATAATCGCACTGTCCTCCCTATGTTTAGACTTCACTACTTTCACCTTTAACAACCTGTATTTCAAACAAATCAGGGGCTCGCCCATGGGCAGCCCGCTATCCTCCCCCCTTGCAGAAATAGTCATGGCCACCATTGACCACTGGATCCAACAGCAAATCACACCGGGCATTCACATGTGGCGGAGATATATTGATGATATCTTCTGCATATGTGATACCGGACAGGAAATAAGTATTTTAGATTGTCTTAACTCCTATCATCCGGAAATTTCATTCAGTTTAGAATTGGAGGACAGATCTGTATTGCCGTTTCTAGATATACTGGTTATACGTACCACCTCCCATTATCACACTACCGTATACCACAAGATCAATAATCCCACATTCTACACAGACTTCAATTCTTCAAGCCCCCTATCGCATAAAATAAATACTGTTCGAACGCTTACCAAGAGATTGGTCACCCACTGCTCCCTTCCCCTATTCAGAACTATCGAATTTTCTCTAATCATAAAACAGCTGGCCCTATCCCAATACCCTCCCCATTTTATACATAAATATAGATATAACCCTCTTTCCGTTAGGCCTGCTACAGTCAGCAGAAACAGTTGTCTTTTGCCCTTCTCCACCCAATCAGTCGCCATCTCCCGCATCCTCAGATCACACGGGATCAACACCTATTTCTCTAATAGCAATAGTATTGGCGCCATCCTCAGACATCCTATTACCAGACTACCTAGATCTACCGTTGCTCAGTCCTCGGGTGGCTCGGTCTACTCAGTCTCATGTAACGATTGCAGCGCGTCTTACATAGGCGAGACTGGTAGGTCCGTAGCCATCAGGATGACTGAGCACGGTAGATGCATTACCAACAAAGACAACAGATCCCTTATTTTCAACCATATAGACACCACTGGCCACTCATTCAATCTATCCTCCCCTACCACCATATACTCTAATATCAACAATAAATATCAAAGGTTAATTATCGAAGCAGTTTTATCCATCAGTAACAACAGTATTAACAGACATATTGATATACCAATACAGTACCTAGACATATGTAATAATCTTTAGGCCGGCCACTTCACTCCCCTGATCTTGCCATAACCACCCGCATAACCCCCCCCCCCCCCCCCCCCCCCCCCGACCCCTATTTTTCATAATCCGAGGATTACGCTGATGGCGGGTCAAACCTGTTTTCCTCTCTGTTTATACTTTTTAGCGTCACGGTGTGTATGGTATTTTTCAGTTGTTTGGCATCCAGAGATGATAACGCGTTATCTTATTATTTTTATTTTTTATTTTATTTTATTTTATTTCGCAATAGTTCTATTATTAGTATGCTAAATCTTTCATAATTTTATCAATTATCATATCCTATATTTGTTAAATATTTCTAAAAAGCCTTCTTTCCATATCTTAATTTGATATCGTTGCCTCATACATAGTTAAAATATGCAGATTCATCGCATATCGATTCTATATATAGCGTTAGTTTCTCACAATACGTTGTACCTGTGGAAGGGCTTGGAGCCCGAAAGCTAGTAGCCTATGCATTTTAATAAAATAATTTTTCTCTTCGTTTTATAGCTTTTTACAATTCATTAAGAGAAATTTCGTCAACCTCATTAAAAGACAAACCTTTACTCGGGTAAAACCTCGGGCGAAGCCGGGTACGTCCGCTAGTATATATATATAAATGAATGTATGTGTGTGTGTGTGTCCTTTATGCCTAATCAAACCACTCATTGGAACGCCATAAAATTTTGGGAAGTTATTTAGTATAGTACTGGGAAGGTTTCTAGCAAATAAAATTTTTGAAATAACTTTTCGCCTAAAAATAATCAAGATAAATATTCTAATTTATCTGTTATATTTTCAACAATCTGCCCTAAATATTATCATGATGATACAATGATTTTTTAATGCAGAAAATTAGGAAAGACAAAATTCAGGATGACACGGCAATTTATTTGAGACAAGAATAATGATACAATTCCAAGGCAAGAAGATACTATTCCTTTAACTTCCAATTACCGGGGGAACCAATTAATATTGATTTTATTCAACTTATTGACTATTTTTCAAGGGACCATGAAAAAATGTTCACTTTATCGAGAGATTCGTTAGACAAACCTTTACTCGGGTAAAACCCGGGCAGAGCCGGGTACATCCATACAAGAATAATGACACAATTCCATGGCAAGATACAATTCCTTTAACTTCCCATTACCAAGGGAACCAATTAATATTGATTTCATTCAACTTATCGAGTATTTTTCAAGGGACCGGGAAAAAATGTTCACTTTATCGAGAGATTCGTTAGACAAACCTTTACTCGGGTAAAACCCGGGCGAAGCCGGTACGTCCGCTAGTTTTAAATAAAAAATTCATGACCTATTTACTTCAACCTATCATTAAGTATATTTACCTTTGTACAGAACCAAGTACAGACATCTGATGTCCGCTATTAGACAACCTGGATAGTTGGCTGTGACTATAGTACGTGGTGGTTCCAGGAAACTGCCCGGGTAATTTCAAGAGAGAGAGAGATTTGAATAAAATATCTATAACTAGCCAAATGAACAGGACAACTCCCAGGTTTTACCAGAGTGTTTATTTTTGAAATTAAATGCCGTTTTGAGTTGAATAATAATCATTTCACACCCACACAAACATTTTTTATATTTACTCTGTTTCTCTCCGGTTCTAACTTAGTAAATGTTTTTCCGATAATTAATGAGTTATGAATTAAGATAACAATAATAACTTTGTACAAGTAGAAACACAAGTCTGGGAGAAAATTTTCTTTTATAAGAGGAAGATCACGTTCAGCCAAGACGTCCTTCTAAGGGTACAAAATGACATGAGTGTCAAAAAATATTCTTGAAATGTATATAAACCATAGCTAATCGTGTTAAATTGTACCCATAGAAATTATTTGCCAATATTGACAAATATATATTAAATATGTCTTTTTTTAAATATCTACATATATATTTATTTTGAAAATAGAGCAATCCATATTCAATTCATTAGATAATAAAAAGGCATATATTGGATTTAATAAAAGACTTATTTTGCCAATATTTCGGCTGGCTGAGCGCCAACCTTTATCGAGGCATCTTTGTATACACAGTGTATACAAAGATGTAATGCCTCGATAAAGGTTGGCGTTCTGCCAGCCGAAATATTGGCAAAATAAATCTTTTATTAAATCCAATATATGCCTTTTTATTATCTAATATATATTTATATATCTTCTATATATATATATATATGTTCTATAATTATGTAAATCCAAAAAATGATTTGTTAAAATTGAAGGTGCAGTCGTCTTGAATTTAATTAAAAAAGAGAAAATCAGTCTCAAGTAGTTTATTTTGAACTCTTTGAGCAAAAGTATATATTTTAAATTAAGTAAATATAGAATTTTAACAATTAATTCTATATCACCATTTACATACCTATATAAAATAAAATCTAACTTACCTAACCAACACTAAAAAAAACAAAACAATCTATTTATATTTAAGGTGGCGCCATCTAGTGGCCAAGAACAACAGAGTTATTTTAAACAGATTAATAAAATAAAATAATATTTACATGCATTTATCTCTATTATATTTCTATTAATTTTTTAAAAATTATATAACATTTCCCCCCCATGAAAAAGACTTATATAGGGTGTCAAAATAAAAGGAAAATAATTTACAAAATAGAATATAATATTAAACAATAAAAATCAATACCCAAAAATCTTCTGTTTAATTAGTTTGTTTATAAACAAATAATATTTTTAAAATATGATGTATACAACATGTATGCAAATTATATATGGCATAATAATGAAAATTATATACAAAATTTAAAGGCAGACACAAATAAAAGGTATTCAAAATATGAATTAGATTTCAAAAGATTATTACGCAAAAGAAAATAGCCTATTTACACACAATGTATTGAAATTAATTGTTCAAAAAATAGTAAAACTTACATTATGAAAATAATAGAGTATTTAGATAAAAATCAAATGTATTTTGTAGGTAATAGTGCTGGTGTTGAAATTAGTTCTTTATTGTCCATATCTAAAATATGTTCTTCCTGCAAAAAACATGGGTTGTCATCAATATCTATTAATTTTTGGTTGGAATTTTGGGTTAAAATTGAGTTATTTCCTATGTTAGTGTTATCTTGAAGTAAAAAGTCTGTTTCAGGATAAAATAATTTAAGTTTATTAGAATGTATAATTTCAGTTTTTTTATTTTAAGGTATATTAGGCTTATCTATTTCATATGTTACTGGGGAAAATTGTTTTAAAATTTTAAATGGACCTATATACCTTTGGGTTAATTTACCTGTGTTTGGATAAATAAAAGTTTTTACCAATACTTGATCTCCTACTTTAAAAATGGGTTCTGGATGTTTAATGTCATAGAGCTGCTTACTATGTTCATGTGATTTTATAGTTCTTTCAATTGATAATTTTCTTGCATCTTCTATTGGTGTATGTTTTTCAGTGGTATGTTCTATATACTGTGGTTGTATTCCATAGTATAAGAATTTAGGAGTAAAGCCTGTTATTGTATGTATTGTTGTATTATAGCTTTCAGTAATTTTAGGAATGTATTTTGTCCAAGGAATTTTTAAACTACTATTGTATTCGCATCTTAATCTATTAATGATAGTGGAATTTAACCTTTCTACCTTAGCATTTGTTTCTGGATGATGTGCACTGGTGAGTAGATGCTTAACATTGTTTTTTTCTAAAAAATGTTTAAATTTATTGCTAAGAAAAGCTGCATTTCTGTCAGTTATCAATATTTCAGGTTTATTAATTTGGAATAAGTTTTTTAAACAGGTAATATAAGAATCAGTTGATACAGATTTGGTTGGAAAAGTCCATAAGAATCTACTATGATGGTCTACTATCATATGAATGCTGTGTTTTGTAGTCCCATAATTGTGCAATCCTCCCATTGTATCAAGAGAAAAAATGTGGTTTGGGTGTGTGGCTATTGGCATTTGTTGTAAAGGTCCATAAATAATCCTATTGTCTCTTGATTTATTAAATTGACATGTTTCACAGTGTTTTGTAAAATTAGCAATGTCTTTTGTCATATATGGCCAATAATAATAGGGAAATAATATTTTTGTCATTTGTGTTGTACCAATGTGTCCATGATTTGTATGTACTTTATGTAATAATTTTTGCCTAAGTGATTGTGGTACATATGCCCTATTAAAACCTTTTTTTCTAACTATGTAAATGCCATTTTGAATTTTAATTTTATTACTATTAATATGCTCTGTAAATTGGTGTTCTTTTATTTCATTTATTGTTAAATAGTGTGAAACTGGTGATCGAGATAACATATCTGCTTCTATATTGTGTAACCCTTTTATATGTTTTATATCAAAGTCATACTGTGAGAGAAGTAATGACCATCTAAATAATCTTCCCTGTGGGTTTTTTACATTTTTAAGCCATTTTAGAGGTAAATGATCTGTGTGTAAGGTGAAATGAATGTTGTGGATGTATGTGTGAAATCTTTGTACTGAATTTATTATTGCTAATGTTTCAATTTCTGAGGCAGTGTAATTCTGTTCATATGGGTGTAGCTTTCTAGAAAAATAACCTATGGGGTGTAAAATGCCTTGTTCATCAGGTTGTTTAAGGACACCTGATATTCCTAGATTTGATGCATCTGTGAACAAATGACATGGTTTTGATGGGTCATAAATATATAGTACAGGCTGTGATATGAGTGAATTTTTAAGTGTTTGGAAGGCTTGTTCATGTTTTGCACTCCATAGCCAAGGAGCATTTTTTAACAAAAGTTCATTCAAAGGTGCCCTAATTTGCGCATAGTGGGGAATAAATTTATTATAAATATTTATGGTGCCTAAAAATCTCTGTAAGGTTTTAATATTATATGGTCTATTTAATTTTAAAATTGCTTCAATATTTGTGTTATTTGGTGTATATTTTCCTGAGTTAATAGTGTATCCTAAGAATTGTATTTCTTTTTGTAAAAATTTGCATTTATTGAGATTCAGTTTTATATCCTCTTGTTCGAATATACCTAATATGTCATCTAAATGCTTAATGTGTTCTTCATAAGTTTTAGAGTGTATAATAATATCATCAAAATAATTTAGGGCATATTGTATATTATGCTTAGTGAAAACTGACTTCATAATCCTTTCAAATTGTGAAGGTGCATTTTTTAGACCATATGGAAGTCTGTTCCATTCATAACATCCTAATTGTGTTACAAAGGAAGTTTTATGTCTATCTTTTTCATCTATGGGTATATGCCAGTATGCATTTTTAATATCTAGAATAGTGTATATTTTTGACTGTGATAACCTATCTATAATTTGTTCTATAAGTGGAATTGGTGTATGTTCTGGAACTGTTTTTTGATTAAGTTTCCTATAATCTATACAGAGTCTTGTGGGGTGATTTGGGGCATCAGATTTTTTTGTCACTAATAATGCTGGAGAACTATAGGGGCTAGATGAAGGTCTAATGATGTCATATTTTAATAATTCAGTTATTTGTTTTTGTATTTCAGCATTATTGTAAAAAGATGTCCTATATGGCTTTTGTGCTATGGGAATATTATCTAAAAGAGATATGCAAATTGGGTTAGTCTTTATGTATCCTATATCAAAATTGTGCTTAGAGAAAACATTCTTATATTTATGCAAAATATCTGAAATTGTTTGAATTGAGAAATTTGGGTTAATATCTAAGTTACTAAGGTCTAAATATGAGTTATAATTGACAATAGGGCATGGAATTTGCATACTATGATATGAGTTAGAATCAATAATGGGATTTGAATTATGATCTATATGTTTAACGTTTGTATTTGGTATACTAAAATAATTAAAATTACTTAATGGGTCAATATTTAAAAGAGATGAATTTTTAACATAGTATGGGTCTGGAATACATAGAGTGGTTACAAAGGAATTATGATTATTAGTTTTAGGATTAAAAGAGTATAAAAATTTATAATTTTGAAAAAGTAGGCTTTTTGAAAAATCAATTTGTAAGAAAAAATTATAGAAAGTTGGCAAACCTAGGATAAGGTATTCTATTGAGCTATTGCAAACAAAGAATTCCTGATATTTAGTGATTTTTCCTAAAGTAAGTCTAACCAATATTTTACATAAGGGATAGCTAAAACCTTCTACTTGACCTATTTTTACATTTGGGGAATTATCTAATATTCTGTAATGAATGCGATTTAAATATTTTGAGGGCATGATGGAGATAGATGAGGCGGTATCAAGTACACAAGGTAGTGAAACATAATTTATGAGTACTGAAAATAATAGTAAAGTTCTACCTGGGTTTGGAGGTTCTGAATGGTTGTTGGTTGGCAGTCCTTTCTCATGTTTGTTGAGTGGGCAATCTCGGTGGAAGTGGTATTGGTTAGGTAGTTGATGGGAAGAGCAGATTTTGCAGGGGTAGGGTGGTAAATTGGTTGACCTGCTGGATGCTTCCTGGTGATGAGCTGTGGTTAATCTTGGAGATGACCTTGGAGGTGGTTGGAGTTGTAGACCTGGAGGAGAGTTGGGGTTAAACCTTGACCTTGTTGGGTAGTATGATCTATTTTGAAAATTCTGCCTATTATCATTATTACTTGTGGATGGTTGCTGTTTTTCTTGATTGGTAGAGTATTTTAATTGAGTAGCTATTCTAATCCAATCTGAGGTTTCCTTAACTCTTGCTGCAATTAAATATTTCTTCAGGTAATTTGGCATCCCCTCTGTAAGAGCTTCTAATAAAAGTGGTGTATCCAAATTAAGCTTCTTTGCCAATGAAGATTTTTCTTTAAAGTAATTATCAAGATCATCCTTATCATTATATTTCAAATTTAAAAATTTACTAAATAGGTTAGAGTCCTTAACTGTAAAATATGAAAGTAATTTTTGTTCTAGTTCTCTCCAATCATCTATATCTTGCAATGTCTCTATATAAAAATTAAAAGCTTCGCCATCAAGGTATTTCGAAATATTTTTTAGTTTATAGTCTTCTTCAACATGGTTTTGCTGGCATTTTTTATTAAAGAATTTTAACCATGAAGTAACATCAAAATTTTGTCCATCATATTTGGGTAAATCAAAATTACTCGTAAAAGATTGTTGCTCAACTGGCTTTTCTATTTTCGGAGGCATTTTAGAGAGAATTACTAGGCAAATCCTGTCGGCTAGCTGTTCTATAATTATGTAAATCCAAAAAATGATTTGTTAAAATTGAAGGTGCAGTCGTCTTGAATTTAATTAAAAAAGAGAAAATCAGTCTCAAGTAGTTTATTTTGAACTCTTTGAGCAAAAGTATATATTTTAAATTAAGTAAATATAGAATTTTAACAATTAATTCTATATCACCATTTACATACCTATATAAAATAAAATCTAACTTACCTAACCAACACTAAAAAAAACAAAACAATCTATTTATATTTAAGGTGGCGCCATCTAGTGGCCAAGAACAACAGAGTTATTTTAAACAGATTAATAAAATAAAATAATATTTACATGCATTTATCTCTATTATATTTCTATTAATTTTTTAAAAATTATATAACATATATATATAAATCAATGTTTGTATGTTTGTTTTTTGGATGTCCTGTATACAAATTCTCAGTAGTTCACTAATTCAAACCAAAATTTCCATACATAGGTAAAAAATAACGGGAAAGACGATAGGCTATTTTAAAAAATATATAAATCAATTATTAAAACTATATATTCAAATTATTCTACTTAGATCACGAACAGCGCCCTCTATCAAAGATTAGATTAAATTATGCTGATGCAAACAAATAGATAATGCTAATAATAAACAATTATTTAAAAAATCTTATCTAAATATATATCACTCGGGTAGTATGCACACGGGTCACCCGTCTAGTTTCTTTATGAAAAATCGAAAATATTTTTCAATAAAAATCGATTTATAAAGAAATATATTCATAAAAATCGATTCAGTTGAAAGTGGATGTTTGCTCGAAAAATAAAGGGCAGTTGGCGTTCTGCGCTACATGAACCTGTAGGTTAAAAAATATACAAAAAATAATAATAAAATTATAAATTATTTAATATAAAAAATTAAAATAAATTTATTCTTCTGTGAATAATATTTTTATTGAAATCTTACATTATCATCATAGAAATGTAAATAAACAGCTTCAAATTGGGTTTAATATGTAATTTTTATTACATATATTTTATTAAATTAAAAATATATAATTTTCTCTTTCCGAATACACATGGCTCTACTTTTGGAAATTAAAAATGAAAATTGGGTGAAGGTAAAGGAGTTGTTAGAATCTGGCGCAGATATTAATATAAAGACCAAAAGAGGGAATTCACCACTGCACTTGACTGCTCGTAAAGGCCATCAAGACTTAGTTCAGTACCTGGTAGAGGCTGGGGCAGTTGTGAACCCTCTGAATGGTTGTAGACAATCCCCCTTACATTATGCTATTTTGGGCCGCGAGCTATCCATAGCAAGTTATCTTATTGACGCGGGAGCTGATGTAAATATCAAAGATATTAGAAATTGGGTTCCACTGTTGTATGCAATTACGGATTGGGTGAAAAGGAAATTGGAAATTAGAGAGAATGCCGCAATTTACCACAAATATAAAGATTTGATTCGTAAATTTGTTGAAGCTGGAGCAGATGTAAATATTTCCAATTCTATTACAACGCCATTTCTTAAATTATTTGAAGAAATAAATGATAGCGAATTGTTTCGATTGTTTATAGAGAAAGGGGCGGACATCAATGCCAAGAAAGATGATGGCATTTCTATCTTAATGATTGCAGTCAAGATGGGGAATGTCGATTATTTCAACTGTTTATTGAATGCGGGAGCTGATACTAAACATGTAGATAAAACAGGAAAATCTGCTTTATTTTATGCTGCAGCTAGCCAGTGCCCTGGAATTCTAGAATATTTCCTTAAATCCGGGTTTGATGTTAATGTTAGGAATAATGAGGGTCAGACTCCGTTTATGTTCGCGCCTGAAAATGAGAGTACTATTAATATCAAAATGTTGTTAAATTCAGGCGCCGATATCAACGCTAGAGACAACGCTGGTGGCACTTTACTATCACTGGCAATCAATTATCACCACTATCAAATCATCAGACTTCTAGTTGAAGCTGGAGTCCAGGTGGATGTCGAATACAAAGATCGTTTTAAAATTATTACCTTAGCTGCTTTTAATGCAAGATGGTGTGGAAATACTATATTGAAAATGCTACTGAGAGCAGCCCATGATATTGATCTGGTCCAACTCTTACAGTATAATCCAGTTATTAATGGTATTTATAGATATGAAGATATAATTAAACTGATTGGGAACTATTTTCTCCTTCAAAACCCTGAGGCATATAAACCAGTATTCCCACAGGAATTGTCAATATGGTGGGATGAATGTAAGATACAGGTGCAGAGACTGCAACGACACAAGTTAGGCAGAAGTTCTATCTCCTTGAGTGCCTATCTCTTGGAAATGGATTTCAACCAAAGGGCAAGTTTTGTATCCAACAACACCGCCGAGATCCGACAAAAGCTGGAGTCAGAGATGTCGTTGTACAAACAGAATGCTGACCTATATGCTGAGATGATCGAAGAATATTTCTCGGAAGACATAAAGAGAACAAAGCTTCTTTACAAATGGAATTTCATCACTCAAGATAAGCTGTTCAAATTGACAACAGTGTCAGTCCGACTCCTCATAGCGAAGCACCTCGCTGATTACAACCTTGAACAGTTTGTAAACTCCAAGGACAACTAAGCTCAAGTCATAACTTTGATTCCTTTTCCAGCTCTATATATTCAAATTAAAATTGAGAAGCGCGTTTAAACGCAATTTTTTTTTCACAAAGAATTTCTTTTTAATATAAAATGCAAGCTGTCAGGTTTTTAATCGCTTTTCAACAGGTTTTATTAAACATCAACTGTTCCTTAATAAACTTCAAACATATTCAGCATCTGGACTTGATACAAGCCTTGACTTCAACTACCTAATTTCATTTTTATAAATAAATAATTTTTTAGATTATAAAGAGCATGTTCATAAATTAAAAGCAAAACAATATCTTTCTCGAAATTACGGTAAATTACAAATATATGTCTTTAGAAATACATTCATGTATATAAATTTAAATAAACTTTTCAATTCTAATTGGAATTTTTTATTTTGAAGTGGTTTTCATTTGGTTCGATTACTATTGATTAAAACATTGTTAAAAGCAACTACTAATTTATTTGAGAAATGTTTTCTGTAAATATAAAATGTTATTAATAAATTTTATTATGCTAACACATGTGTGCCTGAAAATTGTTTTATCTATATACAAATCATAAACTCTATAATTTCCATCTAAGCTTCCTTCAATATATATAGTAATATAAAATAGATTATATTTTCAATTCAGTTGTTGGGCAATTCTGAGATGTGAACAGTCAAAATGAAAATGAACTCGGGAGTTTTTATTATATATGTCTCTTCTGTTGTAATTATGTAATTTAGATTTGGATAGATATCGTTAATATATTTGCTGATAAAATGGGAATTTTGTGAGTTGAATTTGTTTCAGCTTAATATTATGAAGGGCTTCTAGAATACCAATATTTAAAATATGGCCTAGTAAAAAGGTTTCAGATAATTCAATTTTCATCACGAGTGAGCAAATTGAAATAAATGATAAAATCTCTAAATTTTTATAAAACATTTTCATATAACAACAGCAAAAAGCTTTATAAAGTCATTTTCGTCTTATACAGTTGCTTCTAGCATTAATGTAGGGTACATACAGGAATAAAAGTACCAGTAATTATCAATTATATTTACAGTGTCTCAAATAAGGAGCGGAAAAAAGAAGAGGATGGCTCAGCATAAACCTCTATACAAGCAGTTGTTAAAAACAAGAAGTTATTTTTTAAAGATAAAGAATATAAATCTTAAATAAATTTGAGAGTATAGTGTATCTTATCTATATATTGAGATAGAATAGATAAAAAAAGAATTAAATAAACAAAACATCTTGATAATATCATTTTTGACATTATTTTTCATTGTGTAGGGAGTTCTCTATATTTATTAGTAAAACATTGAGTAGTTGGTGACTTCTGTAAGCTCCAGAACCTGGGTTGCTTGAATAAATTAGTGAAACATACGAGGTGTGTTCAAAAGGTATCGCGACTTTTGTGTTTTTTCAAAAATTATTTATTTATTCATGAATACCTATTTTGTCCTCTTCAAAGTAATCCCCATGAGATATTATACACTTGTGCCAACGGTTTTTCCAATCTTCGAAGCACTTCAAAAAATCATTTTTTAAAATCTTTTTCAGCTTTTTTATTTATTTCGTGTCAATTTACAGGTGTTACATTCGAGCACAGCTCGCGAGTCACCTTGTCCTGGCTATTTACACATGGCGAGTTGGTGGAGTAGAAGTGGTCCCCCTAGGCCTTGCAGGAGGGCAGCTGTTGGGCGATGAGCTCTTGATTAAGTGTCAGGGCCGGGTCGTCGGAATCGGGGATTGATATCTCCTTTATTTTGTAGAATATCTTGTATGGTTGGATTATATATATATATATATATATATATATATATTTGAATTTTGCATTTGGAAGTATAATTTCTTAACGAAAGTTTGGTACATATCTTCTAGATCGGGTTGGTTCAAGTCCTCCTTCAATATCTTGTTTGATAGGGTGAATGGAGCTCCTATACTTGTCCGAAGGCAGATTCTCATAAATGCATTTATCCTATTTTTTTTGGGGTTGTAATATATTTACCCCAAATTGGGAGTGCGTATGTTACTATCGGGAGGATGCAACTTCTGTATAGAGTAAACTTTTGTTTTGTATTCAATTTGCTTCTATAGTTGAACAGGCTTGATAATGTTATTTTTGCGATTTTTGCTTTCTTTATGATATTTTTGACATGAATGTTGAATTTCAACTTGGAGTCTAAGGTAACTCCAAGATATTTAACGCTGTCAGTCCAGTTAATAGGGCTTTGGTTTACCTTTAGGATGGATTGTGGCTTGAATTTTTTATTGTCTAGTGGAGGAAAAATTATTTCCTGAGACTTTTTTGGGTTGATGTCTAATTTCCAATCGTTGCACCATTTGGTTATACTGTTTATGTAATTTTGGAGTTGTGTAGTTATTATTCCTATTGATTTGGAGTTTGATAAAATTGCTGCGTCATCTGCGAAAAGTTTTATTTGACATTTTGGATGTGGAGGGAAATCGTTGATGTAGATGTTGAATAGGTAGGGTCCAAGGATAGAGCCTTGAGGGACTCCAATCTGGGTTGGTTTTGCCGTGGTTATATAATTCCCTTGCTTAATTGAAAAGGTTCTGTCCTGGAGATAGTTTTTCAAGAATTTTATAAAATCCCTTGGAAATTGATTTTTTGTTATTTTTGCTATCAAGCCATCATGCCATACTCTATCAAAGGCTTTGGTAAGGTCTAGAAAAACAGCACCTACTGCCTCCTTGTGGGACTTTCTTATTTGGATGTAGTCTATTACTGTGATTAGCTGGTGGGTTGTGGAGTGTACTTTTCTGAATCCAAATTGTTGAGGAATGATAAAGTTAATAGAATCCATGTATGTCTGCAATCTGCGAAGAACAATCCTCTCGTATACCTTACTGATGGTAGAGAGAAAGCTGATTGGTCTGAGATCTTCAGGTGATTTGACAGGTGATTTTTTTGGAATGGTTATGATAATGGCATGTTTCCATGTCTTCGGGAAGTAGCACAGGTGTAATGCAGCATGGAAGTTCCCAGCGAGGAAAACTATCCATTTGATGGGGAGGTTTTTAGTCATTTGCGGCGTAATATTGTCGTGGCCTGGAGCTTTGTGATTACCTAGGTTTTTAATCACTTCCTTGACTTCATTTGGCGTTGTCATTGATAGTATATTCTCTTGGGGATGATGGCAAGTGTTATCTGTTAGGTAAGACGGAACCTCATCATCCGCCTTGGAAAAGTGTTTGGAAAAATGCTCTGAAAGATCATTTCCAATTTCTTTGTCGGTCAGCAAGGTTTTTCCATTTGCATTTAAACTAGTGATTTTGTCAGTTTTTTTCCTAATGGGTTTTGTTTTTTTCCAGAAGTCTGTTGGGCTCGATTCAAGTTTGCTTAAAAAACTATTCCAATTTTCAGATTTCTCTGCTTCAAGGGCTTGATTTACCTTTCCTTGAAGATTGAGGTAAGTAGCTCTATGAGCTGGATCCCAGGTTGATTGCCATCTTTTCCTAGCTTTATTTTTCTCCCTTA
This sequence comes from Cordylochernes scorpioides, assembly GCA_030710605.1. NCBI lineage: Eukaryota > Metazoa > Arthropoda > Arachnida > Pseudoscorpiones > Chernetidae > Cordylochernes > Cordylochernes scorpioides. The sequence continues at coordinate 75,117,212 of CP092879.1, read as the reverse complement.
TTAAGGCTTTGGTTTTTGGGTTCTTTATTAATTTGGAGGATGAGACTATGGTGTTTTTCGAGTAGCTATTATTAATTTTCTCGTTTAAAATTCCAACTGCTGAATCAATGTCTACTTCAGTTTTCAAGGGGAGTCTGGGGGGCGTGGTGGAGATTAGATCTTGTTGAAAATAAACCCAATTAGTTACTCGGCTGAGCTGGGTTGTGAATTCATCCTTTGGGCAATTCAATTCAAAGATTACAGGGAGATGGTCAGATGATAAATCGTCGGTGGTTCTGGCCTTTGGGGTCCAGGGAATGTTTTTAAGTACAGCGAAGTCTAGGAAATCGGGATTGCCGAGTGGACTGTAATGCGTGGGTGACGAAGGTGCGACAATGTCGAGGCTTTCTCTTTCAGAGAAATTGTGCAGTACGATTCCACTGTTATTTGAAGTCCTTGATCCCCAAAGAGGGTGTTTGGAGTTCCAGTCTCCTGCAACGATTATTGAGTGGTTGTGTTTTATCAGTTGGTTCAAATCTTCTTCCAATAATGGTGCATCAGGCTTCTTATAAATTGCTGTGATTTTCAAGAGTGTTTTTCCATCTGGTTTTATCAAAATTGAAGTATTTTACAAGTTTAAAGTATGAATCAGCATATTTTTATATTTAAAAAGGATTTTATAATGATGGCTGTTCCTCCACCTTTTCCTGTAATTCGATCAGTTCTAATGGTTTGATAGTTCCTGAACTTTAGATCAATTGAGGGTTTAAGGTGAGTTTCACTAAGCAGAGCAATGTCAATTGAGTTATCTTCTAAAAAGTGCAATAATTCTTCTTTCTTTGATATGATTCCGTTACCATTCCAAGCAATAATTTTAAAAGGTAATTTGCAAATCATTGTAGGTACGTTTTGATTACTTGCATCAATTTTTCACACAGGTCCTTAGTTTCAGAACGAGACGTTTTTCTTGTCACAACCTCAGCATTGCTTTAATTTTGTTGTTCTACCATTTTCGGCAGTGTTTCAGATCTTTTTGAAACTGGAAGTGGGTTGTTAGGTTTGTACTGACCAGGGTATCTTGGCTGTTGCTGATATACTCTTGGAAACTTAGGGCATCCGCGGTAATTGGCTATGTGCGCTTCTTCGCAGTTTGCACACTTTGGGGGAAGTTGTCTTGACTTTCTTGGGCAGTCCTTCGAATGGTGCTCCTCGGCACACTTAACGCATTTTGGTTTCAGGAAGCAGTTAAGTTGACCGTGCCCGAAACCCTGGCAGTTGAAGCATTGAGTCACACGGTTTGTTGTTCTGAAAGATTCTACTGCAATTTTCTGATAGAGAAGTTCAGTTATTCCGTAAATTTTCTTGTTGTGTTCATTTTTCGGTAATTCTACCAGTACTAAATTCATTGGCCTTTTAGTTGATTGTCTATGAAGTCTCTTCACAGAGGTCTCAGTAAAGCCCATTGTTGCAAGTTCTATTGCTATATCTTCGGTCTTGTAGGCTGTTGTCACGCCCTTTAATACTACTTTGAGCGGTTTTTCTTCTTGGAGTCTATAAGAGTAGCCGCCATTATTTTTTTGAACATATTCCCTGATTTTTTTGAAGTCTGAAATATTTTTGGCCTTGATAATGTGCTTATTTCCTGAGATCGTACATTGGAATTTATCTGTGCACAGGTCGTTCAGCTCTTGGCAGAGCAACTTCCAGTCTGTTACATTTTCTGCTATTACAGGTGGTATTCTTGGCTTTTTTGCATGTGTGACTTTTGTCAAAGGACCATCTTCATCAATGTCTTCTTCGTTAACCTGAGGAGGGGTAGCTGCGGACGTTTCTTGAGGGACTTCAGTTACCTCGTTCATGGAGACATCGTTTTCATTATGCTGTGAGACAACTTCCATTCTCGGTGTCTTATGGCTACGTGATGTTGAATCTGATGGAGATTCGCGAGTTCGTTTCTTTGTTGAAAGAGTTTCTTCTACTTTGTACTCGATGCCACATCTTTCAAGAATTTTCAAAAGTATGTTGGTTTCGATTATACTGACCTTTTCGCCAGCTGGGCCGATCGTTGATTTGATTACAATAGGCTGCATTTTTTCCTGAAAAAATTAGCAATTAACCTTCCACACCCCTTTTCAGCTCCTCCTTCGATGCCGTATTTATCTCGTCAAGCGTAGCGTAACGTCATCCTTTCATGGGCCTCTTCAGTTTAGGGAACAAGAAAAGTCACAGGGGGCCAGATCTGGGGAATTCGGTGGCTGCGGCATCACATTAGTGTGTTGTTTTTGGCCAAAAAGTTGCACACAAGCAACGATGTGTGAGCAGGGGCGTTATCGTGGTGCAAAAGCCAATTTTTGTTCTTCCACAAATCCGGGCGTTTCTGGCGGATTGCTTCGCGCAAAATGCGCATAACTTGCAGGTAATATTCCTTATTGACCGTTCTACCCTGTGGCAAGAACTGTTAGCAAAACTTTCACATTCGACCGAACTTGGCGCGCTTTTTTCGGTCTTGGTTCGTGTGGCAGCTTCCATTGAGATGATTGAGCTTTGGTTTCCACGTCATAACCATAAACCCACGCTTCGTCACCAGTTATGACCCTCTGGAGCAAATTTGGGTCGTCGCGGACAGAGCCCAACATCTCATTAGCAATGTTCATGTGATGCTGTTTTTGGTCGCAATTGAGCAATTTTGGTACGAATTTCGCGGCGACCCGTCTCATGCCCAAATCATTGATAAAAATCGAATGGCACGAGCCAATCGACATGTTTAGGTCCTCAGCAACTTCTCTAACGGTGATTCGACGATTGGCCAATATCATTTTCTCCACTTCATTAATTTTTTAGTCTGTTGTTGAAGTGCTCGGGCGTCCGGCACGCCCTTCGTTGTTCACATCTTCTCGGCCTTCTGAGAACATTTTGTACCACCGATAAACGTTGCTTCGGTCCAAGGTAGCTTCTCCGTATGCCACAGTCAACATTCGGAATGCATCCGCGCACTTAATTTCGTTTTTCACACAAAATTTGATACAGGTTCTTTGATCCATTTTTTTTAATAGGTAAAAATCGAAGACGATCCAAAACACCTGCAAGCAAAGCAGCTGTCAACAATTAAGTGAACATTCAAAATGGCCGAGCTTGTCGGCATAAGTGAGAGAAATGAGTACCAACATAAAGCCACAAAAAGATCGAAATTCGAATATACGTAACAAGCGAAAATTCAAAATTCGCGATACTTTTTGAACACATCTCGTATATCTTGGTTGTTTGAAATATATAGGAGTTTCAGCTATGCTTCCTACCTGCGGTGTATAAGACCGGTGGTATTAAGCTGTATGTTTGTCCATGTGTAGTAAACCCCATAGAGATTCTCTCTTGGTCATACTTATTCTTTATTAATATAAAAACTTCACCAAGTCTGTAAAACACCAATTAAGATTGACTTTGATTGTTGACCTGTTTTTTGATTGTGCCATTCTAAATGAATTTTCCCAGTCAGCACTATTCCCTTTATGAGAACTCTACACGCCAATGAATTGGCGAAATTTCTTTGTCTTACAAATTTATATTGTTTTGAATTCTTGGTTGGAAGTTGGTTTGGAACAAATACATCAACCAATTGTTTATTTATTTAATTCCCGGCGTTTCTGTGACTCGCCTTGACTCTCCTCAGAGGAATATTTATTTTGATTCCTATTTCTACTTATATACATACCCGATTTTCTAAACTATATGTAAATATCTGAGTATATTCAGATATATGACATTTTACATGTACTTTAGGAAATCGTATACGTCATAAGTAGAAATAGGATTCAAAATAATCAATCCTCTTAGTAGAGTAACAGAATCACTCAAATGTCGAGAATATAATGGACTGGCCGAATGACCCGGGCAACGCCCGGGTTTTACCCGATTAAATGCCTTTATTCAAATACTATTCGTTACAATTATAAATTGGCGCCGTGGATGTCACTCTTGTGAAACGTCCCGCTCCAAACTTTGTGTCTGAGAAGCGATATTTTTATAAAGAAATGATCTGGCTTTGTGTCTTCTGCTCGAATGAATGTTTTTCTGTTAGAATTTTATTCCTGCATACTAAAAATGAACTGGCTTCACCCGTGGTCTCTGCTTTTTGGAATTTTTCCGGATATAATTTTGTATCTGATAATCAAATATGATACAGCAATATTGTCATCATCATTTTCTGAATAAAAAACAACTACTTTTTTCCCAGAACCTCTCAATTTATTTTTCTTGACTAAAAATCCGAAAAATATATTTTCCAGATTTTCTCTATGTTCTGTTAAAACACGTTTTACATGTTAATTAGGTCAGCTGATATTACCTCCTATCTTCACCGCTAGAGGCGCTGCTTGCGAGCGAAAGGGCAAATGTGCAACGCAATTTGCAAATAACTTGTATACATACTTTTATACTTGTGTAGATAGACCATAAATCTGTACATAGACAGGAAAAGCACATATATTTTAATAATATAAATGAGTTTTAAAAATTGTAAAAAAAAAAAAAATGCATTGGCCGGGAATCGAACCCGGGGCGCCCGCGTGGCAGGCAAGCATTCTACGAGTACCACTGAACCAAAAGCAAACGGTAACAGAATTGTTGATGACTCTGATACTTTTATATTTTATTATTGGTAAATATAAGTATAGTTTTTCTGAATTTAGTTTTGTTGTTTCATTCTGAGTGCTCACAAGGATGATATCTTAAAATTATGGAAAGAAAAAAGAAAGCAATAAATGTGAGTTTCACGTTTTTTTCATAAAGATTTATTTATTTATTATCATTTACAAAGCACGCGATATCCGTCTTGGATATTTGCATGCATACACAAGTTTGGGAGCTTATTTACAGTAATTATTAATATGATTTTAGTTATTATAAATAGAAATTATTAACGTATTTGTCAATTGGTTAACGGTTTATTTACCCTATAATGAGTATTAGTGAACATCACAAATAAGAACAGAAATTTAGAGCTATTTACAGCATATAACTATATACCAGTTATTACAGCCCAGGCTATCTATTACTAAAAAACTTTCTACAAAATCTATTAAAATTTATATATGTTTAGTTTTATTCTGAACATAGGTGGCAGAAGGCGGCGCGCGGCGGAGAGAGAAAGAAGAGCTACGTCATCGCTGACCAATGGGAGGCCATCTGGCTGCGCCACCAGAGGGAGCTCGCCACCTTCTCGAACATTCTTAAGACGCTCGCCACTAAAGAACAATGCCTTTAAGCTGCGGCTTTAAATCTATTGTAAATTCTTTAAATATTTATTGTAAAGAAAATTGAAATAAATTCATTTGTAAAGCTTGGGATAATTGCCTGACCAAGGATAAGTACATTTGTTTCTTTAAGTTATTATAAAACATTCTATTCAATTAAGGCCTAACGAGAACAAATTGTTTTGTAAACAATCATTCTGCTTTTCCTCCTTGCGTATTTGCCAAGTGGGAAACAAAACATTGGTGCCGAAACCCGGGAATAAATCTATTAAATAATTATTTATATATATATAATTACTAGCGGATGTGCCCGGCTTCGCCCGGGTTTTACCCGAGTGAATGTTTGTCTAACGAACATTTGTTAAAACAATTCTCTATAAACTTATAAAACGTACTCGGCTTCGCCCGGGGTTTTACCCGAGTAAAGGTTTGTCTAGCGAACATTTGTTAAAACAATTCTCTAAAAACTTATTTAAAAAAAAAAGATATATTTTGATAATTTGAAACTCGTAAATTTGAATCTCTCGATAAAGTGAACATTTTTCCCGGTCCCTGTGTGCCGTGTCATCCTGAATTTTGTCTTTCCTAATTTTCTACATTAGAAAATCATAGTTTTATCTAGTGAACATTTTTTCCCGTGTCACATTGCCTTTATTCTTCATTGTTGGCTTTTTATATTATATTTACTCTTCATTGTTGGCTTTTTATCTTAAATTTATTCTTCATTGTTGGCTTTTTATATTACATTTACTCTTTATTGTTGGCTTTTTATCTTACATTCATTCTTCATTGTTGGCTTTTTATATCATATTTACTCTTCATTGTTGGCTTTTTATATTATATTCTGACCAAAATCTATCTGTGAACTTCACACAGTGAACTTCACACAGACAGAATAAGGCAATTATATAAGTAGATTTACTCTTCTTTGTTGGCTTTTTATCTTACATTCATTTTTCATTGTTGGCTTTTTATATTACATTTACTACTCATTGTTGGCTTTTTATCTTAAATTCACTCTTCATTGTTGGCTTTTTATCTTACATTCATTCTTCATTGTTGGCTTTTTATATTACATTCACTCTTCATTGTTGGCTTTTTATCTTACATTCATTCTTCATTGTTGGCTTTTTATATTACATTTACTCTTCATTGTTGGCTTTTTATCTTACATTCACTCTTCATTGTTGGCTTTTTATATTATATTTTTAGATTGAGATTATTAGCTAGTATGTAAAAATATTAACTCTGTTGAAATTTAATTTTGTATTTATATATAAATAAAATTAACTCTGTTGATTTTTTTGTATTTAATCGATAACAGCGAAGTTACGCATGTTAATGTTAGGGAAAAATATTTTGACGTTAAGCAAAACCTGCTCCATCTCGTTTTACATAAATGTTGAAAATTTGGTCGAAATTGATGCAATGTAACGAAAGTTTTTAGTGATGTCCTCTTATGAAATTTGCATTTTATTAATATAGATAATTCATTTTTGATATATTATTAAAATTAATAATAGCAAAAATTAAAGATGGCTGCCAAAATGGATGCCAAATTTAAAGCTACTTTAAATATTCTTGAATTTCATTTCAAACAAGTGGATTATTTTGAGCAAATTTCGCTCAAGATAATTGAAGCGAAGGATGATGCAAATTTACAGACATTTAAACAAGATATTTAGATATAAAATCTAACATTGAAAAAACTTATTGTAATCTTTTAACATTTTCTGAATTTGATGATGAAGTTTACTTTTCTAGAGTTATGCAATACAATGATAATCTTAGAAATTTAGTGGCGAATATCAATAAAGTATCTTGTACAGCCATTTCAAGCAAAATTGATGATCTAAATCAATCAACCACAAGTAAAATAGAACTTCCTAAATTTAATTTACCTTCCTTTTCTGGTGATGTTAACGAATGGCTTAGTTTCAAGCAATTGTTTTCTATGTCTATTGATTCCAATACCGCTCTAACTGATTCACAAAAGCTGCAATATTTACAATCAGCTGTTACTGGAGACGCTGAACGACTTATTAGGGGATTTCCTGTTATTGATGAAAACTATGCCCATGCTTGGGCCGCATTGGTCTCCAGATATGATAACAAAAAAGAACTTGCCTTTTCACAATGTACAAAATTATTCACTTTAAAACCTTTAAAACTAATAAATTCCAAGGCCATTTTCGAACTACTAGATATAAGTAATGAAGCCATGAGAAATTTGAAATCACTGGGTTTGGAGAGAAATACACTTGTTGATATCTTTCTAATACATTTCCTACAAAGAAGAATAGGTGATGATTTGAAAAGGCAATGGGAATTGACGTTGATAGATGATGGCTTTCCATCCTACGAAAATTTTATTATGTTTCTTGAAAAACAAGCAAAAAGTTTGCAATCGATAAAAGGTTATGCTAAAGAGGATAAATCTGTAGTGAAACAAACACATGTATATAATTCTATTTCAAAAGGTGATGATAAATGCCTATTATGCAAAAATTCACATCCTATATTCAAATGTGACAAGTTCCATAAAAGTTCTCTCCTTGAAATATGGAACATAGTCAAAACCAATAACCTTTGTTTCAATTGTTTGCGATCCAACCACAGAGTAACGTCATGTAAATTCACTATGCATTGTAAATCATGCAACAAAAACATCACACTCTTTTGCATTCCTTCCAACCCGAATCTTTGAATACCACTTCAATTAAAGCTCCAATTGCCCAATCTAGCGTTTCATGTTTTCTCAGTGATACAACAAAGCCCAATGAGACAATCTTATTATCTACTGCTATCGTGAGAGTGAGAGCAGAAAATGGATCGTTTCATCCATGCAGAGCTTTGATTGATACTGGTTCTGCAATTCAATGTAAGCATCCAATAATTCTTCCTCACAACCATTTTGTTACAGAATTGATTGTTCAACAATTCCACGTAGAGCATCATTCTGGTCTCCAATTAACTCTGTGTGCCATCCGACAAAAGTACTGGATTCCATCCGGTAGAATTCTAGTAAAAAAGCTCATTAATCGTTGCATGACATGTTTCAAGACGAAACGCCAAGTGTCAAAACAAATCATGGGAGATCTGCCTATCCATAGAATCATACCCTCAAGCCCGTTTAGCAAAACAGGAATAGGCTTCGCAGGACCATTTATAACTGAATCTAATGGCATAAGAACAAAAGTAACATCAAAATCATATATAGCATTATTCATTTGTTTCTCAACGAAGGCTCTTCACCTTGAGATAGTTTCAGATCTGTCAACCCCTGCCTTCCTCGCTGCTTTTAGAAGATTCATCTCTCGTCGAGGAAAACCCTCTGATATTTTCACCGACAACGCTACTAACTTTAAAGGAGCTAAGAATATTTTGAATAATATACATCAACTTGTAAAGGATTCTTCAATTCAAAATTATGTCGCTAATGAACACATCACTTGGCATTTTATACCTCCATTTGCTCCAAACTTCGGCGGCATTTGGGAAGCAGGAATTAAATCATTGAAGTATCATCTCCTAAGGTGTTTAAAATCTGCAGTTTTAAATTTTGAAGAACTCAATACTCTGACAAGTCAAATTGAAGCGTGCTTGAATTCTCGCCCGTTGTATCCGATGAGTTCGGATCCAAATGATTTCAACCCTCTCACTCCAGGACATTTTTTTATTGGAAGACCATTAACAGCACTCCCAGAGCCCAGTTATCACCCTAATGACAACGACTTAACTAGATGGAAATTAATTCAAAAGGCCAGAGATGTTTTCTGGCAAAGATGGTCCAGGGAATATCTAAACAATCTGCAACAACGGTCCAAATGGAAAAAAACCCTCTTCCAACCTGAAGGTTGGAGATTTGGTGTTGGTAAAAGACATTCCTATGCCTTCAATGCAGTGGAGCCTTGGCCGCGTCACCAAGGTGTCACCTGGAGCGGATGGCTTTGTCCGAGTTGTGGGACTTCAAACAGAGAAACAACATCATCTAATAAGACCCATCTCGAAGATTGCACTTCTGCCATTCTAATTCTTCTTCTTCAAAAAAAAAACTTTCTACACTATGTGATCCTTTTCTTTTGCCTTGTGTGTGGACTACGTCCACAGGAGGGGAGTATGTTTAGTTTTATTCTGAACATAGGTGGCAGAAGGCGGCGCGCGGCGGAGAGAGAAAGAAGAGCTACGTCATCGCTGACCAATGGGAGGCCATCTGGCTGCGCCACCAGAGGGAGCTCGCCACCTTCTCGAACATTCTTAAGACGCTCGCCACTAAAGAACAATGCCTTTAAGCTGCGGCTTTAAATCTATTGTAAATTCTTTAAATATTTATTGTAAAGAAAATTAAATTAAATTCATTTGTAAAGCTTGGGATAATTGCCTGACCAAAGATAAGTACATTTGTTTCTTTAAGCTATTATAAAACATTCTATTCAATTAAGGCCTAACGAGAACAAATTGTTTTGTAAACAATCATTCTGCTTTTCCTCTTTGCGTATTTGCCAAGTGGGAAACAAAACAATATACATATTAAAATTTATATACATTCATACAATCATAAAGATTATGTCGATAAAATGGGAAACAAGAAAATGTGCAAGAAGGCAGCCAATATCAGAGACACAAGGATTGAAATTTAATACTGAATAAGAAGACCACAGACTTGCCTAGAATTGCGGCTTTAATTTATGAATAAATAAATTCATTTTTTCACACATTATAGAGATATAGTTCTTGGTCTCTTGATTGTGTAATTGGAAATTTTACAGCGTAAGAATAGTTAAGATTTTCTATGTTAAATTATTTTAAAAGAGGTTTTTATAATTGTTCTTGCGGACTATATTATTCGATTTATTTTGTAACGATCAAAATATATGTTTTGTTATTTAATAGCCATTACAAAGAATAAATTTTGTCACGTTATACAGAATTATAAAAGACAAACTTCAGGATTATATTATGATACATAGCACGCCATCTGTTATGAATATTCGAAACTATTATAGACGTGTATGATTCTTTTGAAAATTAAACAATTTCTACAGTCCTTACTGATTTTTCCATTACAGTAAGGACAATGTATATTTTGTATAAATGTATGAATGTATAAATTGTTTAATTTTAAAAAGAATCTCTCTCATACGCGTCTATAATAGTTTTGAATATTCACACACACAAAAAAAGCATTATTAAGACACACAGGTCTTTCAGAGGATTCTCCTTGGAGTTACAAGACGGAGAAACCTATGGAAGTGGGAAATATACAAAGGTGTAAAAATGGAGAAAGATTATATACACATGGTAAATACATACAGATTATTTTTTGAATAATCCTATGGAAAATAAGAAAAAATATTTTTGGAAATATGGATGGAAGAAGTGAAGAGCGAAAAGAGGAAAGAAAACAGGTATTTACATATGGAACATACATATAATGGAACAAGTCAATTTAAGCTCTTCTGCTCACACAGCACAGGTGGACCATAGCTTTTTTCAAGAAATCTTTAAGAGATTTTCCAGGAAAATCCGAATGTTCAGAGAGTTTTGAATATTCATAAACTTCAGAATAACACAGAAATTTATTTAAAACACAAGCATTAACTGATATTTGTCCAAAGGAAGTTTATTCATTGAGTTTGGTATTAAACAAACTGAGGCCACCAGGTGTTGACATGGAAGATCCTGAATTGGTGGAATCAACAAAGTCTCATCTGCGAGCAAAGTTGTTCTCCATGGCGCGGCCTGATCTCTGGATCTTGAACATGTTCTGTTTGATGCGGGCTTCCACGGAACTGCTCTCTACGGCCTTGTTCAGCAGCGGCGTGATGAACTTGGCTTCCTTTGTCTTCTTGTTCTTGCGGTCTTCCTCCTCATCTTGTTGGCGGTATTTGGTGACCTGGGCGGCTCTCTATTCCTCCCTCCACTTGGCGTCTGTCAGCATCTGCTCCCGGAGTTTCTCCATCTCCTCCGCATTCTTCTTGCTGCTTCTCCTCTCAGGAGTGGGTTCCCTCTGGGGTTTGCCCCGAGCATGGTATGGTTTCTTCCTGGGGTCAACCACAGGTCTGCTGGAGGACTTGGAGGTCACAATGAGTCCATATTTCCTTTCTCTGGCCGACCTCTCATCCTCACTGCCTTCATCAGAGGAGGAGTGGGCTCTCTTGCGGTGGTTGTCCGGGGAGCGATGGCGGTGGGATGGTGGCGGGGAGTTGGCTTTCTTTTTGTGCTGGACTTCTGGCTCGCTGCTGCTGGACCTCTTCTTCTTTTTATTCTTCTTGTGAGTGCTGGAGCAGCTGATGAAGCTGCTTCATCTTGATGGGGTTACTAACCAGGAACTTCTTCTTCTCTTGTTCCTGTTTCCTTATCAACAACAAAAGCCTTTATTGAGGACCTCTCGTCCTATAAAGGTTTCGCCAGTTTACAGAGTAATTGAAGAGAAGATAACTAAGAATACAGAGAGAAACCTATATGTAGTAGGTATAGTATAGTATTTTCTACACTGTGACTATATACAACAGCAACAACAAGCCTTTTAGTGGAATCAAAGTCCCATACAGGATTCGTCATTCTAATCCTGACAAAGATTATTTACATCAATTAGATTATGTATATAGCTTCCCCTTCTCTTCAGCCGTCTTCCAAAATTTGAACAACGCAAACGCTCCAGCTCTGTTTTTCACCACCTCATTTAACAGGAGCTCCAAAGAGAGTCCCTCAAGGCCTATTTCACTGAGGAGCACTTCTCGTTCGTCTTTCAGCCCCATACAGTTTCCTTATCTGGAAGAGATGATCCTCTCTGATCTTGTTGGCCATGTCCAAGGAGATGTTGCTGGCGGCACTGGCCTGCTTCAGTAGGTTGCCCAGGTAGCTCGCATCAGGGGTTTTCTTGGCCTCCCCAGTCTCCAGTTGCTGGATGACCTCGAAGGTCTTGTCCACGGAGCGGCCCATGAGGTACTCCTCCTTGTCCACCAGGGCACTGGGGCCTTGGTACATCCAGTCCAGCTTCTCTGTGCGTTTTCTGATGACACCTTGATTCTCCGCAAAGTTCCTCATCTCCTCCTTGGCTCGCTCCTCCGCCAGTTCCCGCTGTAGCTGCTCAATCTTCTTCTTCTCCGCCTCGTGCTTCTGCTCGGCCTTCCACACCCGCTCCATGTTGCGGAGTGTGGAGGAGTGCCATGACTTCTTTAAGTTCAAGTCATCTCCTCCCATTTTTAACTAAATAAAATTATGATTTGATTTTTAAAAATTGTTATTTATTAAATTACACCTATCCCCCGATTTACACGGTAGATACGTTCCTGAGAAAAACGTGTAAATCGGGGGATAGGTGTACACAGAAATAAAAATAAAATGCATTGACAGGTTAAAATATGTAGTCAGAACATAAGCTCGGGATTCCTCGTGAGATGTGTACACAGCGCATGTGTTCAATCACAGTAGCATTTAGTATAATGCGATAAAAACAAAAAAAAACTTATTTGGAAAACCGTGTAAAAGCCAAAACGTGTAAAACAAGTACCGTGTAAATCGGGGGATAGGTGTATATAATTTAAAATTTATAAAATGTCAAAAAAACATTTTATAAACAACTCGTTAAGTTTACAAACAAACTAAAGAAGACATAAACTGAAATTTTTATAAAATATAGGAGAAATAATGAAGGAAGTTTACAGAGTAGCAACAATTAAATATCAAAATTAATAATCTGTTTATAAAATAATAAATATTTCGCTACAATATAATTAACTAGACGGGTGACCAGGGCTTCGCCCCGGGATTGACCCGTGTGCATATCTACCCGAGTGATATATATTTAGATAAGATTTTTTTATAATTGTTTGTTATTAGCATTATCTATTTGTTTGCATCAGCATAATTTAATCTAATCTTTGATAGAGGGCGCTGTTCGTGAGCTAAGTAGAATAATTTGAATATATAGTTTTAATAATTGATTTATATATTTTTTAAAATAGCCTATCGTCTTCCTCGTATATATTTTTACCTATGTATGGAAATTTTGGTTTGAATTAGTGAACTACTGCGAATTTGTATACCGGACATACAAACAAACAAACATGCAAACAAACAAACACACAAACATTGATTTTTATATATATAGATATTACTATGCACTAGCGCGCCATCTGTTATAAAAATTATAAACTATTTTGGACGCGTAGGATTCTTTTTGAAATTAAACAATTTCTACTGCCCTCACTGCAATATGGAAAAATTAATGTGAGGGCCTGGCTCATCAGTAGTGAACCCTCCCAGCAGTTTGGTAATGGTAGATTAAACTTGCGAAACCGCTGGGAGGGTTTACCACTGATGAGCCAGGCCCTTCCCATTAATTTTTCCATTGCAGTAAGGGTAGTGGAAATTGTTTAATTTCAAAAAGAATCTTACCCGTCTATAATAGTTTCTAATTTTCATAATTAGGAATAAGTGACAAAATACTTACCTGGAATCGGTGTCATGGGGCTCAAAATTCCCGTGCCCTCATGAGAGATCTTTCTATTGCACTTTGGAATGGCTAACCCTGACTACTTTCAAAAATCAGGATAGCTGGGTTGCGAAATTTTTGGTAGTGGGGAGCTGCGTTAGCGCGTTCCCTCTTCTTTCAACCTCAGCATGGAACTTCTCGGTTAACTGGTTCAACTCAGCAATCAGAACAGAACACGAGTAAAAGCGCTCAACACTAGTCCATATAACAAGACTTAGAAAAAAACACTATAAGGGAATGACAATACATCCAGATGACACACAAGAACCTATAGGGCATGTAACAACTGCCCTGGTGTGGAACTAACACCTACTCACATATTCTCATGCCCAACAATGGCCGCAGCCTTGCAGAAAATTGACATAGACCCAGAGCAGCAGCTTTACACACCCAAGATAGTGGATATTGCTGCTGCTGTGATGGAGATGCATAGAAACATCTGAGGCTTTTCTTTGGACACGACAACAACTAGTTCATACTGATGAGCTGGACTCCCAAGGTAGTTGGCGCTCTGTGCTCAATGGGTTATAAATATATCTCTCTTGGGTAACAAATAAGAAGGGGAAATTTAATTATGGCTCAAATAGCACGGATCCTCTACGAGCAGCATGAAGCCTCGCTTGGCCTCCAGGATCTGCAAATGTCACAAAGAGTTCATTTCTGGTCTCTATTTGCCATGTCCTGAACAACAACTTGCCGTGTGATAGCTGGGTACCATTCACACTATTTTATAAGGAGGTTGAATTTTTTTCGTGACAATCTTTTATATATAATAATACTAATTTATATAATAGTATGGGTGAAGACTGGTTAAACCGTTTGGTTTTCGACCACTACGACCCAGGTTCGATTCCCGCATTGGGCACTTTTTTCTGATTAAAAAAAATGCTACAATGGCCCCCGATTCTTGCAAAAGTCCAACCCCACCAGCGAGTGCAAGTAACCAAATGGGGCTCTGGCACATTTTTAAGTGCAAAGTTGAACTGCTTTTCACATGTGTAGACATGTGGCGCGCTTACAGTAAAAGCAGTCTATATCATTAGTATATAAATAAAAGAAAATGAAGAGATTTCTACTGGAATTTAAAAATTAATTTTTATAGTAAAGAAACTATGCTTTGTCATGGTAAAACTGTTGGTTGTATATAAATTGATGTTGTAGGTAAATGGTGAGCTCTTTAGGCTGGTCGTTAAACTACACTGAACAAGATATGAGAATTCTTATTTACATATTGTCTTAGAATAAACAATGGTATTTGAAGAAGAACAAGCCCAGAGTAAGAAATATTTTGGTTGATTATATTAGTTAATACTTGAGTATCATCCCGTAGCACATTCAATGTAGAAATACTGAACTTGTTTATATAGTGTGTGTGGTTTTTTTTAACTTAAAAAGGAATAATAGTAAATTAGAGAGGTTTCTGATAGGATAAAATTATTGTTTTTGACTTTAATAAATCAGGTGTAATATAAACAAACTATGTGAGGTTCTTTAAAAATGCCTACGACCCGGGTTCGATTCCCGCATTGGACACTTTTTTCTGATTTAAAAAAAAAATGCTCCAATGGCCCCGATTCTTGCAAAAGTACAACCCCACCAGCGAATGCAAGTAACCAAACGGTGCTCTGGCACATTTGTAAGTGCAAAGTTGAGCTGCTTTTCACATGTGTAGACATGTGGTGTACTTACAGTAAAAGCAGTCGCTAACTTCTACCCACCATGGCCTGTACCACATGTACTGAGGACAAGCATAAAACAACTGTATTAACTTGCATTTATAAGGCTATTTTGAATATTAGACAAAATATATAAATATATTAATAAATATATTCTGCTACAATATTAAAGGAATCTATAAGAGAATCAAGTTTTTTTATTTCGATTGCAATTTTATAGCCTTATTTTCTTCTTTCTTTCAGTTACCCTACATCATTAAAATACATTTTTTTTGCAAATTTTATTTTATTAAAGAATTTATTAAAAGGAAAATGTATATTTCGTTAAATTGTATGAATTAATCAATTTTTATTTCAAAAGAGTCAGAAGATCACATAAAAACATTTTGACCATTTACCATAATGTTTTTATTTAAGAATAAATTACAAAAGACTTTTACCGATTTTCGGCAGGATATGTTTTTGGTGCAGTTTTCAGTTTGTACAAATAAGACATTTTAAAATTAACAATGATTCTTAGAATCAACCCCTTAAATATTAAGCCCTTCAAAATTCTCCTACTTTGTTTATTTGTTTCAATTGGTATTTATCTATATTTTCACACAAAAGCAGATGATAAAATAAATCTTAAAAATCTGCTCGCAGTATCGATAAATGCTGCAGTAAAAGGAGGTAAAATCGTAAAGGAAGTTTACCAAAATCATAATTTAACAGTCAAAAGTAAGGGAAAAACAAAAGAAGGCGCAAAAATTCCAGTAACAGAAGCAGACCTAAGATCTCATATTCAAATGGTTTATGGACTACGTTCATATTTTCCATCATTAAAATGGGTGAGTATATTAGTATAAACATATTTTTTAAAAAGATAGGAAATATGTTAATTAAAATAAGAAATAAAGTATGTTTCTTTTTTAAATAATTTTTCCATTGCCCTTATTGCAATATAAAATAATGGGAGGGCCCATTCCAACTTGAATGAGTCACAAAGGTAATGGATCCATCAACAGTTATATGAACAATCTAAATAAGTATACTCATATCCAAATTGAGACAATCTCTACTCTGTATTGCATTCTATATATCTACTTATATATTTGCCTTATTCTGTCTGTTTGTTTGTCTGAAGCTCACGGATAGAATGCGCGCCCATTGGCTGCCAGCAAACACGTGACCTCCCTGCCCGCCCCCCTCTAGACAACCCTGTTATCAGCTGTGTGATACATACACCTGTCTATAGCGGCCATTCTAGACAACCCTGTTATCAGCAGTGTGTTACATCCACCTGTCTATACAGACCACCCTGTCTATAGCGGTCACTTTAGGCAACCCTGTTATCAGCAGTGTGATACATACACCTGCCTATACAGACCACCCTGTCTATAGCGACCACTCTAGACAACCCTGTTATCAGCTGTGTGATACATCCACCTGTCTATACAGACCACCCTGTCTATAGCGACCACTCTAGACAACCCTGTTATCAGCTGTGTGATACATCCACCTGTCTATACAGACCACCTGTATATAGCGGCCATTCTAGAAAACCCTGTTATCAGCTGTGTGATACATACACCTGTCTATAGCGGCCACTCTAGACAACCCTGTTATCAGCTGTGTGATACATCCACCTGTCTATACAGACCACCCTGTCTATAGCGGTCACTTTAGGCAACCCTGTTATCATCAGTGTGTTACATTCACCTGTCTATACAGACCACCCTGTCTATAGCGACCACCCTAGACAACCCTGTTATCAGCTGTGTGATACATCCACCTGTCTATACAGACCACCCTGTCTATAGCGACCACCCTAGACAACCCTGTTATCAGCTGTGTGATACATCCACCTGTCTATACAGACCACCCTGTCTATAGCGGTCACTTTAGGCAACCCTGTTATTGTTCTACCGCGTTAGGGTAAAGGTTTGAGCTGCAGTGAGAACTATAAATTAATAATTTATATTTTAATAAGTGTCCAAAAATTACATACAATTATAAGAGGCAGGTGGAGTACAGTTTTTACTCCACCAGCGCCTAGAGTCTTATATAATGGAAGGAACCGCCGCAGGCTGTAGCGACGCGCGGTAACCAGCCGGTGAGATCAGGCGGTGTTCGAAAAGTGCGCGCGCAGCCTGCGCGCGCAGGCCGGCTGGCCAGCCGCCGTCCCAGGCCAGTGTCGCCCGCTGGCATCCTCTTATCTCATGCCCCCCCTGGAGATTGGGACTTGGGACCGATCCAACGTAGTTGCTATAACGCGGGTTCGGTTCTCGGGTTCGAGGGGATAAGGTCTGCTGATGTTGAGCTGAGTTGGGTGGGGTGGTGTACGGTGGAGGCACGAAAGGTCGTAAGAATCTGCGATTACGGCGAAGAAGGCGTCCGGCGTCGGTCCGGATGAGGTAGCTGCGACCGCGTGGAAGTTGTTCGAGAACCTTAGCAAGGAGGGTCCAATGTTTTGTGCGGTGATCCTGGACAAGGACTATTGCTCCCACTTCCAAATGTGAGAGTGGCTTGGCGTTGCGATTGTATCGCTTCTGGAAGGAATGTTCTCTTACATTTTGCTGCAAGAGGTACTGGACCATCTGGATCTGCTGGGGCGTGCCAGAGATGGTGATGACCCGTTCGTTGCTACCAGGTTGAGACTCATCTATGGTGATCCCCGCACCAGACTCGCGCCGGATCTTCCTGATGCGTTGACCACCTTTCCCAATGATGGCACCGGCGAGATCATTTGGTATAGTGACTTGTGATGAGCCTTTTTTCGGGACGACTACCATAGGATGGCACCAATCGATGGCTTCGCCGACGGGTACCTGTTCGATTATCCCTTTCGCCAACATGGTATCGAGTTGAGTTTTGACGGGGTCTCTCCAGTGAAAGGGAACGTTGTATGCCCGGTAGCGTTTGCAAGGAACGGCATCTTTAACTAGATCGATAGACATGGGGGGTCCTTGCATGGGTTTTAACACTGTGTCGTCGAACGCTCTAGCATAATGGGTAAGGATAGACTGCTTATCGATCTCATTGGCTCTCACCGGGGTCGGCGGGAAGGTTAGAACTTGTCCGTTGGTTATGGCATTGACGATCATTGAATGGGGCCAGTTATCCGGCAGAAGTCCTAAGGCTTTGCATCCGCTCTTGCTCAAGAGAGGGGCGTTCAGGTGCTTGCAGACTCCAACGGTAGTACTGTATGTTTTCCCGTTGAGATGCAGTGCCGCGACGAACGATCCACAAGGACTTAAGCTGATGCCGTTGGCTCCTACGCAAGGGACGTTCTTCGGGTTGAGTGCTGATCGGGTCTGCTCATCCAGTAACAGGAATTCTGATTCTGGGATTAGATCCAGATCTGACCCCGGGTCCGCCAGCCAACGGATTTGGTGTAACTTATGGTTGATATCGGTCGGAATGGTTATGAGTTCGTTGCGTACTCCAGCTGCAACAACTGTGCTTGAGGGTCCTGGTTGGGACTGATTGTTTCTGGTTGCGGGTGGCGGGATATTAGGTTTGGTTGTGGGTTTCCGTTTCAGTTGTCGGCAAACCCTTCCGTAATGCCCGGTGATGCCGCATTTGTTACACTCTATGTCTTTTGCTGGGCACTGGTCACGGCGGTGTCTTGGGTTAGCCCCACAACCGGAGCAGGGGTCGTTAGGATCATAGGGTTTCTGAAAGAAACGGTTGGCCTTAGGTGAGGTTTCAGACGAGCTGGCTTGTTGATGCTTGTAGGTTGATGGTGCACGTCTGGTTGCAATGAAGGCTTCGGGGGAGGTGGTTGGGGAGGGTGAAAGAGTCGCGCCCACGGCGGTAGCACTCTCATGTGCGAGACAAATTGAGAGGACTCGGTCCAGGGAGAGGTCGGAATTGTACTGCTCCGCCAGTACTTTTCGTTGGAGGTCTTTATCAAACAGGCCACATATTAACCTGTCACGGATACGGAGTTGCTGTTGATAGCCAGCAAGGGCAAACGTTTTCCCACAAGCTCTTTTTGTGCATATTGTAATACACGGGTCGCCGCATGTGCTGCACTTAAAATCCAGCTCATGTGCACACGAGTCATCAAGAGCTTTAAGGGCTGCGAAGTAGCGATCCACCGATTCTCCGGTTTGTTGGTCCCTACGATGAAAATCTTGCCGATCAAGGAGGGGGTTTCGCTTCTTGCGTAGGTAGGCCTCGAGAGCATTCACGGCTTCATCGAGGGTGGTGGTGGTAGAAATATGAAGGCGGCCTGATTGCCAAAGGATGGTCCATTTGGAATGGAGGGCGGCACGCAAAGTCACTTGCTGTGTGGATAGCGGGAAGGTGGCTACTTGTTGGGCGTCCACGTAGTCGTTCCAACGTTGTTTCCAAACGCGGAAAGAAGACATCGTTAACTCCTCCGGGGAAGCCAGTTTAGGAAGCTGGATGATTTTTGTGGCGTGGTGAGGAGGAGCTCCTAATGGGACTGTCGGTGTCGGATTCCGAGTAGCCATCTGCTGCAACAGTGCGGCTATGGACCTGAGGATGTCGGTGCTGGTCGGCGAGGCAGGGTTCTCTGGAGGGGTTTGGGATGGTCAGCGATTCCTTCTTGAGGGCATCTTGATTACTAATTGTCACTGAGCTGTCACTTAAAAAACGGCTATAATTAACCGAATGTCGACTGCGCCATGTTCTACCGCGTTAGGGTAAAGGTTCGAGCTGCAGTGAGAACTATAAATTAATAATTTATATTTTAATAAGTGTCCAAAAATTACATACAATTATAAGAGGCAGGTGGAGTACAGTTTTTACTCCACCAGCGCCTAGAGTCTTATATAATGGAAGGAACCGCCGCAGGCTGTAGCGACGCGCGGTAACCAGCCGGTGAGATCAGGCGGTGTTCGAAAAGTGCGCGCGCAGGCCGGCTGGCCAGCCGCCGTCCCAGGCCAGTGTCGCCCGCTGGCATCCTCTTATCTCAGTTATCAGCAGTGTGATACATACACCTGTCTATACAGACCACCCTGTCTATAGCGACCACTCTACAGCTGTGTGATACATCCACCTGTCTATACAGACCACCCTGTCTATAGCGGCCACTCTAGGCAACCCTATTATCAGCTGTGTGATACATCCACCTGTCTATACAGACCACCCTGTCTATAGCGGCCACTCTAGGCAACCCTAGGAAGCAAGATGTATACAAGGTGTAGACAAGATGAAGATCTAGATGAAGATTAAAACGTTTTTAAAATATATTCGCACTCGGGTAAAACCCGGGCGTTGCCCGGGCCATTCGTCTAGTAATAAATAAAAGTCAATGTCTGTCTGTCTGTTTCGCGATAAACTCAAAAACTACTGAACCAATTGGTACCAAATTTTGCATGTCGCTTTTTATAAACCTGAGGAAAATTTTCGGCTGCATTTTGATTAGTATTTTTGGCTTTTTCTTTTTTTCATTTGAAGAACTTTTTTTTTATGCGGACTAATCCTGAATGGAATGAATACCTAAATATGGCCATTTTTTTAAGCATCGGTGGTTCAGTGGTAGAATGCTCGCCTGCCACATGGGCGGCCCGGGTTCGATTCCCGGCCAATGCATTTTTTTTTTACAATTTTTAAAACTCATTTATATTATATATAATATAAATATATATTATTATATCAACTCTATTAATTAAATCAAATACCTAAACACTAATATAATACAATTTTTGCCATCACACACACTTTTTTCCTGTAGTTTATGTGTTACTTCTGTATTGCTATTCTATGGCACTTCTAATATTTATTATTGATGTACTTTTAGTATGAAGGAAATTGCACCCAAGGGATTTCTCGGGCGAAGCCAGGTCATTCGCCTAGTAATAAATAAAAGTCAATGTCTGTCTGTCTGTTTCGCGATAAACTCAAAAACTACTGAACCAATTGGTACCAAATTTTGCATGTCGCTTTTTATAAACCTGAGGAAAATTTTCGGCTACATTTTTATTAGTATTTTTGGCTATTTCTTTTTTTTCATTTGAAGAACTTTTTTTTTACGCGGAGTAATCCGGAATGGAATGAATACCCAAATATGGCCATTTTTTATACGCATCGGTGGTTCAATGGTAGAATGCTCGCCTGCCACGCGGGCGGCCCGGGTTCGATTCCCGGCCGATGCATTTTTTTTTTTTTTCAATTTTTAAAACTCATTTATATTATATACTAGACGTATGACCCGGCTTCGCCCGAGGATTCCCGATTGCAATTTCCTTCATACTGAAAGTACATCAATAATAAATATTAGAAGTGCCATAGAATAGCAATACAGAAGTAACACATAAACTACAGGAAAAAAGTGTGTGTGATGGCAAAAATTGTATTATATTAGTGTTTAGGTATTTGATTTAATTAATATAGTTGATATTTATAATATATTTATGATAATAATATTATTATATTTTATAATATATATTGTAAAAAAAAAAAAAAAATGCATCGGCCGGGAATCGAACCTGGGCCGCCCGCATGGCAGGCAAGCATTCTACCACTGAACCACCGATTCTTATAAAAAATGACCATATTTGGGTATTCATTCCATTCCGGATTACTCCGCGTAAAAAAAAAAAAGTTTTTCAAATGAAAAAAAGAAATAGCCATCGGGGGAATTCTCGGGCAAAGCTGGGTCATACGTCTATTATATAATAAATAAAAGCATTAAAGCATGCAAGTTTTTTTTTTTTAACTCTAAAAAAAACCTATACTGCCTTATCAATGGCATAAAAAAAAATAGGAAACTAAAAAATTCAATGCTGACAAGTTTATACCTACAGTTATCTACTGTATTATTCAGGACAGTGTTGGACAAACCATTTCTGACAACCAGATCCACCAATATTTATAGAGTTTTATATATACATATATATGTTATATAAAAATGAATAGAGATTTTCTGCTTAATTTTTGATCATGTTGAGGATTATGGTAATACAGTCGTGGTTAAAATTCTTGAAAGAATAATAATAAAAATAATCTTGATCAGATATTCAGATATTGCTTTAATTGAACCCATGGAATATATATAAAAACAATTTGATAAAAGTAATGCCTGGCTTAAGGCGAGTAGAATTAGGAAAACAAAAGATTATTTACATAATGTACAAAAGTTTTGAGCCGGCCAGCGGGAAATAACAACAATGAGTTTTTATAGGGGAAGAATGACCTCTGGCGGTCGATTTAACAGAGTATTTGGATCTATGAAATATAATGTAATGTTTAATATATATTAATGTAATATAATGTTTACATGTAAAAATAAAAAAGGCATATCCTGACTAGGAGCACATATGCTTTTTAGATGGCAGAGCGCCATCTAGTGGAACAGAAATCAACTATTCACTTACTTTAGCCTGTTCCTTGATATTTGGCCAACCCAATTTCTTGATAAATCAAGAAAAGCCATTTAAAAAGCACATGTGCTCTTGGTAAGGATATGCCTTTTTTTATTTTCAATATCAACACCTGACCTTTTAATTTTTCTATTATTTTTCATATATATATTATATTTTTAAAAAGATATATTTTCTGCTTGATTTTTGATTATCGTGAGTATTATATATGGAGTTATTTGCTGGTTCTTCTTAGTACTATATGGTATTGGTTATGCAGTCGTGGCAAGAATCTTGAAAGAATAATAATAAAAATAGCTTTGATAAGAGATTGCTTTAATTGAGCTTTATAATATATAAGAACCTAATTTGCTTAAAGTAATGCCTGACTTAAGGCGAGTAGAACAAGGAAACCAAAAGATTATTTACATAATGTACAAAGATTTGAGCCGCCCAACGGGGAAGAACAACAACGAGTTTTTATAGGGGAAGCCTGACCTCTGGCGGTCGATTTAACAATATTTGAATCTATGATATATATTTGATAAACATATTTTTATATAACATATATATATATTGTTATGAAAATTAGAGCAATCCATATTTAAATCATTAGATAATAAAAATTATAAATAAATCTTTTATTCAATCCAATATATGCATTTTTTATTATTTAATATATGTATATATACACTCATGGACAGACTTAAAGAAGTGGAAAGTCTTTGTGTCGCCAGTCTAAAACTAAAATCTATCTTTAAATATTGTAATAATAAATTTTTGCCAAAGTGTGTACTTTTTATAATATTTATTTATCCATACTTGTGATTGATAAGGCATACAATTTGGATTATAGATTATAAACACAAGGTAATAAGACCAAATCCAAATAAATAAATAGTGTGTGACGTTTCAGTAACAGCGTTGTTACCTGAAGCATCATACACTATTTATTTATTTGGATTTGGTCTTATTACCTTGTGTTTATCCATACTTGTATACAAGATAATTTAAACTCCCCTGAGTTCTTCAAGGACCAACATTAAATTTTGAGACTTGAGATGTGTACAGCAGGGGGTTAGAACATATAGGGTAACCACACCTCAAGGTAATAAATTCTGCATATTTCAGTAACAGCATTGTTGATAAGGTACAATTTGAATTATAGATTAGAAAAATAAGGTAATAAGACCAAATCTAGGGGGTTGGTGGAAGGATGGTCTAAACCGTTGGTTTTCGACCACTATGACCTGGGTTTGATTCCCGCATTGGGCACTTTTTTCTGATAAAAAAAAAAATGCTCCAATGGCCCCTGATTCTTGCAAAAGTCCAACCCCACCAGCAAGTGCAAGTAACCAAACGAGGCTCTGACACATTTGTAAGTGTAAAGTCGAACTGCTTTTCACATGTATAGACATGTGGTGCACTTACAGTAAAAGCGGTTGCCTACTTCTACCCACCATGATTTTCATGGCCTTTACCACGTGTACTAGGGATAAGCCAAAAAAAAAAAAGACCAAATCTTTTTTTTTTATTTTTTTTTTTACTTATCCCTAGTACATGTGGTACAGGCCATGATAATCATGGTGGGTAGTTAGCGACTGCTTTTTACTGTAAGCGCACCACATGTCTACACATGTGAAAAGCAGTTCGACTTTGCACTTACAAATGCCAGAGCCCCGTTTGGTTACTTGCACTCACTGGTGGGATTGGAATTTTGCAAAAATCGGGGGTCATTGGAGCATTTTTTTTTTTTTTAACAGAAAAAGTGTCCAATGTGGGAATCGAACCCGGGTCCTAGTGGTCAAAACCAAACGGTTTAACCAGCCTTCCACCGACCCCCCCCCCCCCCCAAATCTAATTAAATGAATTGTGTTTTTTCTTTTTTGAAGATCAAGTGTTGATTGGAAGTTTGTTTGGAAAAATATATATGGCTACTTCAGCCAGTTTTTTAATTTAAAATTTATTATTTAGTTTCGGATGTTTCAATGACACGCTCTAACTCTCCTCAGGAGAATGATTTGGTAACACCATTGTTAAACCATTGTTGAAACATCACACACTATCTATTTATTTGGATTTTTGTCTTATTACCTTGTGTTTCTAACAATACTGTTATTCTAAAAGAAAATAAGATCTAATTCAAATAATTTATTAGTGTGTGACGTTTCAACAACAACATTGTCACCATCATCAGACAAAAGAATAAATGAGAAAAAAATATCACAGCAAGTTCTTAAATAGTATTGTTATCAAGTCATGTCATCAAGTCACTTGATAACAGTACTATTTAAGAACTTGCTGTAATATTTTTTCTCATTTATTCTTTTGTCTGATGATGGTGACAATGTTGTTGCTGAAACGTCACACACTAATAAATTATTTGGATTAGGTCTTATTTTTCTTTTATTATAATCTATAATCCAAATTGTGCTTTATCAATATTGTTATTCTGAAAAGAAAAGGAAAAAAAAAAGAGAAAAAATTTCCACAGCCTGTTTATAAATAGTTGATTCTTGTATAAGTTATAAGAATAGAGTACCCTGATAGCAGCTATTTAAAAACATGCTGTGGAATTTTTTTCCCATCAGTACTATTGTTGTTGTTGTTTCTTATCCCCTTGTGTAAAGATTACACAAATTCCATGAGTTCATGCTCCTCAAGCTGTTTTATGATAAGCAGCGGCCTCTCCCAAAGGTCCTGTTTAGTGATTCTAATACAAGCCAAAATGTGTTCTGGAGCTGCAGATGCCAAGCTATTATAATCAGTACTATAATCTGATGGTAACACAATACTGTTACCAAAACATCATGCATAATTTATTTATTTGGATATATTCTTTGTTAACTTATGTTTCTATTCTATAATCTAAATTGTACCTTATCAGAGTTTTACAACACCTTTTTGTTAGAATGGTTTTAGGTTTTATTTTATTTTAAAAATTAATACATATAATTTTAGTTAAAAGAGTTTATTAAAAATTAAAAGAACAAAACAAAAGATACAACTTATACCTGAGATTTGAGTCAAAAGGCGATCCATCAATTAAGATTATATAAAAGAGCTTACCTGGATCTGTAAAGAAAAAAAGAACAATTTTTTCTCAAAATATTTCGAGATATTGCTCCCTCTTTATGGTACAATAAATTGATAAAGAGGGAGCAATCTCTCGAAATATTTTGAGAAAAAAAAAATTTTTTTTTTCCTTTACAGATCCAGGTAAGCTCTTTTATATAATCTTATACCTGAGAGGTATTTACATTCTTAATTTTACAGCAATGTGACAAGATATATATTTTAAATAATTTAAAAGAAAATAATTATTAATTAATATTTTATAAAATATTAAAATTTAAAATTGAATTCATATATTCAACACTTTTAAGTGCAAAATTCAAACTGCATTATACAATAGTGTAAACTACAATAAAATAAAGACCTAATCCAAATATTATTAATAGTGTGTGACGTTTCTGTAACAGTGTTGTTACCATCATCAGACAAAATAATAAATTTTATGATGATGGTAACAATGCTGTTACCGAAAAATCACACACTTATTAATTTATTTGGATTAAGTCTTATTACCTTGTAGCTATAATCTATAATCCAAATTGTGCCTTATCAAGAGTGTACACTGTGATATACTCATTGTTTTGATCACTGCCTCACTTACTAAGCTCGGAAAGTTTGCCACATCCTGGATATGTCTGGCCTTATCTAAATAGTTGTGGCAGAGCTTGACTGTATCTTCTTGCCAGACTTCTTCTGGTCTCCAACCGAAGCCTATATGCTTCTTTAAAAGCGCCCACAACACACTGATGACACTAATAATTCACCAACACCCGATTGTTACTGACACACTTTTATTAAAACTTTCACATCCTTATACACACAATTATATTTACATATATGTAAATCTGGCTGAATAAGCAAAAAAGAGAGAAATTTACATAACCAGCGTTATACTCCACTTATACTATAAGCTGTAACACAAATTCCTTACTCTCATTACAATTTTCAACTAACCTGTACCCTCTCTGTTGTGTACTTGGTTATAAACACAAATAAAAGGTAATAAGACCAAATCTAAATAAATAAATAATGTGTGATGTTTCAGTAACAGTGTTGTTACCATCATCATGATTTATTACTTTTATCTGATGATGGAAACAACACTGTTACAGTACAAGAAAATAAGACCTAATCCAAATAATTTATTAGTGTGTGACGTTTCGGCAACAACATTGTCACCATCAGACAAAAGAAACTGTCATACTTTTGTCTGATGATGGTGACAATGTTGTTGCCGAAATGTCACACACTAATAAATTATTTGGATTAGGACTTATTTTCTTTTATTATAATCTATAATCTAAATTGTGCTTTATCAACACTGTTAAAGAAACATCACACACTATTTATTTATTTGGATTCGGTCTTATTACCTTGTGTTTATAATTTATAATACAAATTGTGCCTTATAATACATGTTCATCTCTGACTTTACAATTTAACAAAATCGCTAGCAATCCAGGGACAGATTTCTTTAACTATTGTTATTTCTGATAAAGCACAATTTGGATTATAGATACAAGAAAATAAGACCTAATCCAAATAATTTAATAGTGTGTTTTTTTTATATTCTTTTGTTTGATTATTTTATTCTTTTGTCTGATGGCGGTAACGCTGATACTGAAATGTCACACACTATTAAATTATTTGGATTAGGTCTTATTTTATTGTATATTTATATTTCTCTAGCTTTTGGGCCAACATGCCCTTCAAGAGGAGAGTTAGAAGTATGACTTCCAGCTAATTATACATGCCGAAGAGTTAGCTGGAAGTCATACTTCTAACTCTCCTGTTGAAGGGTCTGAAAGCTAGAGAAATAAAAATGGTTAGAGAAACCTGGCACTGGATTTCTTGTTGATTTTTGTTAAATTGGCCCTTATTATTTTTGATATCTAAATAGGAATTTTAGCTCAAGGTAATAAGACCAAATCCAAATAAATAAATAGTGTGTGAATGAAGTTTTGGTAACAGCATTGTTACCATCTTCAGACAAAAGTACTGAATGTAACATTGGATTTGGTCTTATTACCTTGAGTTTATAATCTATAATCCAAATTGTGCCTTATCAGGAATTTTAGCTGTTTATTTAATTGGGGGGGGGGGGTTACAACATTACAGACCATTTGACCATTTAGTCTCCGTTTCCACCAACTGTGGTTGGTCGGCCCAGGTGATCTCAGAAGAACATGATGACCGGACCCATCACCAGACAGTGGAGCCACTAGTACCGGACATCTCAGTCATCATTGATCCGGTGCTCAAGCAGGAAGTCCTGGCCTCACCGGAGGACATCACAGTGTGGATAGATCCCCTAGATGCCACCCAGGAGTTTACTGGTGACTGCTTTCTTTGACTTCTTCCTCTTGGAAACTTCTTCTCTCTCTCTCTCTCCTGTCTTGTCTTTCGTATTGTTCCTAGTACAGTAGAACCTCTCTCTCCCTTATGTCTGTCACATAGAGATCTTTTTTTATTGTTTTCCCTAGTATAACAAGGTAATAAGACCAAATCATCCAAATAATGGTCTTATATATACCTTGAAACACAAGGTAATTAGACCAAATAAATAAATAGCATGCGAGTTTCGGTAACAGCATTGTTACCAAAACATCGCACACTATTTATCTATTTATATTTGGTCTTATTACCTTGTGTTTATAATTTATAATACAAATTGTGCCATATCTTTTTTTTTTATTTCAATTTTTTTTTCTCTCACATCAATTGTATATTGAAAAAACCTATATTTACAAATCAATTCCAGTTCTGTCATTATAGCCATCTAATAATTATCAATTTTATATTGTCCGAAATTCCTCTCTATCATTCCCAAAAATGTTCCAAACATATCTCCACTCAGCTAAGGTTGACATGTACAGAGGGCCTCGTGGAATATGTCACCACCATGGTATGTGTGGCTGTACGTGGACAACCCACCATTGGAGTCATCCACCAGCCCTTCCTGGACAGAACCTGTAAGTTCTTCCTTCCTATAGGTCACTCTGAACCCTGTTACTTTCTTTAGAAACACAAGGAAAAAGACCAAATAAATAGTGCATGACGTTTCGGTAACAGCGTTGTTACCACCTTCTGTACTTTTGTCTGAAGATGGTAACAACGCTGTTACCCTAACGTCACACACTATTTATTTATTTGGATTTGGTCTTATTACCTTGGGTTTATAATCTATAATCCAAATTGTGCCTTATCAACGCATGATTTAGTTTTAGAAATTTTAATAGTATCAATGATTTACCTTTATCTTACTTGTATTTATTGTTCATTTTTAATAATAGAGGAAATATAATGGAAAGTATAAATTACAACAGCTGACCTTAGAAACTTCCTCCGCATACTCTGCCTGTAGAAGGATTCTAAAGATCCGAAAGCTTGAACCCTGCACGAATAAAGAAATGCATTGCTACGATTTATATTCTTATTTTATAGGATTTAGGTAAAAAAACTTGAAAAATATTCTAAAATGCATTTTTGGAGTGTAGACATATTTGCACATGGGCCCATGATCTTTCTCCTTGGTGGACTCAATGGCTTTCTGATTTTTAGGTGACTTGTGCCTTTGGAGTTAGGACTGGTTTGTTTGGTGTTGAGCACAAGGCTAGATCATTTCAATTCAGTCAATTAGCCTTAAAACAAAGCAAGAGGTGTATACATGCATACAATTTCAAAATGGCCCGAATGATAAGGCACAATTTGGATTATAGATCATTAACACAAGGTTATAATAAATGTGATGCACTTACAGTAAAAGCAGTCGCCAAATACTCACCATGATAATCATGGCCTGTAACACGTATACTAGGGATAAGAAAAAAAAGGTTGTTGTTGTTTCTTATCCCCTTGTGTAAAGATTACACGAATTCCATGTGATCTCATGGAATGGGGTGTAGGGGTGCAGCTTTCGTTGATCATGGCACCATGATCCAGGCACACTTTGGTGAAAGTCTGACTTTGCCTGTAGTTTGAGGCCGTTCCTAACATGGAAGCAGACGCCTTTGCTGCCGACTCTAACATGAGTACAGACGCAGCTTCTCCGTATCCCTGGAGTGGGACCCTTGCTGAGGTCTATCAACTGGGTCAGTTGAAGTCAGAATTTTTAAAGAGGTCTACTCCTCTTCTAACAATGCTGCTGTTGGTCCGCGACTGCTTATTCGTCAGAGTTATTCTGCTTGTTTCGCAGCTGGCCTTCATATCTGAAGGTCGTTCCCCTATCCGCCACCTGGGGACGCGCCCTATAGCAGTCAGCTCTGCCAAGGGAAGGTAATACAGTAGAACCTCCATGAGAAGACACTCCCGCTAGAGGACACCTCTCTACAAAGTACAGTTTTCATTTGAAAAAAATTACCATTTTTACTATTTAGTAACTCTCCAGTAAGAGGACACTTTGGCTCTCCAATTAGGTGTCCTTTACAGGGAGGTTCTACTGTAATACTCTTATTTATTTGGATTTGATCTTATATTAACTTGTAATGCTCCAATGGCCCCCGATTCTTGCAAAAGTCCAACTCCACCAGCGAGTGCAAGTAACCAAACGGGGCTCTGGCATTTGTAAGTGCAAAGTCGAACTGCTTTTCACATGTGTAGACATGTGGTGCGCTTACAGTAAAAGCAGTCGCTAACTACCCACCATGATTATCATGGCTTGTACCACGTGTACTAGGGATAAGCAAAAAAAAAATTAACTTGTGTTTAAATGACCTGAAGTTCAGCCACTCTCATTATGTCAGAGCATGTGACACATTCAACAGGTGGAAGTTTTCTCAACAAAACTATAATTTACACCTGATGCAATAGCCTCCCATCTGTATATTGGAAACTGTTGATGTTTCTTATCCCCTTGTGTAAAGATTACACCAATTCCATGCTCCTCGAGCTGTTTTATGATAAGCAGCAGCCTCTCCCAAAGGTCCTGTTTAGTGCATATAATGCAATATTTGAAACTAAACACTATTAATAACACAACCATTTATTTTTAAAATAAGATTTTAATGGAAATTTTGATAGAAGGATATTTTTTGATTTCTAAAAATCATGATCACTTTTCTCCCATCAAAATAGTTGTCAAAAATTAGACGGCATCTATTGATTGTTGCTGCAAACTAGCAGCTTCAGGTTGATGAACAGCTTTGGTAAACTGAGAATCTGGATACCATGGTTTCAGACTAATGGTCCTTGTCAGTCCAAGGCAGACTTTATTCCATGAGATCCACAAAGGATCTGATGGAATCTTCACAATCTGCCAAAGAGATGTTTGTCTGGAAAAGTGACTAGGCCAAATGGTCTCCAGGTGAATACTTCTCAGTTTATTTTATTTTATTTAATAGTTGGGAGAGACACGCCATATCCACAATTTGGATAATTGTGTGTATATTTTAAATTATATACAATTAATACAATTGAACATTGGAAATCATTAAAATTAAACGCTCGATATCAAATTTTACATATAGCAATTATAAGTAGTAGCTTGAAATATGTACAGTTAACACTTTCGCCTCAAAATATACATCCTGCAGAATCTATTAAACTTGATGTATTGGTCTTTATTGCAAGCAGCTTGTTTTGTATTAGTCAGGTAAAGTTAGTTTTCTTCCCTTAGATCAGAAGTTAATGGACAGTTTATCAGAAGGTGTTCAGGGGTTTGTTGTTTGTTTCCACAAGTGCATCAAAGCTGGTATTGTGGTTTTGTCACTCACCCAAGGAACAGAATTTGTGTAATATTTATACAAGAGGATAAGAAACAACATGGTTTATGAAAGTATGCATTTTTAGTGATTGATAATGGTGGCATGTCACTTGGATCCTGATCTTTTTTATGTTTTATCAATACAAGGTAATAAGGCCAAATCCAAATAAATAAACCACTTTGGACTGACCCACATCGATGAAGTCCCAGATGAGATTGTAGAGTGCGAGGTTGATGGCAGAGCTGCGGTAGTAGATGCGGCCTTGGATCCTGACATAGGTGTTGAGGTGGAGCAAGGACTGGTGAATCAGGTTGGAGAGGGCTCTGCATCCATAGAGGTTCCATAGAGCAGCCCTCTGAGCGTAGGCAGTCCCAATGAGCTCATTTATAAATAAATGTGTGTGTTACTTTCGGTAACAACATTGTTACCATCATCAGACAAAAGTCCTGAATAAAAAGTACAATGATGGTAACAACACTGTTACGGAAAAGTCACACACTATTTATTTATTTGGTCTTATTACCTTGTGTTTATAATCTATAATCTAAATTGTGCCTTATCAATAACAGAAGCTCTTCTCTCCGACTTGTTTCTTTTTCCCTAGCAAATAGAGAGATTATCATTGTATCAATTCTCTTTTTGAATGATGCTGTGATTGGGTGCACAGATTGGGGGTGGGTGGGTCGTGGCCATTCCCCCAACATCAAACCTCCGGAATCCCACCCCTCAGCTAAGGAAGCCCCGCGCATGCTGGTGTCCCGCTCTCACGCAGGCCGAGTGAGGGAGGTGATTGGAGGACTACCTGGTATTCGTGCAGCCATTACACCAGCTGGAGGTTCAGGCTACAAGGCTCTCAAACTGGCACAGGGAGAAGCTGACGCCTATTTACATGTCACCCAGATCCAGAAATGGGATATCTGCGCGCCCCACGCCATGTTGCAGAGTCTGGGCGGAGACCTGACTCCATTAGGGGATAGCGGACCTCTCGCGTACTCCCATGAGGAGTCCTCTATCCATACCTCTGGCTTCCTGGCATCCTTCCACCTCTCTCCCTGGCTACTGGACAAACTGAGGGCTACTTCCTGGCGCTGAACAACCTCCGCGCAGCATCTCTCCGCGCTCTCACCTTGGCTGGTAACTTTCTCTTAAAGTTTTGATGGCTGGTCCACAGTACCAACATTTCTTTCAACCACCATTCTAGCACCATTTGTCTGTAGATATTATTTGGTGTGTGGTTTTAAATTTATTTATAAAAAAATAACTCGCAAGATTTTTATATTTAAAAAAAAATGGTTTTTAATAATATAATAATAATAATAAAAAAAATTGTTTTTTTATACAAATTTCTTTTTAGTTCATCTATATAAAAATACAACAAAAAGCGCTATAAGGTGTGTGGTGGAATGTTTTGCTTTAATAATAATAATAAAAAAAAAAAACAACAAACATACATATACTTTTTTTTAAAAAAAGGTGTGTCATTAAGTATCTTCTTGTAAAAAAATAAGGTAAAAAAAAGTTAAGTACTGATGGAAATATGAGATTCAAAAACTGAGGCAGTAGTGACAATGGACAGAGAGATTCATTCTTCTATATGAAAGGGAATACTACATATATTTATATATATATATATATATATAAAACATAATAATAAAAAAAATAATAATAATGCCTTATAAAAAAAAAACCAAAAGAAATATATAAAAAAATTAAATAAAAGGTTAAAAAAATATATTTAAAAAAATAAAAGAGAGTTATATACAAGTTCAGTAAATTGTACAAGGGGGTAGGGAGGGGGTGATTTTTTTTTCTTATTTTTTTTTCTTAAAAAAATAAATTAAGAGGAAGTGTGGATGGAAGGTTAGTTAGATGAACCATTCTTTCTTGCGTGGGACCTCAGGTCCTGTACGGCTGTGAATGACAGCTGTGTCTGCATCTGGGGCGTCCTTGGCTCCGGTATCTTCGTGGGTGCGGTACTCTCCTTTCTGGCGATGGATGTAGCGACTGATGAGGAAGGCCATCAGGATTACTGCCACCAGAAGTACCACCAGTACACCACCCAGTACTGCTGATTCATCCGCTGGCATGGCACGATGTGCCCCGTAGTACACTCCTGGTGGTAGGGGAGGTACCGGGCGAGACTCCGGTATCTCCGTAGGGTAGACTATGGGCTCAATCCCGCAGTTGTCCTCCCTCATGGCGGTGATGTTGGAGGGGAAGGAACGTACGTTGGCACGCCGGCTCTCCTGGAAGAACCTGCGAAGTGGGAAGTGGTCGTCAAACTGGACCCTGGAGATACAGCCCATGAAGCCTTCTCCAGTCAGCATGGTCTCTGTCAGCACACAGCAGCCACAAATGTTGTCTGTGCTACACAATGGAGGGTTTAGAACTTATAGCTGGGTAGGTTCATATAATATATGAAATGGTTGTTAGCGTCCATCAAGTTGACTTTTTGTAAATTTATGGACAAATACAGTAGAACCTCCATGAGAGGACATTCACGCTAGAGGACAGTTTTCATTTGCAAAATTACCATTTTTACCTTTTTGAAACTCTCCGGTAAGAGGATACCTCTCCCTAAAGGATACTTTGGCTCTGCAATTAGGTGTTATCTTTTACAGGGAGGTTCTACTGTATTCTCCAAGTGATCATCAATTTGTGACCAACACTCGCAGCTCATATAGTGACATCTGTTAGCTTTCTTGACCCTTTCTAACCAGTTCATTTCAGGTCTTCCTTCAATTTTTCCCAACATCCTTTTATAAACCATTTGGTCTCATTATGTGTCCCAAGTAGGTCAGTCTTTGTTTACATATTTGGGATTCTAGGGATGTAATATAATTAATTTCATTTAATATCGAAATATTTCTCCTTTTATCTGTCCATGGCATTCTGAGTAGCTTTCACCATGTCCACATTTAGGAAGCTTTCTTTTAAGCCAGCTTGAAGCAGCAATAACTTCCACTCAGTACGCAAACCAGTGGGGGTCGGTGGAAGGCTGGTTAAACCGTTTGGTTTTCGACCACTAGGACCCGGGTTCGATTCCCGCATTGGACACTTTTTTCTGTTTAAAGAAAAAAAAATATATGCTCCAATGGCCCCCGATTCTTGCAAAAGTCCAACCCCACCAGCGAGTGCAAGTAACCAAACGGGGCTCTGGCATTAGTAAGTGCAAAGTCGAACTGCTTTTCACATGCGTAGACATGTGGTGCACTTACAGTAAAAGCAGTCGCTAACTACCCACCATGATTATCATGGTCTGTACCACGTGTACTAGGGATAAGCAAAAAAAAAAAAACGCAAACCAGTGTTGAGATCCAAAACTTGGGATTAAAGAAAGGTTGTAGTGGATAATAAGGTACAATTTGGATTATAACCACAAGGTAAAAAGACCAAATCCAAATAAATAGTGTGTGACATTGATAAGGCACAATTTGGATTATAGATTATAAACACAAGGTAATAAGACCAAATCCAAATATTTATTTATTTGGTCTTATTACCTTGTGTTTAGTGTGTGACACTAACAGCATGATTACCGAAATGTCACACACTATTTATTCATTTGGTTTTGTTCATTTTACCTTGTGTTGTAGTGGATAATTAATCCTGTATATAAATGTGACATGAAGGGAAGCAGAGTAGTAGAACTCACCATTCCTCCCCACGTAGATACTTTTAAGTCCGTTGAACTGGGCATCTGCCTTGTCATCTATCTTGTACTTGTGCACAATGGGGTCGTAGTTGTCCACCTGCACACCACTCTCAACATCTCCCTGGGATAATATAGAGACAACATATCCACTACTTTTTGAGGGCTTGCATCATTCAAATTTTAACAAGTCATACAATTTACATACATAAAAACAGCACTTTGCATATCACAATGGGCTCTTTTCTATGACAAAGGGGAGAAGGACACTACACTTGGAAGTATATGCTCTCATCTGGACTTCTTGTCTGTTGTTTTTTATCCCCTTGTACAAAGATTACACAAATTCCATGAGTTCATGCTCCTTGAGCTGTTTGATGAGGACTTCTTATATACAGTAGAACAACCTCCATGAGAGGGCACCTATCTACAAAGGCCAATTTCCATCACCAATACAGTAGAACAACCTCCATGAGAGGGCACCTATCTACAAAGGCCAATTTCCATCACCAATACAGTAGAACAACCTCCATGAGAGGGCACCTATCTACAAAGGCCAATTTCCATCACCAATACAGTAGAACAACCTCCATGAGAGGGCACCTATCTACAAAGGCCAATTTCCATCACCAATACAGTAGAACAACCTCCATGAGAGGACACCTATCTACAAAGGCCAATTTCCATCACCAATACAATAGAACAACCTCCATGAGAGGACACCTCTCTACAAAGGACATTTTTCATTGCCAAAATTACCATTTTTACTATTTAAACACCACTCTCCAGTAAGAGGATATCTCTCCCTAAGGGACACTTTAGCTCTGTAACTAGGTGGTATCCTTTAGATAGAGTTTGTTCTACTGTACTTGATATAAACCATTTAGAACACCAAGTTGGTGTGGTGGCACAATGGATAACTCATTCCACTACAGGATAGAAGATTCCAGGTTATGTATGTCTTCAATAAAGGTCACTGTAATATATTTCAGTTATTGTCTGAATCCCGATATACATGCTGACAGGTATGAACAAAGTTTAGTAAATAAAAAAAAAATAAAGTTTAAGAACTTCAAAAACTCAATAGAAATCAACAAATAGCTTTAGTAAGACTAAGAAGTGGCCATATAAAAACCTTAAAATTTCAAAATGGACAAAAAAACTTCAATAACTGCTTGAAATGTAATAGTGTAGAAGCTTCTCCGGAACATATCATGCTCAGAACTGACAATGGAGGACCTATTTTCCAGGCCTATAACTACCATGGCAAAATTGGAGAGGAGTGGACTTCAGGAATTGGTTTAACCATGGAGATAAGCACCACAACTAAAATTTAGTCCAAGAGTGTAAGTTGATTAACTTCCTTCAAATTTTTAAAGTGAAAGCTCTAGAATAACATACTTTGATGGTTATCTTGGAGCCCTTCTCCGACCTCCTGATGGTGAGGTCGTGGTTCTGGCCCAGGGCAAAGTTCTGTTTCTTGATGATGATCTCGTGTCTCTCGAAGCCGTAGTCAAACACCAGCCGTAGGTGACCTGTCACGCCATGGTGTTAGCTGAGGGAGTTCCATAGTATTTGGTCTTCAGACAGCACTCACAGCCTTAGACACCTTCTCTAGAGAATGTGGAAGGACACTTACTTAGAACTGGAATTTTAAAAATATATATATATGTACTCGCTCGTTCATCAATACAACTACTACAATAGGAAAGGTAAAAGTTTTCAACTATCAAGAGGACAATAGTAACCTCAGAAACACAAGGTAATAAGACCAAATAAATAAATAAATAGTGTGTGACATCTCGGTAACTACGCTGTTACCGAAACGTCACATACAATTTATTTATTTGGAATTGGTCTTATTATCCTTATAATTTCTAATCTATAATACACCTATCCCCCGATTTACACGGTAGATACGTTCCTGAGAAAAACGTGTAAATCGGGGGATAGGTGTACACAGAAATAAAAAATAAAATGCATTGACAGGTTAAAATATGTAGTCAGCACCTAAGCTTGGGATTCCTCGTAAGATGTGTATACACAGCGCATGTGTTCAATCACAGTAGCATTTAGTATAGTGCGATAAAAACAAAAAAAAAAAACTTATTTGTAAAAGCGAAAACGTGTAAAACAAGTACCGTGTAAATCGGGGGATAGGTGTACAAAATATTGTGCCTTATCAATAACAATTAGTAAAACAAAACTTGAGACCTTACAGGAAGTTGTGAACAAAGTAATAGCTGTTAGAACAAGGTTGCCCCCGGGTGAGTGGGGCAGCACTGAGACAATGGGACTCACCAGAAGTGGACATCATGAGGTTGAAGTACTCTCCACTCTTTGAGGACACTCCCAGGATCATGCCTGTGCGGTCCGTGGTGATGAACTGGACTCTGATGTACTCCTCCAAGGTAGAGATCTCCTCCTCAAAGTCATACCGGATGTAAGTGTCCAGGCCCAGGTTCACTCCAATCTCTGCCCACACTCTTGTCATTTTAGCCCAAAGATCCCTCACATAGAATATAAACTCAATATTTTTAATGTGTGACGTCTCAGTAACAACGGTGTTACAGAAAACATCACAAACTCAATTCTTAAACACAAGGTAATAATACCAAATAAATAAATAGTGTGTGATATTTCGGTAACAGCATTGTTACCATCTTCAGACAAAAGTATTGAATTTGTCTGAAGATGGTAACAACACTGTTACCGAAACGTCTCACACTATGTATTTATTTGGATTTGGTCTTATTACCTTGTGTTTATAAGCTATAATCCAAATTGTGCCTTATCAAACTCAATTCTTATTATCAAAATTCGAAACTATTATAGACGCCTATGATTCTTTTTTTTTTTAAATAAACAATTTCTACTGCCCTTATTGCAATGGAAAAATTAATGGGAAGGCCAATTCTAATTATCACAATATGGTAATGGTAAAGTTGTTCTCATCAATTCTTATTGGTTTATACACTGCGTGACATTGAAAATGGAACACCAAGAAATAGTGGCCAGAAAGTGATGAAACTCGGCAGACAGAGAGAGACAGGGACGAACAATAAGTGATCTTTATTTCAAAATGATGTTCATAATACAGAGCGAGAACGGCGTCGGCTTAGTAGCAAGTCAATCAGAGTACGGATGGCGTCCTGAGGGATGGCTCTCCATTCCCTCTCAACCATATGCCACAGTTCGTCTTCTGAACGCGGCTGTGGCAAGGCATGCAAACGGCGTCCAATGATGTCCCAGACGTGCTCGATTGGTGAGAGATCAGGAGAGTACGGTGGCCAGGGAAGCATCTGTACATCTTGCAGAGCTTGTTGGCTAATGCGAGCAGTGTGCGGTCGGGCGTTATCCTGCTGATAAAGGGCATTGGGTACCCCCTGAAGGTAGGGGAGTGTCACTGGTCGCAGCACATCATCAACGTATCGTTGGGCCGTCATAGTGCCCTGAATACGAAGTAAAAGTGACCTGGAATCATACGCGATTGCGCCCCAAACCATGATTCCACGTTGTCGCACGGTGGGGCGTTCCACAATTGCTGCCGGATTGGACCTTTCTCCACGTCGACGCCACACGCGTACACGGCGACTATCACTGGACAAGCAGAAACGCGACTCATCTGAGAACACGACCCTGTGCCATTCCGTCATCCACGTCGATCTAGCCCGGCACCATTCCAAACGTTGGCGCCTATTCGGTGGGGTCAATGGCAGTCTTCTTAGCGGACGGCATGAGTGCAAGCCAAATAGCAACCAATCGACGGGAAATGGTTCTGGTCGAGATGGAATGATCTAGGGTGTCTTGCAAATGTTGCAGGATGGCGGTACAAGTGGCTTGTGGGGCCGCCACTGCTTGTCGAAGGATACGCCGATCCACACGTGCTGACGTCACTCTGGTTGCACCGGCATTCCTATAAATTGCCACATTTCCTTGTTCCAACCATCTTCTCCACAGTCGGTGCACCGTGGACGCACCAAGGTGTGTATCAGCTGCGATTTGACGTATGGACCAACCTGCCCTTTTAAGTCCGATCACCATGCCCCTCGTAAAAGCGTCTGTCTGCTTGAACTGCCTCCGTTTACGATGACCTGGCATTCTCTGTTATTACACGTGTCTTTTGACACAAGAACAAAATTTCTACAATGATTTTCCTTGAAGAAATAACGACACGAATACTGTCCTTTCTGCAAGTTCCTTCCCTTATATCTTACTCGATGTGCGCACGAGAGCTGCGCATTTTACATCATTTGCATAACTCGGTTAGGCGCGTCTACCCTGAAATTTGCATAATTTCTGGCCACTATTTCTTGGTGTTCCATTTTCAATGTCACGCAGTGTATAAAAGGGCATACCCCTGAATCTGTAAATTAAAAGAAATAATTTTTCTGTTTAAACCGTTTGGTTTAAGACCACTACGACCCGGGTTCGATCCCCGCATTGGACACTTTTTTCTGTTTAAAAAAAAATGCTCCAATGGCCCTCCGATTCTTGCAAAAGTCCAACCCCACCAGCGAGTGCAAGTAACCAAACGGGGCTCTGGCACATTTGTAAGTGCAAAGTTGAACTGCTTTCACATGTGTAGACATGTGGTGCGCTTACAGTAAAAAGCAGTCGCTAACTACCCACCATGATTATCATGGCCTGTACCACGTGTACTAGGGATAAGCAAAAAAAAAGAAGAAAAAAAATTTTTCTCTCTAAATATTTCGAGAGATTGCTCCCTCTTTATCAATTTATTGCACAGTAAACTTAATTTACAATCAATTCTTATTAATTAAGAAAACTTAAGTAAATATTTTTATTATCTCTTTTACTGGCTAGGCAGTCTCTATCTTCATAGAGACCATAATTTTGCTTGTAATGCAGGGAGTCTTTTCCTAACAAGAGTAGAAAGATAGTGGACATTGTTGCTGCTGTGATGGAGATATCTGAGACTCTTCTTTGGACACAGCAACAACAACAACAGTAGAAAGAGTTATTTTTTTGTGTGTTTGAGAGAAAAAGATTTCAAAACTTAGGGTAACAAGAACATATCTCGATAAATAAAAATGTTTGTGATGTTTTTTGGTAACAGCATTTTTACTGGAATGTTGTAAACAGTTTATCTAATTGAATGTGGTCTTGTTACTTTAGGTTTCCAATCTATAATCAGAGTTACACACCCACGTTGTAAGTAGGTTTCTACCAGTGTTGGGCATTAAAAAATTATTTTTCAATTAAATTAATATTAATATTAAATTTTAATTAATATTTGCCCAACACTGCCTGAGATAAAAAGTGTTTTTATTAAATACAACACACCTTTACCATCGTCAGCTGCAGTTGAACGCCTGCCAAAGAGTCACAAATTGTCGGACAGCATGTTTGAGAAGAGAGTGGTACTGAAATGCAGTGTTGGGCATTAAAAAATTATTTTTCAATTAAATTGAAGTGCAATTAACAATTGATTAATTGTTAATTGTAATTTTCACAATTAACAATTAATCAATTGTTAATCTTTAATAAATCATTTTAATTAATATTTGCCCAACACTGGTTTCTACCATGTGATCTTACACTTCCATCCCAATTAGCGGACCCTGAGCTCCTACCTAGGTTTACATTGTGTTGGGAGAGAATGCCTGGAGCTATTCTGGATTATGGGATGAATTGACAGGCCTGTATTTCCAGGCTTATAATGGGTCATTAAAGACTGCTCCTCTTCCAGGATGGTGTGAAGACCTTCCCACAATACACCATCTGGAGGACCAAAGAAACCTCACTAGACCACCTCTTGGAATGCATGAAAGCCTCAAGACAGGACCTATATTCCAACCCTACCAAGATTGTGAATTTGATCTAGGAGTTTAGTCTCCATGATCTTGTATAATAATACAATGGGATAATAAAACAACCACTCAGCAGTGTGGGACTCACCATCGGCACAGATGGGGCCCTTGAAGGCTGTCCACTGGCAATCACAGTCATAGCCAGAGTAGCGCTCCAAACAGGTTCCGTTGTTGAGGCAGGGGTTACTGGCGCACTTGCCCACGCAGCCTGGGGAGACTCCATACAATGGAGCCTGTCTCTCAGCAATACCGCGCAGGTCCACCAGTTGGCCGTTCAGCATCAGGGCAGCGATACATCTGCGCCATAGTTGACACATCAAGGCTGTGGGGACAAATATAGTAGGGATACTGGAGCCCATTTGTTTAGACCAGGAGTCAACAACTTTTAGAGTTGGAAGAGTCAAAAATTACAATTTACAAAATTTCAGAGTTTTTAAAGAGCCACAAAATTTTTCCTTGCCAACAATAAATAGTACTCGCATAAATAAAATATTTTGAATTAAGTTTATGGAACTAAAGAGCCGCATGTGGCTCACAAGCCACAGGTTGCCAACCCTTGATTTAGACCATAGGCCAATTGATGAAAGAAAATATTTGGACTGACACATAGTATTGACTGCTGGCGGCAAGACCAAATGGTAGGACCCAGGAACAGCACCAAATGGTACAGAGCAGAGGGAACAAGCATTAAATCCATCCCCAAAAGAGGACAGGAGTCCCTGATTTCCAAACCTAGTCTGATATCTACAGACATTGAACTTCCGGAG
This sequence comes from Cordylochernes scorpioides, assembly GCA_030710605.1. Lineage (NCBI taxonomy): Eukaryota > Metazoa > Arthropoda > Arachnida > Pseudoscorpiones > Chernetidae > Cordylochernes > Cordylochernes scorpioides. The sequence continues at coordinate 75,075,462 of CP092879.1, read as the reverse complement.
TGTGGCTTCAAGGTTTTCCAACCATGTACCAAGTGCAACCATCCAAATCCTCAACTGCATTAACTAGATCCACACCCATATATATGTTATATAAAGGTATTATTTAAAATGTTATATTAAAATATTATTTTATTTAAAATTATATTTCATAGATACAAATACTGCTAAATCGACCGCCAGAGGTCACTCTTCCACTATAAAAACTCGTTGTTGTTTTATCCCAATGGCCGGCTCAAAACTTTTGTACATTATGTAAATAATCTTTTGTTTTCCTTATTCTACTCGCCTTAAGCCAGGCATTACTTTCATCAAATTATGTCTTTTATATATATTTGTTTAACTCAATTAAATTACTGATCAAAAGTATTTTTCATTATCATACTTTAAAGATTTCAACCACGACTGCATTACCATAATCCTCAACATGATCTAAATTCAAGCAGGAAATCTTCTTCATTTTTATATAACATATATATATATTACACCAGTGATTTTCCCAATCAGAAACCTCAGTGAGAGACAGCACTTACCCCACATAACCCTCCCTGTAGTTGGTGTTGGCCCCCACCACCAGGGGAGATGTCAGGTACAGGGCCCGTCGGCCTCCAGCTTTCTCCCGCACCTCCCCAGTCAGGCTGCCGTCCACAATGACCCGCGCTTCCTTGCGGTTCCTCTCCACCCGCACAGAATGCCAGTTGTCGTCGTTGAGCTTGTAGCTGGTCTCTACACTGACTCCCTTGGGGCTGTTGCCAGCCATGTAGAGGAACTTGATCTGGTCCCCACCTGTCACTCCACCAGACTTCACTGACCCAGCACCACTGGGAACTCTCACTTATACACCAATAGGTGGACCAAGGAGTAATTCAGAATGCACTGGAAATAATCAAAAGGATAAAGCACAAAAAAGAACTAATCAATGAAGATTTTCCCATCAAATTGATAAATAGAATAATAGAAGACATGAACCAAAAATATGAGAATAATACTTTAATTCAAAATCTAAAGTGCAAAAACAAAGAAGCCAAATTTATCTCATTGCCATTTATAAACCAAAAGTTTGCAAGAAATTTTACTAATATATTCAAAAAGTATGGAAAAATAAACATTGCATGGAAACCATGTAACCCTATCTCACAATACCTAAACCAGCACAAGAACACCCAATTAACAGAAAGAGCAGGTTTGATCTATGAAGTTAAGTGTGAGAAGTGTGATCAAAGATATGTGGGACAGACATCCAGAACATTAAAAGAAAGGATGGAAAACCATAAATATGCTCTGAGGTGGGATAGAATTCAAAATTCTGCTCTTGTAGAACACAAAAGGGACACAGGACACAATAAATTCAATTTAGAAAACCCAAGAACACTGGACTATGAAAAAAATTATTACAAAAGACAGTTCAAAGAAGCCTTTTTCATCCAAAAGACATGTGCTTCAATTAATAGAATGGAAGAAAGGGGAAATATAAATGATATTTACAGATATGCCTTTAATTATATTTAAAAAAAAATAAAAAATCCACTTTTAATTCTAAGAAGAATATTTCAAGTTGACTTAAAAACTACTTTCCTTATCTGTTATCTTGTTTAAACACTTGATAACAGGACTATATAAGAACTTGCTGTAACATGTTTTCTCATTTATTCTTTTGTCTGATGATGGTGACAATGTTGTTGCCGAAACGTCACACACTAATAAATTATTTGGATTAGGTCTTATTTTCTTTTAGGATAAAGCACAATTTGGATTATAAACATAAGGTATTAAGACCAAATCCAAATAAATAGTGTGACGTTTCGGTAACAACATAGGTCCATGAGGGACTTGTGTGAGTCTTAAATTGATTATTTCCACAAGGTAATAAGACCACAAATACAAATAAATGAATAGTGTGTGATGTTTCTTTAACAACGTTGTTATGTCGCACCCTATTTATTTATTTGTATTTGTGGTCTTATAAAACTATTTTAGAGGCGTAATATTCTTTTTAAAATAAAACAATTTCTGCTGTCCTTACTGCGATGGAAAAATTAAAGGGAGGGCCTGGCTCATCAGTGGTGAACCCTCCCAGCGGTTTCGCCAGTTTAATCTGGCGAAACCGCTGGGAGGGTTCACCACTGATGAGCCAGGCCCTCCCTTTAATTTTTCCATCGCAGTAAGGACAGCAGAAATTGTTTTATTTTAAAAAGAATATTACGCCTCTAAAATAGTTTTATAATTTGATAACAGATGGCGCTCTAGTACATCGTAACATTTGTGGTCTTATTACCTTGTGTATATAATCAATTTAAGACTCGCACAACTCCCTTATTAAATGATTAGACCATCGCAAGAGCTCGTGGCTGGAAGGTTTACCACAATTGAATCAAATAAGAGATTTATGGCAAAAGTAACTTAATAAATTTTGGATCATTTTCTTGCAATTTGAAAACCAATAATGTGTGGCATTGGTAGCAGAAGAAAGACATCCAACCAACCCACACTCATGACTATATACCCATGTTTTGAGACCATCTCTCATGGAAGATTCTGTTCTATCAACTCCCAAGTCTAACAGCACATGCTGCCATCAAAACATCTCCAACAAGATAGTAGGAATCAAGAAAGAGGACACAGCTTCATATTTAGCAACATCTAGTCCCCAGTTGTCATGTGGGTCACATCATACCTTGGTACGACAAGCTGCTTGATCAAAAACAATAAACATGGAACTTCAACAAGCTATTACAAGAGTAAGTACTTTCTGGATTCAACAAACGAGAGAAATGTCTGGCTTGAGCTTCTACTGCACTATTGGTCTTGGAGGAATCACAGAGCAACAAAATAGTTTAGAAAAATTACAAAACTATTATAGACGCGTAATATTCTTTTTTAAAATAAAACTATTTCTTCTGCCCTTACTGCAATGGAAAAATTAAAGGGAGGGCCTGGCTCATCAGTGGTGAACCCTCCCAGCGGTTTCGCCAGTTTAATCTACCATACCACTGTTATATTGCAATTTTTGGAACTTCCTTTTATAGTGATACTGATGCTTGACTCTTCGAATGGGTATTTTAGATGAACTATGGACATAAGCTTTTAGGACAGCAGAATTACACACAATTATAAATATATAATATGCTTCGAGCAATCGCTCTTCGGCAAATATTGATTTGTGTCTTTTATTCAAACAATTATATTACAATGCACTAGCGCGTATGGTAGATTAAACTGCCGAAACCGCTAGGAGGGTTCACCACTGATGAGCCAGGCCCTCCCTTTAATTTTTCCATTGCAGTAAGGGTAGTAGAAATTGTTTTATTTTAAAAAAGAATATTATGCGTCTAAAATAGTTTTGTAATTTGATAACAGATGGCGCGCTAGTGCATCGTAAAATAGTTTACACCTAATGAAGATGCGGACACTTGTACAAACACCTGTTATTACTTGTCCTACCCATATTTACCCTTGTTGGAATCCCTGAATGATCATAATACACAAGTTCAAAATGCTCTTGTCACAAATAGAAACAAGACTTCTACCAAAACTATGGATTCCAGCCAGAGCACCACATTTGATCAACCTGTCTAGGATTCCAAACAAAGTTTGACCTCTTCATTAGACCTTTGGAGGTGTTTTAGAAAGAACTAAAATCCCACACCCATCAAAAGTCTCAAGCTCTACAGGCTTGATACCCTTATATGATTGAGTGGAGATAAGAAAGAAGAAGAATAAAGTCCCCAGGAATGTTGGTTTATAAGATTACCTACTCCTTGAAGAGCATGAACTCATGGAATTTGTGTAATCTTTACACAAGGGGATAAAAAAACAACAACTCAAGAAATTGAAGATAGAAAATAACAACAAAATCTACCCCACTTGCCCAAAATGTAGCTTGGCACCTGCAGCTACAGAACACATTTTGGCTTGCATTAGATGCACTAAAGAGGACCTTTGGGAGAGGCCCGCTGCTTATCATAAAACAGCTCTAGGAGCATGAACTCATGGAATTCGTGTAATTTTTACACAAGGGGATAAGAAACAACAACAACAACCTACACCTCCAAGGAATGATAAGAGGACCTAGGAGTGTTCCACATTGGACTCACCAGAGAGGACCACCTTGATGTAGTCCGTGGGGCCAGTGGAGTGGATCATCACTCCGTTCTCCGCTGTGGTCTTGAAGTGGAAGTAGATATCCCCAGAGTGGCTCATGTCGAAGGTCGGCAGGTCCACCGTGGCGTCGTCATAGCGGAAGGTGATGACATTGTCAAACAGATCTGGTCAAACACCCACCATGCTGAGTCCAATACATCCATGAAATAATTCACTTTTTCTGGGTCAAATTTTCTTACGCAACTTTAGAGAAACCTCACTTAGGTAGAAAAGGATTCTCACCACAATGAATAATATCCACATTGGGGTTATTTGATCATTTTATCAAAATGTAAAGAAGTTGCTTAGTTTGGTGGAAATGCTCAATTGGTATAATGAATGGATTGCTGAATAGATTGTTTTTCTATTTTCAGACAAATAAATAAAGTTTGAGAATTTAATTTTGAAAAGTCCATTATGATGATTAATGAAAATGCAGAGGAGCCTTATCTGTACATGTATGCCCATTTACAGTAAAACCTCCATGAGAGGACACTCCAGCTAGAAGACACTTCTCTACAAAGGACAGTTTTCATTGTCAAAATTACTATTTTTACTAGGTAACAACTCCCCAATAAGAAAACATCTCTCCCTATGCAACTATGTGTCCATTACAGAGAGGTTTTACTGTATATAAAAATGCAGCAATAAAAGAGAGCCAGAACCCCCGCCAGTCACTTGTCAAAAGTCAGTAAAGTGAAGTAGCTAGACTTACTGTCTCCAGTGCACACCAGGGGGCCGAGGGTGTACCTCCCTCTCTTCTGGTCGGTGGTGGCGCCGGTGTCCCCGAAGCGGAGCTGACGGACAGGCAGGTACTCTCGCTGGGTGATCTCCCCTCCGTCACTGAGCCATCCGTAGCCCAGAGCGTCGCAGTTGCAGTACGTGCCTGGCTGCTTGCAGGTGCCATACAGGCCGCAGTTGCACTTGCGCGACCCGGGCAGCGAACCTCCCCAGTAGTCCATCTTCTGGTTGCTTCGGCTGACCCACCAGGAGAATGGTTCAAAGGGGGCGTTGTCAGGCACTGTAAACATACAGCAACACCAAGTAAGGTGGAATGTTGGGTCAAAGGGTTTGGAGTCGGCAAACCACTATTGTAGCTTGCATGAGGTTAAGTATGCAACTATTTAGTGAAAGCTAAGTCAAACTACCACAGTATTGTTCTTCAGATTATCTGAATCAATGGTACAGACATACCCAACACAAAGTCTACCTTCATAAAGTTTCCCAATTTCAAGACACTGGGGGCACAATGAAAGGTGTACCTGGGGTGTTGAAGAGGCGGGAGTTGAAACAGTCATAACGCAGGCTCTGGTAGCAGGTGAGGGAACGGTTGACCAACTCCACAATCTGGGCCATGTCCGCCTCATACACAATGTCCTGGATGAAGGAACCTGGCTTGCTGAATCCCTTCACATCTGTGGTCCTCTCATTCTTGTGGTGAAGGATGGTGAGGGGCTTCTCTTGATCTGTTCCAGCAAACACCACTCTCTCAGCAACATCATTCTCTCAGCAAACATCATTCTCTCAGCAAACATCATTCTCTCAGCAAACATCATTCTCTCAGCAAACATCGCTTGAATATTAGTAATGGCTCTTTCATACTTTGAGCCATCTAGAGATCTCGTAACTTACAGCGGAACTCGCAGGACACAGGGAAGGGGTCCAGAGGTCCACTTCCATCCAGGTCAATGGTGATGTCAGCTCTCTTCTCCTTGGGGTTGTCAATCTGGTAGGCCTGGCAGGAGAGCGGATAGAGGGCTGCACAGTTATACAACATCCTTGAGTCCTTGTCATGAAACATTCATGTTGCCCTAGTAGATGTATTCTTTGTAGAGAGAGAGAGAGGACTTCTTTTATATCTGATAAGGCACAATTTGGATTATAGATTATAAACACAAAGTAATACGACAAAATCCAAATAAATAAATAGTGTGTGACATTTCGGTAACAACGTTGTTACAGAAACGTCACACACTATTTATTTATTTGGATTCGGTCTTATTATCTTGTGTTTCTTTTATATCTATAAACATTATAAACACAACGTAATAAGACCAAATCCAAAAAATTAAATAGAGTGTAACATCGCATTTAATATATTATTTATATTTGGTCTTATTACCTTGTGTTTATAATCTACACTCCAAATTGTGCCTTATCTCTCTATAAACGTTATATTTGTAAGATCAATCCTTTTAACATGGTTGGCTTTTCTTTGTATATACACAGTAGAACTATTTCCCTGTAAAAGACAACACCTAATTGCAGAGTCAAAGTGTCCTTAAGGGAGAGGTGTCCTCTTACAGGAGAGTTGCTAAATTGTAAAAATGGTAATTTTGCAAATGAAAACTGTCCTTTGTGGAGAGGTGTCTGCTAGCGAGGTGGATGTCTCTGCTAAAGGGATGTTTTAACTGTATATCAAGACCAATTTACTGTATGGTCTTTGCTAGATAGCAAAAAAAGAGAGTAAAATCAAGTATTCCACAAAACAGAAGATAATTATTATTATATTAAAATTTCCATCAATGAGAAATGAATGATAATTATGCAAAAATCAATCAGCATCAATTATACATACTTTCACATTTTGCATAGAGTCTCATCCCATGAAAGACCCTAGCAACACAGCAAAACTCAGTGTATCCTGGAAATGGCTTCTCATCAGAGACAGTTTAGATTGAATGACTTCTCATCACAGAATATCTGATAAGAGACCGGGTTTGGCCATGTTTTTAGGCTACGGTGTCTCATGTAGAAGACTTTAACAAAAAAATAATAAAAATAACCTTAGAAATTGAAAATTTTAATTTAAAAAAATTAACTATTTTGGACGTGTGTGATTCCTTTTAAAACTAAAATAATTATCTTACTGTCCTTACTGGAATGATAAATTAATGGGAGGGCCTATGGCTCATCAGTGGTGGAACCCTTCCAGCGGTTTCGCCAGTTAAATCTCTACCATACTGCTAGGAGGGTATACATACCACTGGTGAGCTATGCTTTCCCATTAATTTATCATATTGCAGTAAGGACAGTATAAAATTATTTTATTTTAAAAAGAGAAATGTACGCATCAAAAATTTTTTTAAATTTCTTTATAACAGATGGTGTGTAATGTAAAAATTGAATCATATTCAATGATAATACAAGAAAATAAGACCTAATAATTTATTAGTGTGTGATGTTTCGGCAACAACATTGTCACCATCATCAGACAAAATGTTGACTTTGCTTAGAATATTTAATGAAACTGATTCCAAGAATTAAACATTATATTTATTGATTTACAAGAGAGAGAACAAAATATAAAAGGGAAACTAATATTAAGCAAAGGAACTTTTTTCTTTTTTTTTGGTTAGCGCCTATTTACCTGTGAGCTTACACACACTCTGTGGTAACAATTAATTATTATATATATACAACACAAAATAATAAAATTGCTGAAATAAAATGATGATGGTGACAATGTTGTTGCCGAAACGTCACACACTAATAAATTATTTGGATTAGGTCTTATTTTCTTGTATTATAATCTATAATCCAAATTGTGCTTTATCATATTCAATGATGCATTGTACAAATAGGTGCTGTTGAGTAAAGCCAGCTGTTTGTAAGGAAAGATTCAATCAATTTGGCATTACAGTTAAAACACAAGAGAGAAGGTTAACCTACGGATGAAAGCTGCACCTCTACACTCCATTCCATGAGCAGGGAATTTGTGTAATCTTTACAGAAGGGGAGATAAGAAACAACAACAACATAACCTACGGATATGGCAGACAGCTCCGGTGTAGCCAGTCTGGGAACAGTCGCAGGAGAATTCCTTCCAGTTCTGTCGGCAGATGCCATTGTGCTCGCAGGGGTTGGGGGTGCACCTGGCACAGTAGCAGGAAATGTTGTATAGAGATGACAGAGAGAGTTGATAACAGACTTACTTGTCCACCATGTGACAGGCATCAAACTCCACCTGACTGCGGACATACTTGCCGGGGGAGAGGTTGAAGAAAGAGATGTAGCGGCCCTCAATGAAGACATACCGCATACACCCGATGAAACCCGTGGTTCCGTACACTCCACCTGGGAACACCAAGGATCAGGGAAAAACTGATATATAAGGTACAATTTGGATTATAGATTGGGGAAATAAAAGGTAACAAGACCAAATTCAAATAGAAAAAAGTTCTTACTGAAACGTCACACACTATTTATTTATTTGGATTTGGTCTTATTAACTTTTATCAGGGAAAACCTTATATAGTGAGGAAGGGATGATGCTACTTATGTCAGAGGACAGAGTGCCTTTACATTTAAAGGTTTACAAATAGCTTATAAACACAAGGTAATAAGACCAAATCCAAATAAATAGAGTGCGATGTTTCGGTAACAGACTTGTTACCGAAATGTCACACACTATTTATTTATTTGGATTTGGTCTTATTACCTTGTGTTTATAAGCTATAATCCAAATTGTACCTTATCAAATAGCTTATAAATAAAAAGAGAGGCTGTAGCTAGCTCTTGCGGCACACGTGTTCAAGGAGATCCCTGTCACAAGAGCTGATGTCTGTGGTAAAACCAGGAAAGAAGACAACTTCCATCCACTCACCTCCCAGCAGGTACTGTTCTCCCGTCATCATGGAGAACCTGCGAGTGGTAATGGAGGGTTTGCCATCCAGGTGTAGCTCAATACGGTCCCGGGAGCCAAAGATCAGCATGATGCGATGCCAGAGTCCATCATTGAGAAAACCTGTAAGCACACACCCCTTCAGTCTCCTGTGTTCCCTGGGGATAGATTTGGAAGATCAATTTGTTTGTTGGAAGTTGGTTTGGAAGAAATATAGCTACATCAACCAATGATCACTCTCACTCTCCATGTACTGAAGAGAGGGACAGGAACACACTGAAATATTGGGAATTGAATAAATCAACAACAACAACAAAAGCCTTTATTGAGGACTTCTCGTCCTATAAAGGATTCGCCAGTTTACAGAGTAATTGAAGAGAAGAGAACTAAGAATACAGGGAGAAACCTATATGTAGTAGGTATAGTGTAGTATTTTCTACACTGTGACTGTATACAACAACAACAAAAGCCTTCATTGAGGACCTCTCGTCCTATAAAGGATTCGCCAGTTTACAGAGTAATTGAAGAGAAGAGAACTAAGAATACAGGGAGAAACCTATATGTAGTAGGTATAGTATAGTATTTTCTACACTGTGACTATATACAACAGCAACAACAAGCCTTTTACTGGAATCAAAGTCCCATACAGGATTCATCTGGAATTGAATAAATCATTGATTGAGGTAGCCAGCTAGGGTTACTTACGGTCAAAAGGCTCAATCACCACCACAGGAGTCCCCTTGCCTTGGAGCTCTATCTTGATCCTTCCCTTGTCCAGCCTCAGCTGTGGACAACACGGAGAACTGTCACCTCAGGACTCTACCAGTGGGTGGAGGACTCACCTTAACAAAGCCGGGAGAGAACTTCTGGTAGAGCAGCAGGCCATCCTCATTGTAAGTCCTGAAGTCAAGGCTCACATTCATGGTGTCCATAGTCCGGCTGGGGATCTTGAGGTAGGACTCCTGGGTGGGGAAGGTGAAGGAGACCACTCTCTCGTACTGCACCCACCATCAAGTCTGTAGAGCTGGAGGTGGTTTTCGCGGGAAATGACTATTGCACATCAATGGCTGAGTGTCGCATATGTCCCATATACTAGATGACTGCCCGCTGTACAAATTCAATGGAGGAATCTCCATTCTGTCACCCCGGAAGCCCTGAACTGGCTGAAGGACTTGCCTCTCAGACTTTAATGACCGATATGTCCTCACTTCTTTTTTCTAGATTTAATTCATTTTGTCTCCTCTCTAATTGTAAATACGCTGCTGTATCACCTCATAAGCATAAATAAATGGCTGAGTCAATACATCTTTGCCAAATATTTTAATTTTTGTTCGCTCCTGACAAGGACAAAAGATTTTTGTCGAAATGTCAAGACAATAAAAAGATTTACTGGCTGAAGTATCTTTAATTTAAAGAACTGAGTCAATACAGTCAATGATGAGGTTTGGGGTTGCAGGTTGAGAATTACACTCAAGTACATAGTAGGAAAACCTTGCAACCATTCTGGAAATTGGTTGTCCGTAGATGACCAGACTTAAGTCTGGAAATCAAGGACTGCTGATTTCTTGGGAGGACAGAAATGGTGCCTGTTACTTCTTGAATATAGTGGGTTATAAGTACTGAAATCCCTTCAATAAAGTAAGATAACAATTCGAGAATCAAGGGACGAGTGTCTTTTATACGTTGATTTATTGTAAAACGCTCAAGCTTTCGGGCTGGCCGGCCCTTCTACAGGAGACAAGTGAAAACATATGGCACATTGGACACTATATAGGGAAGAGACTATTTACATATTTAAAAACTATAGGGATTTAGCATATCTGTGAAATGTTGAGAGGAACAATTAGCATACTAGGAAATTATGGAAAGGCGAAATTAACATGCATGATAATAGCTATTGAATGTAGTAGAGTTAGGAATTTTTTTTTTTTTTCTAATGTCTATGAGGGAGGAGGGGGGGGGGGAATACGTGCAGATGGAGGATTGGGTGTCTTTTATTGGTGGATAAAATATAGATTTTGAGCACAATGCTCTTCTAAAAGCTGAAAGAAAAAAATGCTCTAAATAATATAGTATAGACATATACCTCCAATGAGAAACTACCACTAGGAAAGAAATATCCTTTTTTAAATTATTATTCCTAGTACATGTGGTACAGACCATGATAATAATGGTGGAGAGTATGATAAGGCACAATTTTGATTATAGATTATAAACACAAGGTAATAAGACCAAATCCAAATAAATAAATAGTGTGTGACATTTCGGTAACAGCGTTGTTACTGAAATGTCCCACACTATTTATTTATTTGGATTTGGTCTTATTACCTTGTGTTTATGGTGGAGAGTAGTAAGTTGTTGTTGTTTCTTATCCCCTTGTGCAAAGATTCCATGAGTCCAGGCTCCTTTAGCTGGGTAGTAAGCAACTGCTCATGGTGGAAGGTAGTAAGCGACTGTCTTTACTGTTAGTGCACCACATATCTACACTAGCCGAATGACCCGGGCAACGCCCGGGTTTTACCCGATTAAATGTTTTATTAAAATACTATTCTTTACAATTATAAATTGGCGTCGTAGATGGCACTCTTTTGAAACGTCCCGCTTCAATCTTTGTGTGTTTTTAAAATACAAAAATAAAAATGTAAATTTTCACAACGATATTTGAAAATTGTATTATTTAGATTTTTTGTATGAATATATTTTAAATCTGATATATACATAAAATGATATGATAATGATAGCAAGTGATTTCTTGTTCCTACCCTATCATTACGTCACTCAAGGTCACCGTCATGGTGGCGCAGCAAACGATGACACGTGATCGTAGCCGACCAATAGGAGGGCGCCGGCAAACCGTGACAGAGGCCGATGACTGATTAGGAATGACGCTCGTAACTGTATATAGAATATGTGAAAAGTAGTTCAACTTTTGCACTTACTAGTGCACCAGGGTGTTTCCATCTAATATATTTTATACTCGGAGTGAGAGAGGTCTGCAGAGGGGGGGTAGATTTATTGATTTATATCAAAAGAAATCTAAATGCTTAAAAATAATTTTCGAAATTTATCGATGATTGTAGCACATTGTATAAAATATAATTTAAAAACTTTCTTTTCCGTAATAACTGAAACACATTGAAATTTTACTTAGAAGAATATTCTTCGAATGTGTGCAATTAAACAAGCCAGAGAGACCTATTTGGTTACTTGCACTTGCTGTTGGAACTGGTACTTTTGCAAGAATTGAAAGGCATTTGAACATTTTTTTTTTTTTTTATTAGGAAAAAAGTCGCCAATAAGCTAGATTTTCAATCCCGGGTTGTAGCTGATGAAAACCAACAGTTTAGACCACCTTTCTACTGACTCCCCAAATATCCTTGTTCATTTAGTCAGTCACTCATGGGAGATATGCTATATCTTCCAGAATGGTTGTAAGGTTTTCCCACTATGTACTAAGTGCAATTCTCAATCTACAACCCCAAAACACATTATTGACTGTATTGACTCATCCATTGATGAGCTCTACTCTTCCCCGGCATGGTGTCCATCAAAAGTCTCAAGCTTTACAAGCTTGATACCCTAATATAATTGAGTGGAGATAAGAAAAAAGAAGAAGAAGGAAGAAGAGGAACTTACAGTACAGGAGGTGAGGATCTCCCCCACATTCTTGTATTCCCTCGAATGCTTCCTCTCCGAGAAGATATCCACGTGGTTGAGGTAGAGGTTCTCCAGGCAGCCAGTAAAGTTGGTGTGGGCCTCCAGACCTTCCTGGTTGAAATTGGGCACTCCCCCGATGAAGAGCTGTCTGTTTAGATCCAGCTGGGTCATGTCAGTGCGCAGCGTGGCTTGTACAGATACCCTGTCCACAGTGAGAGTGATGTCTCGGCCACGACGAGACAACGCCACGTCATGCCACAGGTTGTCATCTAGCAGACTGCCTGCGGCCAGTGAGGCAAACATGCCGTCACCGCTCAGGTCCAGGTTCAGCAACATCCTGCTATCCAGCATCTGCAGTGCAAGGACATCTCCCTGAGTGCCTCTACTGTAGAGTACTACACCACTCGCGCGGCTGGTTCTTATACGCAGGCGCACCTCTTCAGCCTGAGAGGACATGGGCTTCAGTCCGAGATCCTTGATGACGTAGCCCTGGCCATCTAGATTGATGCTCTCAGCCACTGTTGGTCACACAGCAGTATTGAGGACATTGTTCGCTTTTTGTTTAGAACTACAAGGTAATAAGACACAATAAATAAGTAATGTATTACATTAACGTTGTTAACATCATCAGACTTTTCTGAGAGAAACACAGAATATTATTCTTATATTTAAAAGTGGAAAAACCCACTTTTTTTTTAGATATATTGATGAAGGTACAATTTGGATTATAGATCAGAATTTAAGATTAAGAGAATTAAAGACCAAATTTAAATAGTATGGTACGTTGCAGTAATAACGTTGCTACCATCACACACTATTTATTTATTTGGTTTTGGTCTTAATAGCTCATTCAGTACTTTTTCCTGATGATGGTAACAACGCTGTTACTGAAAGGTCACACATTATTTATTTGGATTCTATAGATCATTCTTTTCAACTTCACCGTTTTCCAAATTTCGGTGATAAATTCAAGAGGTATTATTCATTGATTAATTAATCCTTCACACAACGACCATATTAAGAGAGTTGACTTACCGTAATCACAGCCGTAGAGCTCTATCCTCAAGGAAATCCTGTCACGCCACCTGGTGGGATTGATGCGGATGTACTGGGCGATGATTGGAGTCTCGAAGTAATTCATCTTCACAGATTCCCCATCCACATTGCCAGGGAACAGCTGGCCGAGGAAATACAGAATCATGTTAGCAACACACACCTCTTTTCACTATAATAATAATAATAAACTAACAACATATTTATCATCATTTGTTTAATGTTAACTTTTTTTTTGCTTATCCCTAGTACACGTGGTACACACCATGATAATCATGGTGGGTAGTTAGCGACTGCTTTTTACTGTAAGCGCACCACATGTCTACACATGTGAAAGCAGTTCGACTTTGCACTTACAAATGTGCCAGAGCCCCGTTTGGTTACTTGCACTCGCTGGTGGGGTTGGACTTTTGCAAGAATCGGGGGGCCATTGGAGCATTTTTTTTAAACATAAAAAGTGTCCAATGCGGGAATCGAACCCGGGTCGTAGTGGTCGAAACCAAACGGTTCAACCAGCCTTCCACCGAACCCCCATGTTAAGTTTAAATTGTACATATACATCTAGGTAAGAGATTTGTGTAGTACTTCAGTGGAACACAAATCTCTTGAATCTAATTGCTTTTAAATCAAATAAATAAATACCTCATCTTTACTATAATAATAAAAATAAACCCAATTAACAACAAATCAATATTTACACAAGCATACAAACAAAGTCTACACAAATTAAACAGAAAGAAATCAACATAGCCCATGCCAAACACATTTCATTTATTTCTTTTTCCCCATCATGCTGTTTTAAACCACATTCAATAACCAAGTTATTTTAGGGCACTGAAAATGTATATGCTCCAACCTTTTTAATTCAACTACCTTTAAGGGACAAGGCTCTTTGCACTTAATTGAAGTCAATGAAGAATTACAGTCAGATAAATTAAAGTTTTGGTAAATGGTTTGGGATTAGAAAAGCGGTTGAATTGAAGTGGGTTCAATTGAAAGTTTTTTTTAAATATTTATCTTTTTTTTTTTTTTTTTAATATTATCCTATTGTATAATTATACAGTGTCATGGAAACTGAAATCATTGATTACATTTACAATCTAGGTAGGGTTGGAATATAGGTTTTGCCTTGAGGCTTCCATATATTCCAAGAGGTGGTGAGGCCTCTATGTAAATATGGTCTCACAGAAACCTAGGTATATTGTACTATAATTTTATAAAATGATATAAAAAAAGCCTTGTTAAGTCAAAGCTTCAGGTTATCATCAACCTACAGAAGTGTGATATAAGCCAGGCTACAAGACAGGTAAGCCAGAGATATATAGAGAGAGAGAGCAGGCATGAGAGTAAACAAAGTAAAGAGATAGAAAGAGAGAGATAGAGAAGAAAGAGAGAGAAACCTGAGTAGCATGGTTAGAGCCAGTGTACGCCCGCCATCGATCCCCATCCACACTGGTGAGGATGGCAAACTCGGTGACAAACTCGCGGGTGTAGGCGCGGCCCTGGGTGGCAATGTGGCTGATGGACTTCTGGCTGTCCAACCAGATGGTGATATACTGGTAGTAGTCGTTGTGTTCGCTGGTCCAGGCTCCTGGGCCTGCACTCCGCCTGTTAGGATGGATAGGTTCGCTGCCTTACACAGCTACCGGTCCAGTCAACTATTGTCAATGCTTCCATGGAGTTGGTTCCTTAAAGAAAGATACCAACAACCACACTCGGATAAACTTCTTTTGCTGGTGAACTGAACAATGTGAGGCTGAGATAAAGTTCTACAAAGGATCAGCGCCATTAAAAGTGTGTGTGATGAAGATGTGGAATGTCATTAACCTCAAGGCAATGTTGAAAACCAAACTTCCAAGAAGAAGAGAGGAATGTAGAGAGCATTCATGATGGGGCCTCAAGCCATTTTACAGAGAATGAGCTATAGATCATAATGCAGTATGCAACCAAAAATGGTATTAATTGACACTAGAATGCTCTTTGGGCAAACCATATACTTGCAGACATGTCTCTAGGATACAGGGAACATTAGTTCTCTTTTTCAATTAGCACTAAGATAAAGTATTATCTCTTCATCGTTGAAGTCATTCTTGGTACTCTAGACATAGAAGATTCTTTCATCCATGTGCTTGTACAAGGCCTTTTCTATATATACCTTACCAATATCCCAGAGTCCTTGATGGTAGCAATTTTTCATGATGATAAAAACCCCAAAAAACTATTGGGACTGTGGAAATCAGATGAGGGGAAGGGACTTCTTATTTCTTCTAAATATAAATAAGTGCCTATAATAGAGGCTTTGAATCTAGATTGAATTCACTGTGCAGCAGCTCAATGGTTATTAAATTTTATGAATATTCAAAACTATTTTAAACGCGTATGATTCTTTTGAAAATTAAACAATTTCTACTGCCCTTACTGCAATGGAAAAATTAAAGGGAGGGCCTGGCTTTTATCCATTGTAGTAAGGGCAGTAGAAATTGTTTAATTTTCAAAAGAATCATATGCGTCTATAATAGTTTCGAATATTCATAACAGATGGCGCACTATGCATCATAATATAATTAAATTTTATCTTTATAAATGGATGGTTTACCAATAGGTTAGAATTGCAGGAAGAAAGCGTTTTTAACAATCCCTCTAAAAAGTCTTTGAGGGTTTGCCAATTCTACGATTTTATCTTTACGATGGCACGCTACCATTCAACTGCAAGCTAGTCATGAATCTGGGGGAAGGAGGAGGGAAGGAACATTAAAAAGAGTTTTCCAGGGAAATGGTACAGATGAGAAGAATAGAGTAGCAAGGGGAAGAGAGAGAAAAAAAATTGTGCAAGTACCTGAATAACAACAACATCTTGAAATATATATAATTGGGTTTAAAGCAAAGAGCCAATATAATATAGGAACATAGAAACACAAGGTGATAAGACCAAATCCAAATAAATAATGTATGATGTTTCTGTAATAATGCTGTTACTGTCACACAAAATTTATTTGGATTTGGTCTTATTACTTTATGTTTCTATGTTTCTCTATGATTTGGTACATTTTGAACTATAGATTAGAAACACAAGGTGTAAGACCAAATCCAAATAAATAAATAGTGTGTGAGGTTTGGATAACAGTGCTGTTACTGTCACACAACATTTATTTGGGTTTGCTCTTATTACCTTGTGTTTCTAATCTATAATCCAAATTGTACATTACCCCAGGGAAACATAAGAAACACAAGGTAATAAGACCAAATCCAAATCGTTAACAACACTATTACAGAAAGATCACACACTATTTATTTGGATATGGTCTTATTACCTTATGTTTATTATCTATAATCCAAATTGTGCCTTA
This sequence comes from Cordylochernes scorpioides, assembly GCA_030710605.1. Classification (NCBI taxonomy): domain Eukaryota; kingdom Metazoa; phylum Arthropoda; class Arachnida; order Pseudoscorpiones; family Chernetidae; genus Cordylochernes; species Cordylochernes scorpioides. The sequence goes on along the minus strand of CP092879.1, from coordinate 75,058,644 downwards.
TCATGAAATTGCTTGAAAACACCACATGGATTATTGGAGAAATGCTACAATAACACTTACAATGTTACAATAAAAGCCTTCCCAATATTTTTCCATCGCAGTAAGGATAGTAGAAGTATGTAAAGAAGTTAAAAGAAAGAAACATTCATGGCTTAATATTTTAATTTCCAATAACACCTACATCTACTCACTCACATACCAACAATCTGCCGTAGCTGTTGTTGTTTCTTATCCCCTTGTGTAAAGATTTACACCAATTCCATGAGTTCATGCTCTTCAAGCTGTTTTATGATAATCAGCTGCCTCTCCCAAAGGTCCTGTTTAGTGCATTTAACATAATTTTTCTATTCTTGGTTACACAACTGTGATAGCAGTACCAACTATTTATACAACATGTTGGCTACATTTTGGGTAAGTGGGGTAGATTTTGTTGTTATCTTCTATCTTCGAAGGCTTGAAGTAGTTATTAACCCAAGTTTCAGAAGCTGGGAAATTTTCACCAAACCTCACTGACCATTTACCACTTCAAGGGCAACCCCAACATAAAATAACAAAAATAATAAAAAAGTGTGATAGAAAAAAAAAAAAAAAAAAAAGGATTCCCAAATTTGAACAATTTACTGTCAACTATGTTGTCGCTATTGTCAGAAATAATGGTGATTCCCAAATTTGATGACAGCGGAACAATTGCCAATAAATTGCTTAAAAATGAGTGTAGCATGCCTCTTTTTTTATATATATATATATAAATTAATTTAAATTCCTATTTCAAATTATCAAAAATAAAAATAACAAAAACAAAACAATAATTTAATAATATATAAACAAATAAAATAGAATAAATAATAAAAAATAATAAATATTTTTAATACAAATAAAAATCATAATTGCATGCAAAAATTTAGAATAATAAAAAAAAGTAATTAAAAAAATAAATAACATTGATAAACTTTTTTATTAATTTGCATTGACTAGGTTTACACAATGGTAAAAAAAAAAAAATGTGTGAGGAATTAAAGTGAGAAGCATTGAACACTAATATCTTACATATGGTGAAAAATCATAGCGGCAGGTTTGTATTTGACACAATGATATAACACTCATCGTCTATCTTTCAAGTTTTTAACTGACTGACATTTCATTGATCCACTGTTGTCACCATTGTGAATTTTACCTTGAAAATTGTGACAGTGAAACATTGGTCAGTAAAATCTTGTTGTAGTTGTTGTTTCTTATCCCCTTGTGTAAAAATTACATGAATTCCATGATCTCATGGAATGGGGGGTGTAGGGGTGCAGCTTTCGAGTAAAATCTTACCCTATAAAAACACAAGGGAATAAGACCAAATCCAAATAAATAAATGGTGTGTGACATTTCGGTAATGGCTTTGCTACCATCTTCAGACAAAAGTAGTGAACCTTTGGACTTTGTCTGAAGATGTTAACAACGCTGTTACCGTCACACACTATTTATTTATTTGGAGTTGGTCTTATTACCTTGTGTTTATATAATCCAATTTGTGCCTTATCATCTTACCCCATATGTTTGACAAGTGTCATATTCATCAATATTTGCATCTGTTATAAGAAATTTAAACTATTTTTGACACATAGGATTCTTTTTTTAACACTTTCAACCCGAAGGGATGCAAATTCGCGTCCTTTCCGATTTTCAAAATTAAATATAATATTAAATACCGAAGTCGCTGTCTACCAGAATCTTGTCCCTTCTTGTCTATCTATCAGTGGGTTGGGGGGATGTCAGCTGACCTAATGTACCTGTAAAATGTCGGAAAGGACGCGAATTCGTGTCTCTCGGGTCGAAAGTGTTAAATAAAACAAATTTCTACTGCCCCTTACTGCAATGATAAAATAATGGGAAGGCCTGGCTCATCAGTGGTGAACCCTCCCAGCAGTTTCGCCAGTTTAATCTACCATACGGCTGTTATATTGCATTTGGCTATTTTTCTTTTATACCAATACTGATGCCAAACTCTTGAAAAAGTTTTTTTTTTTTTTAAATTGAACTATGGATATAGGCTTTGAGGACACAGTAGAAATATATATATTTATGGATATCTATAACATGCTTCGAGCAATGCACTTCTGAAATTGCAATTCTTTTTTTCATCTTTATCCCTCTCAATCAATACATAAAAAAATAAGATACCCGAGTAGTAAGACTTAAGCCTGAAATCCCCAGCTTACAATCTTAAATACCATCCCCACAGAGAGAGGGGTTCTCTGTCATACTTGCCACATCAAATTATATAAATCTTTTTGTTATTCTCACACAAATCAAACAAATTTCTCTCATTTTTTAAAAATTAAAACAATATATGTGCGCGCAAGCTTAAAAAATTAAAATCTGAAAAAAAAAAATCATAGGCATATGCAAATTAATATAAAAGTTTATACTTCACAAATAAAAAATTTAAAAAAAAAGTAAAATTAAAAAAAAAAGTCAACTCTCATTAAACAGTAAATCTCAAAAAGGGAGAAAAAAATTATTTCCAATATATATATATATATTATCAGCAATCTGAAAAAAGAAATATTTTAAATATTCATTTATTCAAAGCTACTGACAATTTCAGAGATAATTTTCAAGTTTTAATAGACACAAGGTAATAAGACCAAATCCAAATAAATAAATAGTGTGTGTTTTATTTATATTTATTTGAATTTGGTCTTATTACCTTGTGTCTATAATCTATAATCCAAATTGTGCCTCATCATTCGGATTTGGTCTTATTACCTTGTGTTTATATTCTATAATCCAAATTGTGTGCCTTATCAAGTTTTAATAGAGTAAGTCTTTTGATAGAGCAAGTTCAGTGAGAGTTGACTCTTTGTATAAATAAAATAATAAAAAATAATAAATAATGATAATAAAAATAAATAAAATAAAAATAAAGGGTCACCCTGGCATATCCCTCCTCATCCTTGAAGGTGGTGAAGTCGAGGCCCTGGTTGCCAAACTCAATCTGGTACTCCTGGACGTACTCCGAGGTGTAGGACCTGCCCTGGGTGGCGATGCCTGTGATGTTCTTCACCCCGTGGAGGTTGACAGTCAGCCATTGGCTGAAGTCTGACTGCTGGGCCGTCCACGCCCCCCCACCTGGCTCACATATACTTCTTTGCTTATCCCTAGTAGCCATGATAATCATTCTTTTTTTTATAATACAATATAATGCGGCTTGTGATTGTTAAACGACATTTTAAAATTATACTGCATCTGTTTTTTTTACAACGAAAAATCCAAATTTATTTTAAGGAGAAATAATGATTATTTCTAACCTTTGGGATGAGGTATGAAAGGATGAATTGTGAAGAGTAATGATGAATGGAAAAATAAAAGTGTCCAGGGATGGGAACACTTTTATTTTTCCATTTATCATTACTCTTCACAATTCATCCTTTCATACCTCATCCCAAAGGTTAGAAATAATCATTATTTCTCTTTGAAATAAATTTGGATTTTTCGTTGAAAAGAAACACATGCGGAATAATTTTAAAATGTCTTTTTTTTTTTTGCTTATTCCTAAGTACACGTGGTACAGGCCATGATAATCATGGTGGATAGAAGTAGGCGACTGCTTTTACTGTAAGTGCACCATATGTCTACACATGTGAAAAGCAGTTCGACTTTGCACTTACAAATGTGCCAGAGCCCCCCTGTTTGGTTACTTGCACTCGCTGGTTGGGGTTGGACTTTTGCAAGAATTGATAAATGGTATCATAAATTAATCATCGTAGCATAGAAGTAGACGACTGCACTTTCAATACTTCTTCTATATCCTATATACAGTAGAACCAACCTCCCTGTAAAGGACAACACCTAATTGCAAAGCCAAAGTGTCCTTTTTATAAAGAGGTGTCCTCTTAAGGGAGAGTTACTAAATAGTAAAAATGGTAATTTTGCAAAGGAAAAACTGTCCTTTGTAGAGAGGTGTTTTCTAGCATGGGTGTCCTCTCATGGAGGTAGTTCTACTGTATAGATAGGTCGCCAGTCAAACTCTTTCAACCATCTCTGGAAACTTATCAAATTTGGTTCAGTGACAAAGGCCTGAGTCTACTAAGATTCCAGAGATAGATGGTGTCAATAGATAGCTTATAGTTTTTGCATTTCTTTTGAATGGGAGAGAGGTGGACTTTCAATTTATAGCTCACTAGCCGAATGACCCGGGCAACGCCCGTGTTTTACCCGATTGAATGTTTTTATTCAAATACTATTTGTTACAATTATAAATTGGAGCCGTGGATGTCACTCTTGTGAAACGTCCCGCTCCAAACTTTACATGTACATTAGGTCAGCTGGTATTACCCCTCATTTTCACCGCTAAAGGCGTGAGCGAATTGACTTTTTGTAAATATACATAATTATAAAGATAGAAGCTTCTATAGAAGATAATGATCATAATGATGATGCGCGCGCATCCGTGACAGCGGCCGATGAGGAATTGAGGAATTGAGGAAAGACGGTCGTGACTATATATATTAATAATAATAATATACTAATAATTATTATTATTATTATCATTAGATAATGATAACGATCATAATGATGATGCGCGCGCATCCGTGACAGCGATGAGGAATTGAGGAAAGACGGTCGTGACTATATATGTTGATATACATTCGAAAGATAAAAAATCTTCTGAAATATAAATAATATTTTTTTTAAAAAAGGGCTTCTGAGGATAAATGTCTTACTTTATCTATCTATATACATACACACACAAGCCTTTATTAAGACGTCTTATACAGACCTCTGTGAGAATTGAATCTAAAAAGAAATGAGAAGCAAGGGAAGAAACTGAATCCTCACTCAGAACTTTATTTCAATATTCTCTCTCAAGCTTTTTTTCAGGTATTGTAACAACACCCGAGGTGATCCCGTATAACAAGCGTGTCAAACTCAAATCCTAACACGGGCCAAATAAAAAAAGTAATAAGATTATGTGGGCCGCAAAAAATACTTATGGCGATGTACATACGTTATGTATGTAGGTATAATATTATCAAAACTTACGACTTATGTATGGCGACCAGTGGTTCGTTATTAATAAATAAATTATGTATAATTACAATTTTTAAAAATTAGGCTACAAATTTTTATTAATTTTTTTTTTTATTTATAAAAATTTTTTTATTAAAATATATTGTCTGGTGGGCCGCAAATTTATTCGTTGTGGGCCGCATGAGGCCCGCGGGCCGCGAGTTTAACATGCTTGCCGTATAATCTTTTAAAGGAACAAATTGAATGACAAAAAAAAAAATTGTTGGAATTAATGACAGCAACAAAAAAGGAACAAAATAAGTGTGAGTTTGAAAGAACCAAACTGGGTACCGTAAAGATGTGCCTTGTCAGGTCCTTTGTCCGGCCCCATGGAGGAGGATGCTGTAATCTTGACATTCCCAGTGATGAGGGGCTTATTGCAATCTGCACCACACACCATACCTTAACTTGATAAGGTACAATTTGGATTATAGATTATAAACACAAGGTAATAAGACCAAATACAAATAAATAAATAGTGTGTGATGTTTCGGTAACAGCGTTGTTACCATCTTCAGACAAAAGTACTGAATGAGAAATTTTACCACAGCATGTTTTTAAATAGTTCCTGTTATCAAGTGTATAAACAAGATAACAGATAAGAAGAAGATATTTATCTGAGAAACACAGAATATTATTCTTAGAAGATAAATATCTTCTTCTTATCTGTTATCTTGTTTATACACTTGATAACAGGAACTATTTAAAAACATGCTGTGGTAAAATTTCTCATTCAGTACTTTTGTCTGAAGATGGTAACAACGCTGTTACCGAAACATCACACACTATTTATTTGGATTTGGTTTTATTACCTTGTGACCATACCTTAACATTATACAGATCCAAGGATAGCAGAGATTAGCACATTTCACATGAGATGCATCACAACTCTAAAGAGAACTACAAGGTAATAAAAGACCCCACAAATACAAATACATAGTGTGTGTGACGTTTCGGTAACAGCGTTGTTGCCATCATCAGACAAATTCTAAATTGTGTGCCTTACAAATTCTAGAGAGAGAGATAGATAAAAAAGCAAACACAACAACAATTTGAAAATATAAACAGCAAAACCACTTGTTTGTGACAATTGACAATTAAAAATGGATTATTGACATCTAGTCAACAGTAGGGAGAGAGAGTTTACAGCCATTTTTAGAATAGGGAGAAATATATACAACAGACGGATTCCCCTCCGAAGGGACATCTGGAATTCATCAGGAGCTTAAAGCCGCCTTGAGTTCAGACAGGCCGTTGCGGATTATGTGTGTGTGTGAGCAACTCCCCCCCAAAATAAAAAATAGAAGATTCCTTGGGTTGAGTCCACAGTTTTTTTCCCACCCTCTCCCATAACATACAGGAATCTATATAAAGGAGAGTACTTATCACCTAGGTATATAATAGGTATATCAAAATATTTATATAAAAAATAGACACTTTGGCCAGTTGGAGTTTTTTATTTTCTCAACGTTTCGACCAAAATATTTTGTCTTCGTCAGGAGAAGTAAATAAAAATAAAGCATTTGGCAATGCGTTAAAAATTGTTCTGAGGTTTGCAAGGGCGTTCTCACGTGATTTTTCAAATTTAGTATACAACATCTAAAGTCAAAAACAAATATTAAACACGTCGAAGACTACGATCTTGGAAATAAAAATATATAATGATAAAATTATAATAAATTAAGTAAAAAGAAATAAATAAAGTAATATAATAATAATAATCACAATTTTTTATATATATATAAATATGAATGCCGGCCAGGCAGCCTCTATCTTTATGATATATCAAAATAATTAGAGTAGACATATGTACATATTTCCCATATAGCTTTGTATATTCTAGAAACCTAAGGGAACAATTCCAAAATAAATGATAAGCACAATATGGATTAAAGATTAGAACTACAAGATAATAAGACCCAAATCCAAACAAGATTGTTACTATTTTCAGACAAAAGTACTGAATGTGTTGATTCAGTACTTTTGTCTGAAGATGGTAACAACGCGGTTACTGAAACGTCACACACTATTTATTTGGATTTGGTCTTATTACCTTGTGTTTATAATCTATAATCCAAATTGTGCCTCATCAGATTTGGTCTTATTACCTTATATAACTTGAAATCAGTGATGAAAAATTTAAACAACAAAAATAAAAACTATTTCTATTTGGACATTGAGGCCAAACTGTATGGACTACAATGCTAATGACAACACCATTCAAATTATTTCAAGGTAGAAAAAGGAAGGAAGGATGATGGTGTAAAGGCTTCAGTGGACAACAGTTCCCCAATCACAATGTAGCGCTGTCCCAAATACCTTGTTCCAAGTTGCCTGAACTAGGTCAGAAAGGAGGTACATCCTGTGTGGAATGGACAGCCCTTGAATAAACTAATGAGGGTCATTGTAAGTCTAGTTGTTGATAAGGTACAATTTGTAGATTATATAAGTAACACAAGGTAATAAGACCAAATCCAAATAAATAAATAGTGTATGACGTTTCTGTAACAGCGTTGTTACCATTATCAGACAAAAGTACTGAATCTATAATCCAAATTGTATCAAATTTTTTTTTTGCTTATCCCTAGTACACGTGGTACAGGCCATGATAATCATGGTGGGTAGTTAGCGACTGCTTTTTACTGTAAGCGCACCACATGTCTACATATGTGAAAAGCAGTTCGACTTTGCACTTACAAATGTGCCAGAGCCCCGTTTGGTTACTTGCACTCGATGGTGGGGTTGGACTTTTGCATGAATCAGGGGCCATTGGAGCATTTTTTTTTTTAAACAGAAAAAAAGTGTCCAATGCGGGAATCGAACCCGGGTCGTAGTGGTCGAAAACCAAACGGTTTAACCAAGCCTTCCACCGACCCCCTGTAGATTAGTAACACAAAGTAATAGGACACCAAATCCAAATAAATAAATAATAGTATGTGACATTTCTGTAACAGCATTACTACCATTATAAAACAGAAGTACTGGATCTATAATCCAAATTGTATCTAATCATTGGGTAGAGTTGTAAAAACCTTCAATAAAATCCCAGTTACAGTACAACCAAACTTAATGTAAGAGAAACAAATATGATTTTTTTTTCATTAATCTCAAATCCACCTGGTAGGGAGATTGATAACTGTAGGGTGTAGATAGATTAATACATATAATGGATGGGCGGTTATGCCCGAAAGCTTGTGATCTGATATTATTCCCTCATCGAGTGGTCCGTTATTAAAGTTTAGTGAAGGGATTATTGATTCAATATAAACTCATGTACAAAACTTAAGGAAGTTGTACCTTTTAGCATGTATATCAGGATTCAGACAACAACTCTGAAACATATTACAGTGACCTTTATTGAAGACACACAAGATAACCAAGTGTGAACAAAATTGCCTCTGTCTCTTTCAAAAAATAAGATGACCGGCGACATCAAAGACTTTCCACTTACACAAGTTTAGTCCATGAGTGTCCTTTAAGACATGTCTGTAAGCATGAGAAATCATCTCAGGTTTTACACATACAAGGTACCACAGCCACATTTTGGCAAAATGCCTTCACTGGCAGGTTGTGTAAAATACAAAGAGGTCATTTGAAGCAATTAAAAAAGATTGTGATAAAGCACAGTGATAAAGAGACAATTTAAAGAATCCTTTTTTTTTTCATTCAAAATAAATGTGGTACAATTAACAGAATGGAAGAAAGAGGGAATAGCAATAATATTTACAGATATGCCTTTAAATGTATTTGAAAAAAAAAAAAACTTCTATTCCTAAAAATAAAACATTTTAAGTTGTTTATCTTGTTTACACACTTGATATAACAGTAACTATTTAAGAACATGCTGTGATATTTTTTCTCATTCTTCAAAATCATTTTATTTTGGTTAGCAGCCCTGTAAATAAAGTATCTCCATTTTTTCTTCATTTATTCTTTTGTCTGATGATGGTAACAACGTTGTTACCCGAAACATCACACACTATTAATTTATTTGGATTAGTTCTTATTTCCTTGTAGCTAAAAAAAAAAGAACATGTTTGAACGCAGGTTTCTAACCCCAAGCTGTCAAAGCCAACAGAACCCTCCGTACCCACCAACAAATTGTGAAGCCATGAACCACCCTTAATGGAAACAACGACCCACTTAATTAAGGACACAAATTTAAATTTGTGTTCAAATTTAGGGGAAAAAAAACGGGATCTAAATCTGTGTAGAAATAAGCATCGCTTTTAAATATTTCTTCAAAATAATTTGTGAACAATAATTTTTAAAATGTGACCATTCTTTTTGTACCAGATACAGTGGAACCTCCTTGCTACAATAACACCAGTTTAAGTCCGCCTTTGCTGGTCCCAAGCCCCGATGAAAAAGGAGGAGGAGGAGCAGTAACAAGCTCACTAAAAAACCTGGGCTCAGCTGGCCCGGCTGATAGTACCCTGTAAGGGCTCCTAATCCAGGGATACAGGATGAGCAGCGTTTGTATTCCATGTTAGGAGCAGCTGCACATGGTGTCTGTTCCTCATGTCAGAGGCGGCCATTTCTTTTGGAGCTAAGTCAGCCTGCTACTGAGTAGTGCTCCCAGTCTTAATGACAAAGGCAGACACATTCTACTTCACCCAGTCATGATGGTTGTCAAGTCTCAAGCTCTACAAGTTTGATACCCTAATATGATTGAGTGGAGATAAGTAAGAAGACACCAGTTGGAACCAAAGTTTTCATGTTGTAAGAACCAAATGATTGTTATAGCAATGATTGAAACAATGGGGAGTAAAACTGGAGAATTACATTAGAACCCAAGGTGTTTTTTTAATAAAGGAACCCAAGAAGCTAACAGTACTGCTAACGAAATGTCACAAACACACATTGTTGATTTGGTCTTATTACCTGTTGTTTCTAGGTTCCACTGCATTTTTTTTATTTTTTTAAGTATATAATAAAAACCCTCTTTAATTAAAAATAAACCAGGGGGTTTCTTATTTAATGTTATTGTATTCAATTAGAGGCAGGTTATTTGCTTAGATTTCTAAATAACAGTCCGAGTTAGATGTTACAATAAAATAGAACACAAGGTAATAAGACCAAATCCAATTAAATAAATAGTGTGTGACATTTCTGTAACAGCGTTGTTACCAAAACCACACATACAATTTATTTATTTGGATTTGGTCTTATTATACCTTATGTTTCTAATCTATAATACAAATTGTACCTTATCATAGTTTACTAATTTTTATATTAGGGGTCTTCATTTAAATCCAAATTATTTCTATCTTGTATTACAGAAGTTTGTTGTTTCTCTCTCTCTCCATTCCCCCTTACTGTCTGGAGGAGGACTCTCCGTCATTGGGGGAATCTCCTCGACTGTACATAACTGTATATATTTTACTCTCTTTTATTTTATCCCTCTTTTTATAATTATTACTAGCGGATGTGTACCCGGCTTCGCCCGGGTTTTATCCGAGTGAAAGTTTGCCTAACGAATATTATATATTATGAAGTATAATAAACAATGCTAAAGATTAGTTTTAATTATTAATCAAGATTGTGTGTGAATATGTGAGAAAGATGTAATATCGTTGTTGTTTTCTTGGCCGACTGTTTTACATATGGTGTTATCTTAAAATTGCTTGTTTTGAATATTTTTTTAGATTGAGTTGAATGAATTGCTGATTTTTTTTTTTGTATTTATATATAAATAAAATTAACTCTGTTGAATTTTTTTGTATTTAATCGATAACAGCAAAGTTATGTATTTTAAAGTTAGGAAAAATATTTTGATGTTAAGCAAAACCTGCTCCATCTCGTTTTACATAATTGTTGAAAATTTGGTCGAAATTGATGCATTGTAACGAAAGTTTTTAGCGAACACCACTTATAAAATTTCCATTTATATAGAAGATATAATATAAATGAGTTTTAAAAATTGTTAAAAAAAAAATGCATCGGCCGGGAATCGAACCCTGGCCGCCCGCGTGGCAGGCGAGCATTCTACCACTGAACCACCGATGCTTTAAAAAAATCAAATTCATTTATCGTCGCGACCAGTGCTGCGCCCTAGCGGTAAAAGACTGGAACTAACGCTTTTTGGTTTTTTATTTTTTAAAAAAAGCACATTAACTTTTTTAGTTTTTTGAATAGCCTATATGTTAAACGAAATCTTCAGCTACCTACATGCGAAATTCCATAATGATTGAGTCAGTAGATTTTGCGTGATGCGATAACAAACATCGATTTTGCATTTCATTTTTATATATATAAGGATATACTACTACCATTGACTTGTGTATGAGGTCAATATTTTTAAATCTCAAATCTCTCTCTCCATTAAAAAAAAAAAAGAATTTCCTGACAATACAACTAAACATTGCTGATAGATTGTATCATCATAAAAAAAAATATCAACAAAATTTGGAATTTTTTTTAGTTGCATAACATTTGCTAAAAATAAGCAACGTTGGAAAATTACTGGCGATTATTTTTTTTTTTCTTCCAAAATGTTTAGCAACCATATTGAGTACAGTCTTTAATTTATTTTCTTTTTTTTTTTTCTTCTTTCTTAATTTTGATTCCTGGATTCATGTTTCACCAGGGGACAAGGGTCAAATTATAGCAAATACAGATGTTGTTACCATCTTTAGACCAAAGCACTGAATAATAAATATGTTCGGTATAAACACAAGGTAATAATAAGACCAAATCCAAATAAATAAAGTGTGTGTGTGACGTTTCAGTAGCAGTGTTGTTACCACCATCAGACAAAAGTACTGAATGAGCTATTAAGACCAAATCCAAATGATGAGGCACAATTTGGATTATAGATTATAAACACAAGGTAATAATAAGACCAAATCCAAATAAATAAATAGTGTGTGATGGTAGCAAAGTTGTTACTACAACGTACCCTACTATTTAAATTTGGTCTTACTATACCTTATGTTTCTGATCTATAATCCAAATTATACCTTCATCAATATATCTTTTTAAAAAAAAAGGTTTTTTCCACTTTTAATTCTAAGAATAATATTCTGTGTTTCTCAGAAAAACTATCTTCTTCTTATCTGCTATCTTGTTTACACACTTGATAACAGTAACTATTTAAAACATGCTGTGGTAAAATTTCTCATTCAGTACTTTTGTCTGAAGATGGTAACAACGCTGTTACTGAAACGTCACACACTATTTATTTATTTGAATTTGGTCTTATTACCTTGTGTTTATATTGAGTACTTGTTGTTTGATGATAACAAAGCTGTTGCTGAAAACAACTACATGTAAAATCAGTTTATTTGGATTGGATCTTGTTACATTTTGTGATCTTATCTATACTACACATTGATATACAGGGGTCGGTGGAAGGATGGTCTAAACCGTTGGTTTTCAACTTTATTCTACGACCCGGGTTCGATTCCCACATTGGACACTTTTTTTTCTGATTTAAAAGAAAAAAAAAAATGCTCCAATAGCCCCCCCCCCCCCGATTCTTGTAAAAGTCCAACCCCACCTGAGGCACATTTGTAAGTGTAAAGTCGAACTGTTTTTCACATGTGTAGACATGTGGTGCACTTACAGTAAAAGCAGTCGCCTCTTCTTCTACCCACCATGATTATCATGGCCTGTACCACGTGTACTAGGGATAAGCAAAAATAAAGGCACAATTTGGATCATAGTTTATAAACACATTAACTTATGTTTACACATTGTATCTCATCAGGAATTCATATTATATATTAAATTGCATTGAAAAGGACAGGGGATCCCTGTACAGAGAACCAAGAAGAGTTCTTGAACTTCTTTATGAGCATGACCTCCAAGATCTTGTCTAATTTAGACTAAAAAGGGATAAGTAAAAAAAAAAAGAATTCATGTTTTTAATAGCAGAGAGATTGGGTTTCAGAGAAAGAGTTTAAAAATTGTCAAAAAAAAAAAGGACAACTCCTATAATATAAGCCTTTAATTATGATGCATTAGTGCGCCATCTGTTACATTAAATTTAAACTATTTTTAAAGCGTATGATTCTTTTTAACCCTTAACTGGACGGGTTGGGTAGATTCCGCCCATGCATAAATTTAATATAGGAAAAATATATATTTTTCGTTTACTGAGAGCTAACAGCTTTGGTGTATTCTAATTTTACAGTGATACAAACAATTTCCATTCATCGTTTAAAAATATAAGTTTTGGGAGGGCGGTTAAATTTGCATGTGTGGGCGGATTCCGCCCATGCCGTCCAGAAGCGTGAGAATTTTTCATGTTAGGGTTATAGCTGATTGCTCATTCTCGAGTCGCTTTCTTCCGCTATTTTTTAGCTTCCATTCATAAAATAAGACTTCTTTCTTTGGCTAAGTAGTATTTATTCTTTTAGATAAAAAAAACAACTTCCTTAATTTTTTTTATCAAGGTAAGACTTTTTATTTTGAAATTATATTTATAATGGAAGACGAAATTTTGAATAAGAATTTTGACGATGATTCTAAAACTGAAAATTATTCATTGAACGAATCTTCAGATGTCAGTACAGATGAAGAATGTGATTCAATTCTTACCACTGTTCAAATGTCTTCAAGTAATTGTTTCATTGGGAAAAATGGCTATAAGTGGAACAAGAATCATGCAATAATTGGAAGAACCCGTTCTCATAACATAATTACACATTTACCTGGTCTGAAAGGCCCTGCTAAACCGAAGCCAAATTGTGGCATTGATATATTCAACTTATTTTTTACTGCCGCAATTATAAAACAAATATCTGAATTTACAAATGCAAAAATTGAAGAATTTCGCCAAAGAATTTCAGATTTGACCAAAAGTACTTACTCAAATTTTACAAGTGAAATAGAAATAAGAGCATTCTTAGGTTTGTTGTATCTAGCTGGAGTTTACAAATCAGGTCATGAAAATGTAGAATCTTTGTTTGCCTCAGATGGAACAGGCCATGACATTTTTCGCTCTGTAATGAGTGTGAAGCGTTTCCTTTTTCTATTACTTTGTATTAGATTTGATAATTTCAAGACAAGATGCAAAGAAGATAGACTCTCACCCATAAGAGATATATATTTTCCAAACCATTATTGAAAAATTTCAAAGTTGTTATACACCTGCTGAATACCTTACTGTTGACGAAATGCTTGCAGGGTTTCGGGGAAAATGTCCATTCAAAATTTATATACCCTCAAAACCTAATAAATATGGGATAAAAATAGTGATACTAGCAGACTCAAAAACACATTATATGTATAATGCAATGGTATATACAGGAAAATCTAAAACTCCAAAGTCAAAAGAACTATCCCTGCCAACCCAAATAGTTTTAGATATTAGTCGACCACTTTGGAAGAGTAATAGAAATATTACAGCAGACAACTGGTTTACTTCAATAGAATTAGTTGATAAGTTGAAAGAACATGGCCTTATATATTTAGGAACGATGAGAAAGAACAAACCTCAGATTCCACCACAATTCCAACCGCATCCTAAAAGAGAATCAGGAACATCTATTTTTGGTTTCTCTGGAACAAAAACTTTAGTCTCCTATGTTCCCAAAAAAAGAAAATCAGTAATCCTTATATCTTCGATGCATCATGACAATAAATATGATGAAACAACAGGAAAACCTGACATTATAATGAATTATAATCTAACAAAAGGAGGTGTAGATACCATTGACCAAATGGTCTCTAATTTTTCTACCTCTCGTCGATCCAGAAGATGGCCTTTGGCACTTTTTTATGCCCTCTTAGATATCACAGCTCTGAATTCTTACATCATCTTCAACTATCAGATTGATAAAAAGGATCAAAAAGAAAGAAGTACCTTTATTGTTGATCTTGGGAGATCCTTGATTGATGAACACCTGGCCACACGTAATCTAAATTCCCTCCCGCTGGAATTACAGACGACAATAAAAAAATTAAAAAATAATGATGGTTCAAGTACATCAAGAGGATCTACGATGCCACAAGAATCTGAGACTCCAAAAAGGTGCTACAAATGTCCATCAAAAAATGCGGGAAAAGTGAAAACCTTATGCTCTGTATGTCAACTAAGCGTCTGTAAAAAAATTTCTTAATTATTTGTGAAAACTGTAAATAGATTATATTTAGAATTTTTAGAAGTCAAAATCTGTATATTAACATTTGTGATCATTAAATAATCTTTCAAATATTGATTTAATTCATTATTTAGCGCTTATTTCGTAAAGGTACATATGTGGGTTGAATCTACCCACCCCGTCCAGTTACGTAAGAAAAAATCACCCGTCCAGTTAAGGGTTAAAAATAAATCAATTTTACACTGCCCTTACTGCAATGATAAAATAATGGGAGTGCCTGGCTCATCAGTGGTGAACCCTCCCAGTGGTTTTGCCAGTTTTATCAATACAATAAGGGCAGTATGAAATTGATTTATTTTTAAAAAGAATCATACGCGTCAAAATTAGTTTAAATTTCTTATAAGCTTTTATTAGTTTAGATAATAAAAAGATATACATTGGATTGAATAAAAAGATTTATTTTCCAATATTTCGGTTGGCTGAATGCCAACCTTTGTCAAATCATCACATTTTGTATTTTATATATATAAATGGTATCTTTTATTTGCTTATTGGTTTGTCCTTGCTTTTCAGAGCTCTTTGTTATCATGCACACATAGTTTATTTCTTCTCTGGCACAGTTGTGGTTCCACAAATTTGCCAGTCAACAACCACTAACGGCAAGGTACACTGTCTGCTATGATTGGTCAGTGACAAATGCACAAGTTCACTAACCAGATGCTATAAAATATCTGCTAATAACAGCCATCTTTGCTTACTGTTTCTACCTTTAATGACCACTGGATTTTTAAAATTACCTTATATTTGAAATGATATACCAGTAGCAAATTTAAAAATATATATATTTAATATCTATTTTCAAAACAAGTTGATAAAAAAGTTAAAATTTGTATATTTTAAAAGCATATCTTCATTAAAAAGTAAATATAATAATATCATAATAATAAAATAAATATATTTTTAGCTTTCCCTAATTTGTTTATCGGACAAAATATGTGTCGAGAATTTTTTTTTTTTTTTTTCGTGTATGTTAGGCTTGATTTGTTTCAAATTTTGAAAGGATATTAATTTAATATACAATTTACTATAATTCAGTTAATTTGGCAGATATATATAAAATAAACCTAGGTTTCTAGATTTGAGCGTATGATAATAATATGTTCCATAAATATTATTTAATATCTGTAGTTAACTTTTTATTTATACATTTAAATTGATACTGAAAATACTTGGGAAAATTGATGTGAAATTCAAAACATTTACAAAAGATACGTTATTTGAACGGATTTTAATGTAACAATTTCAAAATAAATACTGGAATTTGCTGACAGGATCTGGAATGTTTACCGAAATTGGGCGTGACAATTTGTTATTTACATCAAAAGACAAGGGCTATTTACCTTCGGCCAAAGAAACAAAGGCTAAAGTAAACAATACTAAAAGATAACCAATATTTATAGTCATATTTGCATTTTATCTTATCATTTATCTATTATTTATCAAAGGTATATATACAAAGTTACAAAATACAGAACAAGCGTTGAACAGCGTTACCGAATTTTTTTTAATGGAATGAGTAAGACGTGATTCATTTTAGTTGGAAGGAAGTGATTTAAGTTAGAATTAATTGGTCTAAAAATGGATGTAAATATGAAATATTGAAAAAAATAATTTTTAAAAGATAAAATTATCATTCGTGGTTTTATTTATTAGTTTATCAATATTTTATTCAATCCATCTGTAATTAGCTTTAAAAGGGGGGTTAACTATGCATTTGAAAAAAAAAAAAATCTCCCTATCAATAAGAATTAATATTCCACTTAAAATATTTCGATCAAATTTTTTATTCAAATATAATTGCACAATTTATTAACATGTTTTAAAATATCATATTAAAAGAAATATCCCATCGCGCAGGAAATCGCACAAGAATCTATTTTAAAAATCTAGAATCACTTTCTCCACAATAAGTTTATTTAGTACTTTATTAAAATATGAAAGCTCATTGGAATTAAATTACTTCTTTACAAGTGTTTCTTCTTAGTTCTTCCAGTATTTTAAATGGTTATACTTTGAAAGAAAACTATTAGAAAAACCTATAGAAGAAGAATTTAGCTCAAACGCTTGTATAGTTTAATAAATTATTAAATAAAATTAGAACTGAAAACCTGTTTATATATATATATATATAAAGAAATGGGAGACAAAAAATAATTTATCTACACTAAAATGAAGCTATCTCTACCTCAAAAACAAATCAAGCAAGGTTCTTCAAGGATCAATATTTTTTAATCCGAAAAAAAGTTAAAAAATGCTAATATATGTAGTATATTTTGAGTTAGATAGTTCACAACCTTCTTCTAATATTTATTATAACACCATATCTATATAAAAATATGTATCGACCTTGTAAAAATGGATGTAACAAATAGACAAAGAGGCAGAGATAGACCAAACGACGACAATGAGTTCAATCACCCCGTCAAAACGGCGCCAGGAAGTGGCGTGTTTACAAGAACCAATCAGGACTCTCCGCCATATGCGGAGGTCCAGTATAAAAGGGCCCAGAAAATGAGGCAAGTTAATTGTTTTCAGAGTGACGCGTTATATCGGTCGGATCTCTCACCCCTTCTTCTATCCGCGATGTAGGCTTAGGGCATCCGCGGCGCCCGTGGTCCGCCTGCCTTCGTCCGTGGTCTATCTCTACCTCTTGGAGCTACCATCTAGACCTGCCTCTGTTCCTTGCTGTCCCCGTGCGGGAATCCCATCACGCACCCACGACCACGATTACCCAGTACATTCCACATCGGCTTGGTCGGGATTACTACATATATTTACACTTAAATTTATATATATAAGAAAGAGCATTAAAAAAACATTTTGATAAAATATCATCTGTCAGGTTGTTGAATTTCTAATTCTAAAATAAAATTTGATTATTGAAAATATTATCCACGCACAGCTTGTGAAGAAATGTCGGGTAATCGTTTCACAAAACACTGATGCGAGTTCGGTAGAAGAATTCGCAGTGATGATTCTTTTTGTGGGCTGTTGCAAGGATTTAAATAAGATCACTAAATAGCAGAAAGGAGATGGTAAAAGTCTCCTTCTAACTAACTTTATTTAATACATCTTAAGAGGACAGAGGAAAACACCCAACTGGTTGGTAGCAGACCAAGCCGTGTTCTAGTCCTTTGTTGGCGGCTGGCGCCGCCGGGGCTTTTTTGTTTACTATCACCCAGCTGTCCGGACGGCGTCCAGAATAATGGATCTCCATTATTCCACATACTCCCACCTGTTTTTCTCTAGGCACACAGAAAAACAATAATAATCGTCCAATCGGTTGGGTATACAAACGGTTCTTCCCGATCTAGTCTGTATTTTTGCAGTTTTCTCTTTATCGTTCAGCAAACGCGAAGAAGCTGCTGTTGATGATATTTCCAAGGGATATATTTTCTGAATAGGTCTTAGGAAGGTTCCTACTGCGATTTTCACCTTCACTAATCTATTCACTCCATCTCTTCCAAATAATATCTCCTCGATCACTGCTAATGGCCAGAAGTTACGCTTTTTATTGTCCATACCAACAAGGACAACATCCCCAGCCTGGAGTTTTGGATTGTAAATTCGTCTGTTTCTCTGGACCAGGAGGGACAAATATTCCTTCCTGAATCGTAATTTCAACTCCTCCCTCAGCTTGCTCAAATAGCGCAGTTTCTGTGTCGTTAGATTAGGTCCCATATTCTGGCACTCGGGAAATTCGACATCTGTCTGTTCTTGTAGAAACATGGAAGGTGATATTGTCACAAGATCATTCGGATCGTCGCTTATATAAGTCATGGGTCTTCCATTCATCACTGCCTCTGCATGACACAGCAGGGTCATCAATTGTTGATATGTCAATGTTGATGTTCCGAGCATTCTTTTTAGTATATCTTTGAGGGAACGAATCAATCTCTCCCACCATCCACCCCACCAGGCAGCAGTGGGCGGGATGAATTTCCATTCAATACGCTTCACTTTCCCGTCGTTAGAAACGCGTTCCCAGTCAATCTGTTTAAAGAAGTTATTGGCTCCTACAAAATTTGTTCCGTTGTCGCTGAAGATCGTGGATGGACGTCCTCGTCTCTTGATGAATCTCTCCAGGGCCATTAGGAAATCTTCTGTGCTGAGAGATATTACCAGTTGCAAATGTACACAGCGGTACACAGCACAGGTGAAGAGAACAACCCAGGTCTTGGTCTGATCTTTCAGATAGAGCGGGCCCGCCAGATCAATCCCTACCACCTCGAATACCTTGGCGTTATGTATTCGAGTGGCAGGTAATGGAGCGTCTTCCACCACAACGGGTTTAGCGGAGAAGCGGCGACATGTGACACATCTTCTCACTATTTTCTTAATGGTCTGTCTCGCTTTTACAATCCAATATTTTTCCCGAAGTTTGTTCATCAAAAATTGTGCACCAGCGTGGCAATTTTCAACGTGTGAATCACATATCATTTGTTCAATCAACGGATGAGTCCCATGTAATAGTACTGGCAAACGGAAGCCAAATTCGTCGCTGCTGTAAATTAATTTTGTTTTCACACGCAGGATTCCTTCTACTTCACATACCTTCAGACCAGGTATAGACTGGCCAGGGAAACACTCGGCCTGAACTAATTTCTAAAGCGCCAGCTCCGATTCATCGATCTCCTTCACAGAAAGTTCGCCCTTTACTTTCGTTGAAGATCGGAGGTTGTTGATGAATCTTCTAATCCACGCCATCATCCGCACATTTTTTATGAACGAGGAGAAATATTTCATGTACCAATGATCGGTACTCTTAACTGTTGTCACAACAGCAATTTTCTTTCTTTCCGCACAGATTTCTTCTTCATTCAGGTCTTTATACCTGGAAGGCCAAAATTCTTCGGAGAGTTTTAACCAGGAAGGGCCCTCCCACCATCTAGACTGTATCAGTCGGGAGAGGCTGCATCCTCTGGAGGGTAAATCAGCTGGATTGCACTGCTAGGAACATATCTCCAATTTCCAGGATCACTAAGTCTGCATATCTCCTTCACGCGATTCCCGACAAAGGTACCCCACTGATCATCGCGCTTTATCCAAGCGAGGGCTGTTGTGGCATCAGACCAGAATACATTTTTGATATCTTTTAACTCTAGAGCTTCAAAGATCATCTTGTTTAATCGTGCTACTACAACACAGGCTAAAAGTTCAAGTCTTGGTATCGTAGGTCTCTTGAGAGGAGCGACTCGAGACTTAGCCGCCATCATATGCACTTCAATTTTGTCAGCAACCCGTGTCCGAAGGAAGACTACAGCAGCATAAGCTTCACTACTAGCATCAACAAACGTGTGTATCTGCCAGTCCTTCTGCGGTACCATCAATGGATTGAAATTCCTAGGAATTGCCATGCCTTTGTGCAGCTGAAGGCCGTCGAACCATAGGCTTAGTTCATCCTTGTAGTGACGGTCCAATTCATCGTCCCATGCCAACTTTAGAGTCCAAGCTTTTTGCAATAGAATTTTAGGCTTTATTAATATTGGGTTCAGAAATCCAATAAGGTCATATATCTGAGCTAAGCAGGACAGGATACTCCTTTTGGTTATCTTGGGGGGTATGGCTACGGAAATTTCACATGACAAACAATCTTCCATTTTATCCCAACATATACCAAGCACTTTAGATATCTCTGCTCTTTCAAAGGGGTAAGTATCGGAGGCCACGTCCAGGCTATGCTCCCAACGGCTTGGCTTAGCTCCATCCGAGCATTATCCATGATGGACGTTGCGGTCAATTTGAGATCTTGTAACTCTTCAAAAGAGTTCACGCTTGTGACTAAATTGTCCACATAAAAGGATTTCTGCAACCTCTGAGCTAACGGTTTATGTTCAGGTCGAACATTAGACAGGTGGTATTCGATTACTGCCCCCAAAATGAAAGGACTACAGTTAACACCAAAAACGACACGTCTATGTCGGAATACTTCTGTCTTTTCTCCATTTTGAGAATACCACAGAAAACGCAGGTAATCTCTGTCCCTTTCATTCACCTCAATCTGCAGAAACGCTTTTTCAATGTCTGCCACGACACCAAACTTGCCATTTCTAAACCTAAGCATAAGGTTGGGAATCATCTCTATGAGGTTAGGTCCTTTTTCAAGACAGTCATTTAAAGATGGGGATCTATAGACCTTGCTAGAAGCATCAAAGACAGGCCTGATAGGCGTAGTCCCACTGGAGAGTTTCACCACCGGACGATGAGGCAGGTAGAAGGTTATTCCATACAGCTACTCACTACTTCTTTACATTTTCAATTCTTATTTTAGGGAAGCATTCCTTTTAATTTGTACATAATATTTTGAATGTGTAATACATGTTTATAATTAAGAAATGCTCTAATACACTATCTCACAATTGAGATATACTAGTCAGACAAGAAAAATCACCTGCGGGTTAAAAAAATAGACAAGTAATATTTTATGTTGATGAAAATTCGGAATATGATAAAACTTCTATGACCATGTATATGTAAATATATTAATAAGGGAGAGAATAGACTTACAATATTACATACTTGAATGCTTATATTAAGTAGCATCGAGAAAGTCTAGGTAGATGGGAAGCGAAGTGAGGTTAACTTCATGTTAAACTGGTCAAAAGTTGTTGAGAAATTGACCAGAAGGGTTGAACGCTAACTACCCGGGCTGTCCAATAGTCTATTGCAGGGGTCAGCAAACTTTTGAGTTGGAAGAGTCAAAAATGACAATTTACAAAATTTAAAAGTTTTTAAAGAGCCACAACATTTTTTCGCCAACAATAAAGAGTACTTGCATAAATAAATATTTGTATAAGTGTATAACGAATCAAAAGTTTTTATGAAGGAGTATCTTTTATTATATTTGTGCAAGCTTTCGAACTTTGCAGTTCTTCCACAGGCATGGATAGCATAGAAATACTACCTATTTTTCAAAATATTTTGAGCCAATATTAGCCAAATATTTTGAAAAATTGGTAGTATTTCTATGCTATCCATGCCTGTGGAAGAACTGCAAAGTTCGAAAGCTTGCACAAATATAATAAAAGATACTCCTTCGTAAAAACTTTTGATTCATTATACACTTATACCAATTGTACGGAGTTTACCTGTAGAAAATAAATATTTGTCTATGGAACTATATAAAGAGCCGCATCTTCACATCCAAAGAGGCGCATGTTGCTCGCGAGCCGCAGATTGCCGAACCCTGGTCTAGTATCGAGTTCTACAGGTCACAGCCTGTACATGTACAACCGCCCGTTTGTATAGACTATCATTGAATATTGTTCAATTCTGATAGACTTGTAGATTGTTAATTCACTCGGGTTATTTGTTGCATATGCTAAGTACACCCATACCTCGCTTTGCGTAGGGGTTACGTTCCAAAAAAAAAACACGACGCAAATTGAAACGACGTAAAGTGAAAATAAAATTTTGATGACATGGCGCAATCAAAAACAAAGGTGTTGCCATATTTTAGGGAAAAAAAAAATTAAAGACTCGAATCCAAAACAACGCAACTTCGAAAATCTAACGACGCACAGTGAAAATCAGTAAAAATTAAGCAGCGACGCAACTTCGAAAAAAAACGCAAAACGAAACGACGCAAAGCGAGGTATTGGTGTATAGGAAAAAAACTTAAACTATTTTGACGCGCGTATGTTTCTTTTTAAAATAAAACAATTATTTACTGTGTCCTTTCTGCAATGATAAAATACTACTGGCGAAACCGTTGGGAGGATTCACCACTGATGAGCCAAGACCTTCCATTATTTTATCATTGCAGTAAAGGTAGTAGAAAATTGTCCTATTTTAAAAAGAAACATAAGCGTCAGAAATAATTTGAATTTCTTATAAAAGATGACGCACTAATGCATCATATATGCAAAGTAGTCTTACATATTGTGTATTAATATAATTATTGTAGCGCTTAAAGTAATGAAAACGAAAAAAAATCTCTCTAAATACCTCTTCTCTATTATTTAAAAAAAAAGATAACAATCAAATTGTTGCAACAGACTTTTGCAATACTTCAATAAAGACACCTGTGGTGTTTCTATGGAATGGCAAAACGTGATAGGCCTACACATTGTAAATATTGCTACATCCTGATTTATGCGCCATTTGTGGAAACGCACAATTATAATGTTGTGTTTAATAAATAATACTAATATAGATGGGAATCTTGCCGGGGGAGGAAATTGATCTATAAAAGAATAGGGCGCCTCTTCAGTCAAAACTAGACGCCATCTATTGACCTTTGCCGCAAACTAGCGACTTCGAGTCAGTGACAAAGCCACAACACCAGCTTTGGCAAACTGGGAAGCGTCCACCTAGAGACAATGGATTCGGACTGATGGCCCTCATCAGCCTAGGGTGAACTTTAGACCATGAGATCCTCACGGGATCTAACTTTCATTGCTTATTCATTATATTTTGACAAAGTATTGTATTTTATTATTATGTACATTTAACTCCACTAGAACTATACATTCCTTTAAACGTTGGCGTGAATATTGACTGACCAATTCAGGTGGAGCCACGGATGCGAAGATTTAAGATCACCACCTACGAGGATTACAACAAATAAATAAGAATATCCTTAAAATTTAATTTTTCCATTATTTATTTTTTACACTCATGGATAAAATTTAAAGAATTTGTAAATTTTAGCATGTATATCGCGATTCAGACAATAACTCTGAAAGATTTTTGAAACACAGTGACCTTTATTGAAGACACACGAGATAACCAAGTATGAACAAAATTGCCACTGTCTCCTTGAAAAAATATAGACAGTCATGTCATCAAATACTTTCCACTTCCTTAGGTTTTGTTTATGAGTGCATTTGTTTTGATTATGGAAACCCGCTCAGGAAACGCGTACAGTACAAAGAAGGAGGAAATGAAGGTTGATAAGCCATCCAAATGTCTACCTGATGTGGTGGTGTCTTATCCTTTTTGTTGCTCCATGGAAAGGGAGGGTGCTATTGCCCCGTTAGTCAGCCACATTTCAGAGTTCCCTGTTCACGATTACTGTAGCGGCTCGGGGCTCACGACACAGTACTTCACCCTATAGGTCAGTCCCTTTC
Organism: Cordylochernes scorpioides; assembly: GCA_030710605.1. NCBI lineage: Eukaryota > Metazoa > Arthropoda > Arachnida > Pseudoscorpiones > Chernetidae > Cordylochernes > Cordylochernes scorpioides. The sequence goes on along the minus strand of CP092879.1, from coordinate 75,034,403 downwards.
TTGATGTAACAATATGGTATACAACTTAGGCCCTGTAAACGGGACCAATTGCCACGATTTACCATCTGTTACATGAATGGACAAATTAATTAACCCATAAGACTTTATATTCCGACTATAGACAACCCTCTACCCTTGATCCATCCATGTATAAAACTATAGATGCCTGATAATTATGACATTGTTGTATATTCCACATGTACTAATCTATATTTCTTCCAATTCTACTAATTATTGTTCTTAAAGAAAAAAAAATTGCTTGTATATAAGTTTATGCTAAGCTCTTCCTTTCTTTCTCCCCTTATTTGATACACTGCAAATAACATTGCTGATTACTAATACTATTACTGCTATTCCTGTTTATACCTTACATTTCTGCATTTGTTACATAGGTCAGGATGATAACTCTTGTAAACTAAACGATTTTAACAATTATAATCGATTTTTTTTTTAAATATTAAGCTTCTGATTGTTATATGTGCTGAAATATACTTTTAAAAAAGATAATACACATGTTCTTTCCCATGTTAATAAATACCTATATTTAAAAATAGGGAGAAACAATTATAAAAAAAAAAAAACATTCAGAATTTTGTATTTAACCAAATAAAATGTTGAATTTTATTTTTTAGACGTCTAATTGAGAAAAATAAAAGAAAAAATACACAAAGTTTTATTTTTAAAACGTTCATATATAGGTTTTTAACATTTAATCAGACAATTTCAATTTATATTTGTTGTAAGATTTAGGTACTTACAGCTTGTAGGAAGGCATGAGGACGTTGAGGATTATATGATAATAATCTTTATTATCCATTTAGCAAGAAAGACAAAGTTATGGTAGCGAACAGTTATTGTAATATAGAGAAGAAGGTAAACAAACAGTTGTGATGATGATAGGTCCAGTGTGGCGCTAGCTGTCGTAGCATTCAGTTATCCAACAAATCCCCGGCATGAATGTGGAGACATCACGAAGTTGTAGCGTAACTTCTCAAATGTCGGCCTTGGTAGCGGCTTGGTCAGAATGTCCGCCTTTATGTCGCCAGTTGGGCAGTAGATCATTTTTATCACTGTCTTCTTCTGAAGATCCTTCAGGTGATGGATCTTGGTTGCGATGTGCTTGGTTCTAGAAGACACTTTTTCGGATGAACATATCTTGAGACATGATTGATTGTCTTGGTGGAAGTAGATTGGAGCTTTCTGTTCCAGTTCGAGATCCTTTAGCAAGTCGAGAAGCCATAACAGTTCTTGTGAGGCTTCAGCTGCGGAGATTAGTTCCGCTTCGGTGGATGAGAGAGATACGCAACCTTGTTTCCCAGTCATCCATGAGATGGGGTTTGATCCCAGTAGGAACAAGTTTCCGCTTAGTGATTTTCTGTCGGTGTTGTCGCTTGCCCATGTGGCATCACTGTATGCTTCCAGCGTGGGAGGTTTTTGGTTAGATATGCGTAGCTCGAGTTCTTTAGTAGTTTTTAGATATCTTACGATTCTTTTTGCTGCATTCCAGTCACAATTTCTAGGATTCTGGTTTCTGCTGCTAAGTATGCAGACTGGAGCTCCGATATCTGGTCTGGATACTACGCTTAGGTACAATAGTGAGCCTATCAGTTGTTGGTATTGGACGTTGTTTGGTAGAAGTTTTTCATCAGATATACCGGGGTATCCGCTTTCCATGGGAGTGAAAGTAGGTTTCGCTTCTTGGAGATTGTACCTTTCAACTAATTCTTGGATTTTATTCTTTTGGCTCAGAAGGAGTTCACCTTCTCTGTTCCTTGAGATTTCTATACCAATGAATTGAGTGGGGTCTCCAAGGTTCTTTATTTCGAATTCTTTTTCGAGAGTTTTTACAGTGTTTTGGATGATTATTTCGGAATCGCTTGCAAGGAGCATGTCATCCACATATAGAATCAAGTAGATGGAATGGTTTTCTTCATTCTTGGTGAATAGGCATGGGTCTACAATGCTCTGTTTGAAGTTATTTTTAATTAGAGTGCTTGCAATTTTTGTGTTCCAAGATCTTCCGGCTTGTTTTAGACCGTAAATTGCCTTCTTTAGTTTGCAGACTTCGTTTGTTTGTTTTGTATGGAGTCCTTCTGGGAGTTCCATGTAGAGTTCTTTATCTAGGTCGCCGTGTAGGAACGCTGTCTTGACATCGAGGTGGTTCACTTTCATCCCTTTGTGGACTGATGCAGCTAGAAAGGCTCTAATTGTAGAATGCTTCACAATTGGTGCAAAGGTTTCTTCGTAGTCTCGGCCAAATTTCTGATTGAACCCTTTTGCTACGAGTCTGGCTTTGTGCCGCTCTATTTCTCCTTTGGAATTGAGTTTTTGTTTATAGGTCCATTTACATCCTATGATCTTTTTGTCCTTAGGTAGAGGCGTTAGTTCCCATACATTGTTCTTCTCAAGAGAATTTAGTTCTTCGTTCATTGCTTGTAGCCATTTATATCTTTCTATTTTTGGTAATTGTAGGACTTCCGAGTAGTTGGTGGGTGTCTGAATGTCTTGAGCTTCAGTTTTGTACAGCATGTAGTCATTTCTTATGGGAGGTATTCCCTTTGTTGGTCTCGTGGATCTTCTTTGTGTGACCACTTGTGTTCCTGTGCTTGTACCGGGTTGAAGGTAATCCTCGGTTTCTGAGTCCTCAAGGTTTTCGGGTTGTGTTCCTGGTTCCTGACTTTCCTCTGCATTACCAATATGATTGGAGGAAGTTAGATCTGTACTTAGTACTTGTGGTGAAGTTGTTTTTGTGGAAGCGTGGTGAAACCCATTTTCTTTTTCTATAAATTTTACGGATCTGCTGATTGTGATGTCGTCTGTGTCGTGCAGGATTCTGTATCCTTTGCTTCGATCATCGTATCCAAGAAAGATCCCTTCGATAACTTTGCTATCCAACTTGTTTCTTTTTATCTTGGGAATATAGGCGAAGGCTTTACATCCGAATCTTTTTAGATGCTTCAGGCTGGGCTTCCTGTTGGTCCATAGTTCAAATGGAGTCTTGTCTGTAGCTTTCGAGGGTATTCGGTTGTGTAGGTAATTAGCTGTGGTAACCGCTTCCGCCCATAGAGACTGTGGGAGTCCTGAGTCAAACAGCATGCATCTTGTCATCTCCATTAGTGATCGATTTTTCCTTTCTGCTACTCCGTTCTGGGCTGGTGAGTAGGGGACTGTTAGCTGATGTTTGATTCCGCTTTGGTTCAGGAAATCTTCGACTTGTCGGTTTACGTACTCACGACCGTTGTCTGTCCGTATGGTTTGGATATTTTTTCCAAATTCCGTGTGTGCTGAGATGACGTAGTCTTTTATTTTTTCATAGGCTTCGTCTTTTTCTTTCAGGAGGTAGACCTTTGTGTATCTGCTGTAGTCATCAGTGAAGGTGATGAAGTATCTCTTACCGCTGAGAGAGTTAGTTGGTAATGGACCGCAGATATCAATGTGGACAAGTTGAAGCGTTTCAGTTGCTCTGTACTCTGTCTTCTTTGAAAAAGGGGTTTCGGTGAGTTTTCCTTGAATGCACTGAACGCAGTCTGTGCTGTGCGAACAGTTATTTAGACTTAGTCCTCTTGCTAGGTTCTCATTTCGAATCTTCTTAATTGATTCTATATTTCTGTGTCCTAGTCTGTCGTGCCAGAGCATGAGGCAATTTTTGTTCTTGCAGTGGTTTTGTTTTGCAACATTTGCTTTGAATGTGCGAGTTTGGAGGTTGTCATCCAGGCGGAGTCGGTACATTCCATTGTCAAGTATACCGTTCGCGAGGGCTGTGTTGTCTCTTTCGATGGTACACCAATCTCTGTTGAACGTTACTTTACATCCGTTGGAGGTGGCCGCACTCACTGACAGAAGGTTGTCTGTTAGTTCCGGGATGTAGAGAACTTTTGTGAGAAGTAAGGTGTCAGTCTTTCCTTGGGGTGTGATGACTTTGATTTCTCCTTGTCCTATCCCTTTGACCTGCAGCTTATTGCCATTAGCAACCACAACATTTTGTGTTTGTTCTCTGTTAAGTTCAGTGAAGAAGCTTTCATCGTACGCCATATGAGATGTGGCTCCAGAGTCGATGAACCAGTTGTGTACACTTGCTTCTCGTTGAGTGCAATTGAGAGCTTTTGGGTTAGGTCCTTTTGTTGTTATCTGATTTGTAGGTTGTTCTTGGGTGACACTCGACTTATTTGTGTACTTTGGTACGTTTCCTCTTCTGAAGTTTTCATATTTGTACTCTTTGTTGCTGTTGTTTCGCTTTTGATAGTGCCAACATTCTTCTTTGGAGTGGTTTGGTTTGTGGCAGAAAGAACAGAATTTCTTCTCTTTTTCTCTTCTTTGGCTTGAAGCTCTGTGGAGGCTTTTTAAGGCTTTTGATGCGGTGCTTTCGTCTTTCGAGCTTTCTACTCTGCGTGTGTGTTCATCAAGGAGTTTGTTCTTGGTAAATTCAAGCGTTAGCTCGTCATCAGGCCTTGATTCCAACATCATGATGAGATTGGAGTAGCTCTTTGGAAGCGAGCAAAGCAGTGTAGCCGTGATGTGAGAGTCCCTTAGTGTTTCGCCAATGGTTCGCAGTTTGTCAACAAGTTCCATCATGGTAGTGATGTGCTGCTGCATGTCTTTGTCTTCTTCGAGTTTTAAGCTGTATAGTTTCCTTAGCAAATAAATTTTTCCTGAGAGTGTTTTTCTTTCATAGATATTTTTAAGAGTGTCCCAGGTAGCTTTGGCTGTTAGTAGGTTTTTCACATGCACTATTTGTGAGTCGGCGATGCTTAGATTAATGATAGCTCTAGCTTTTGAGTCTTTCTTTTTCCATTCGATTTTAGGTTCATCTGGAATATTTTCGGTGACAACTTCCCAAAGATCTTCCTTTTGCAAGAGCATTTCAATTTTGAAAGACCATAGTGAGTAGTTATAGCCGTCGAGCTTATTTAGGGTTACATCGTGGCTCGGGAGTGACGCCATTTTTGCTAAGCCTTTTTTCTTTGTCTTAACTCGTTAGTTGAATTTCATGCAATATTCAGTCTCATAATCTAATTGTTGTAAGATTTAGGTACTTACAGCTTGTAGGAAGGCATGAGGACGTTGAGGATTATATGATAATAATCTTTATTATCCATTTAGCAAGAAAGACAAAGTTATGGTAGCGAACAGTTATTGTAATATAGAGAAGAAGGTAAACAAACAGTTGTGATGATGATAGGTCCAGTGTGGCGCTAGCTGTCGTAGCATTCAGTTATCCAACAATATTTAAACATTTTCCATTTTAATTTAGACATTTTTCATTTTAATTTAGACACATGAACTTTTCTATAAAAAGCCCATGTGTCTAAATTAAAATGAAAAATGTCTAAATTAAAATTGAAAATGTCTAAATAAAAATGAAATTGTCAAAATTAAAATGTCTAAATATAAATTTAAATTGTCTAATTAAAAGTTAAAAACCTATATATAAGCAGAGAGATAATTTTGTAAATTTCCTTTATTGGCTAACACCTGTAATGTAGTGTGTGATGATGTTGAAACTTACAATTTATGTTAATTATAAAAACCAATTGATGGATGAAACAGGTGGTTGATTACGAGATCACACATCTGGCAATCTTCTGCTATAAAATTGGGAGTAATAGTAGGGGGAGTTTATCGCTGCTAAACGATAAAGGTGAGAGACCTTAGCTTTGCTTTTCTATGATATTTCCTTCTTAAAACTATTCTTTCTTCAATTGTTGGGAATCTTTTATGGTTCAGATGATGAAGCAACAAATAACAAGTTTACTGATATATAGCTAGCAATAAATATGTATATCAAAATTCAAAACTATTTTAAAGGCGTAAGATTCTTTTTGATAATAAACAATTTCTACTGCCCTTACTGCAATGGAAAAATTAATGAGAGGGCCTGGCTCATCAGTGGTGAACCCTCTCAGCGGTTTCGCCAGTTTAATCTACCATACCGCTGTTATATTGCATTTTTGGAACTTCCTTTTATAGTGATACTGTTGATAGACTTTTTGAATGGGTATTTTAGAAGAACTATGGACATAGGCTTTGAGGACTTTTATATATTTTATATAAGCTTTTATGTCCATAGTTCTTCTAAAATACCCATTCAAAAAGTCTATCAACAGTATCACTATAAAAGGAAGTTCCAAAAATGCAATATAACAGCGGTATGGTAGATTAAACTGGCGAAACCGCTGAGAGGGTTCACCACTGATGAGCCAGGCCCTCTCATTAATTTTTCCATTGCAGTAAGGGCAGTAGAAATTGTTTATTATCAAAAAGAATCTTACGCCTTTAAAATAGTTTTGAATTTTGATAACAGATGGCGCGCTAGTGCATCATATTATAAATATGTATATATATGTTTCTATGAAAATGTTAATCTGCAAGACGCAGGTTATCATCATCCCTTTTTGATTTGTTTTTGTCACTTTGGCGGTTGGAAAATAAACAACAAAAAGCTGTATCAGACATTATAAAGACAATAAAGATTTTCTGATAATAAGAAAGTACAAAGATGTTGCATTTACTTACAGCTGAAATGGTTTTAAAGAATTAGGCAATTTTACCTTTTAATTTATTATTTTCAAAGAGAGAGAGAAAAACATTTAACAATTTACATTACAATTACTAATTTTATAAACAAAACACTTTTTTTTGTTCTGAGTTTTATATTACAGTGTTGTCAGTACAAAAGAATTTCAAGATCATTGATTTACTATTTTAAAAGATTTTCCTCCTTTTTTCCAACATCGATAATTATCGAATTGATATTGAGTTGAATTATAATTGAACAAAAAATACTGTAGGATCATTAATCACCACAGACACGGTTGCCCACTAATGTTGTTTTTATTTCAATTTATTCTGTACATAACCCGGACTCCTGGAGCGTAATGTTTTTACTATTTATTTATTTATTTCATCTCAATTTGCAGGTGTTACATTCGAGCACAGCTCGCGAGTCACCTTGTCCAGATTATTTACACATGGCGAGTTGTAATGCTGGAGTGGCCCCCCGAACCTTACAGGAGGGCAGTTGTTGGGTGTTTGGCTGTCAGCTAGCCATTGGGTCCAGGTCGTCGGATTCGGTGGCTGAGGTCACCTTGATTTTGAACAATTTCTTGTATAGTTGGATTTGATGATTTTTGAAATTGCGAGAATAGTCTTGTCGCAGAGTCTTGATAAATCTCTTCTATATTAGGCTGGTTGAGATCTTCTTTGAGAATTTTGTTTGAAAGATTGAATGGGGCTCCTATAGTGGTTCGTAAGCAAATCCTCATGAAGGCATCTATTCTTTTTTTATCCGTAGGTGTGATATATTTGCCCCAGACTGGTAGTGCGTACGTGATGATGGGTAGAATACAGGTTTTGAACAACGTGAATTTATGCTTTGTTGTTAAATTACTTTTAAAATTAAGTAGGCTTGATAGAGATATTTTGGCTATCTTTGCCTTTCTTATGGTGTTTTGGACATGTAGGTTAAATTTTAATTTCGAATCCAAAGTGACACCAAGATACTTGGCATGGTCGGCCCAACTAATAGTGCTTGAGTTTACTGTCAAGTTGGTTTGTGGCTTGAATTTTTGTTATCTCTTGGGGGAAAAACTATTGCTTGAGTCTTAGTTGGGTTAATGTCTAGTTTCCACTCATCCACCATTTGATTATGTCATTTAGGTAATTCTGAAGCTGAGTAACCAATAGGTTGACTGATTTAGAGTTGAATAAAATTGCTGTGTCATCTGCGAAGAGCTTAAGTTTACATTTAGAGTGCAGTGGGATGTCATTAATGTAAATATTGAAAAGGTAGGGTCCGAGGATAGAGCCTTGAGGTACTCCAGTCTGGATTGGCTTTGGTTCAGTTATAAAATTTCCTTGCTTGACTGAAAATGTCCTGCCCTGTAGATAATTCTGCATAAAATTGATAATGTCACTTGGAAACTGGTGTTTTGTGAGTTTCTTTATAAGGCCATTATGCCAAACTTTATCAAATGCTTTCGCAAAATCTAGAAAGACAGCACCTACCACTTCCTTGTGGGATCTTCTTATCTGGATGTAGTCCAGAACTGCAATGAGTTGGTGAGTTGTTGAATGCCTCCTTCTAAATCCGAATTGCTGCGGGATGAAGTTAGAGTTGTCCAAGTGCATCTGAAGTCTACGTAAAATAATTCTTTCGTAAATTTTGCCGATGGTGGGGAGGAGGCTGATAGGTCTTAGATATTCAGCGGATTTTTTTGGAATTGGAATTATGATAGCATGCTTCCAGACTTTGGGGTAGTAACACAAATGCAGTGTGGCGTTGAATACTCCAGCTAGAAATACAATTTATAAATTTGTTTTTATCCATTGTTTTTACTTCAAAAAGTCTCTCGACTTATTTAGGCATACAATTTTAGTCAAATGGTATTCTAGCAAAAAATAAATATAACATATTGTTTACAATAAAATATAAAATAATTTAATAAAGAATAATTAAATATTTACATTTACAAAATGTAACTTTTATAAAACACAAAGTTTAACACAGCGCTATCTAGGTGTGGCAATTGGAATTATTTAACCCTACAATACCTTTATGTCTCAAACAAGATAGATATATTTTGTAAACATCAACTTTCGATTACCCATTAACTATATTTTTCTCTCAATATATAATAAGTATTTAAAATATGTCTATAATAATGTGTTTAATTAAAAAGGCATATATTGGATCAAAATATCATTTATTTTACCAATATTTTGATCCAATATATGCCTTTTTAATTAAAGATTTATCTATTGATTGCTCTATTTTCAAAACAAATAATAATGTGTATATAAAAATTGTATTTATTATTAAGTTGTTAATGTGATAATCCTGTTGAAGGATTGACAAGTCCGAAAGTTTGAAAATAAAAAGTTACACAAGAAACTTAACCCTGGAAGTTTTATTTATTTTATAATAACTATATTGTAAGATTATAAACTCAAAAGGAGCTTCTTCTATAAAAAAAAAATAAAACTTAAAAAATAGAAGAAGCTCCTTTTGAGTTTATAATATTGCAATATATTTATAATTTTCTCAACAGCCCATCCCCAACAGTTATTCCAACTAGACTTTTAAAGATTTTTATATAATTTCCCTATTTCATAACGATTTGTTTTGTTTGTTTATAGAAAATATTTGCCAGTCATGAAGTCGGTCATGTTTATTCTGTTTTTGGGAACCTTGATGATCTTAAGGATGGACATGGTGGATGGTGGTAAGACATAACTTGCTTGCTCTGCAATATATACACTCATGTAAAACGAAAATTAAAATTATACCGCGAATGTTTCTTTTAAAAATCGAAATCCATTTTCAAAGAGAAATAGCGACATTTCTAACTTTGAGGATGATGTATGGAAAGGTGAAACATGAAGAGTAATGGAGAACGGAAAAATAAAAAGTGTCCAGGGGCGGGAATCGAACCCACACCCTTCTGCTTACCGGGCAGGTGCCTTGTCCACTCGGCTACCCTGGACGTATTTTTCCGTTCATGGACAAAAGGAAGTGGAAAATCTTTGATATCGCCGGTCGTCTGGTTTTTTTTTTAAGGAGATAGAGATAATTGTGTTCACACTTGATTATCTCGTGTGTCTTTAATAAAGGTCACTGTAATATCTTTCAGAGTTATTATCTGGATCCCTATATACATGCTAAAATGTATAACTTCCTTAAGTTTTGTCCTTGAGTGTATTTTTTAGATAAGTATATAACATATTATAAGTGTATTACATTTTCTATCTGTAGATATATACAAGATTATATTCGTATATAAGGATAATGTAAAAAGTTATATGTGTGGTAAAAATTCTTTGAACAATTTTAAAAGTGTTTTTCCTTTTTCTTTTCTATTATTAGAAAAAAATATTTTAATAGATGGCAGCTAATGCACCATACATATCTTTGTAAAAAATCAAATCCTTCAGAAATTAAAGATGTTAATATAACTGAAGCTACAGTCAAGATTAATATCTGATATATGTGTATATATATAACTCTCTCTCTCTCATATATAATACTAGACGGGTGACCCGGGCTTCGCCCCGGGATTGACTCGTGTGCATATCTACCCGAGTGATATATATTTAGATAAGATTTTTTTTATAATTGTTTGTTATTAGCATTATCTATTTGTTTGCATCAGCATAATTTAATCTAATCTTTGATAGAGGGCGCTGTTCGTGAGCTAAGTAGAATATAATTTGAATATATAGTTTTAATAATTGATTTATATATTTTTTAAAATAGCCTATCGTCTTCCCCGTAATTTTTTACCTATGTATGGAAATTTTTATTTGAATTAGTGAACTACTGCGAATTTGTATACCGGACATACAAACAAACAAACATACAAACATTCATTTTTATATATATATAGATAAAGATAGATATTTGAAATATCATAAGACTTTCTCACATACACTCATGGATTTCGCTCAATGATTTCACCTTAATAATTTTAGAAAAAATAAAAATAAACGATTAGTTAATATTGCCACGTGGAAAATTAGGGAAGACAAAAACTTCAGGAGGAGACAACAATTTATTTCAGGCAAGAACAAACTATGAATGATAAACAAAAAATGACCAAAAGAGGGAAATGTACAGAGTGTATAGCAAAATATAAACATAAAAATAATACTCTGCTAAAATAATAAATACTAATAAATAAACTAATAAATACACCTATCCCCCGATTTACACGGTAGATACATTCCTGAGAACGTACACATGCGCTGTGTACACATCTCACGAGGAATCCCGAGCTTATGTGCTGACTACATATTTTAACCTGTCAATGCATTTTAT
>CP092879.1:74275638-74343251 GCA_030710605.1 Cordylochernes scorpioides | reverse complement strand
ATTTATTCAATCTTTTTTTTTTCTAATTGATTAAAACCAAAAAAAAAAAAAGCCAAGAACTATCTGTGAACGAATAATTTCAAAGAATCAAATCAATTTGGAGAAACGATTCTATTTTAAAAAAGATCTTTAGAAAAGGTAAAATAGGGGAAGCATCGGATAAATGCACAAATTATCGGTTTTATCTTATTGGAAACCAATAAATCCATCTGGCAACATCGAAGTGAAACATACGTGCGCGGTAAACAAATGGACTTCGTCTCTTTATTTAAATTGATTTGGCAACGCTGTGCTCCATTTCTAGACATTTCGATTGGTTCGTTTATTGTCTTCTGCTTTTATCTTCTGTTTCGATTTAGAGAATTGGGGAAGAAGCTTATGGTTCCATCTAATTATCATATCGGTATTATTAATCTATATTTTACCTTTTCTACGTCATATATATATATGAAAAAACAAAAGAAATACTCCTGTGAGCCTGGTCAGGATATGCCTCTTTTGTTTTCAATACGTATATATTGGAAATAATATTTATATATATATCTAACTAGCGGATGTACCCGGCTTTGCCCGGGTTTTACCCGAGTAAAGGTTTGTCTAACGAACATTTGTTAAAACAATTCTCTATAAACTTATAAAAAAGATATATTTTGATAATTTGAAACTCGTAAATTTGCATCTCTCGATAAAGTGATCCTTTTTTCCCGGTCCCTGTGTGCCGTGTCATCCTGAATTTTGTCTTTCCTAATTTTCTACATTACAAAATCATCGTTTTATCTAGTGAACATTTTTCCCGGTCCCTTGAAAAATACTCGATAAGTTGAATAAAATCATGGTCGTTTATGGAAGATGGACGAAGTTCCCGGAGGTCATCTTGGGCAAGCCCCCGCGAGGCTTTTTTCTTGTCTACTTGGCACAGCTGTGTCACCAACTCTGCCCCCGCGCGCCAGAACCTCTTGACCCCTCTGCCCCTCCGATTGGTCGGTGTGTACTTGGACTGTCCATCAGGCGGCGGACGATTACATTCTCTCGACAGGGGGTGGGGCAGACTTCCTGCCTAAGCCTATCTCCGTCGCAAGGTGGCGCTGCTTGCGAGTTAAATCTATAAATCTGCAAATAAGTCTAAGGATATTCAAGATATTCAAGAAATTATTTTTCAGAAACCTTCCCAGTACTATACTAAATAACTTCCCAAAGTTTCATGGCGTTCCAATCAGTGGTTTGGTCAGGCATAAAGGACAGACACACACACATACATTCATTTTTATATATATAGAAGAGACAAAGGTCGCCTCTCCCGTCAAAATAGATGTCAAAACCAGACGCCATCTATTGACCGTTGCCGCAAACTAGCGGCCTCGGGTCGGTGACAAGGCCACAACACCAGCTTTGGAAAACTGAAAAGCGTCCACCTAGAGACCATGGTTTCGGGCTAATGGCCCTCGTCAGCCTCCATATATAGATAAAAGGTATATTCCTGTCAAAAAAAAAAAATATATATATATATATATTCTTTGATTTTTCTTCATAGTTAGGCAATCGAAAACACTGTACTTTAATTTCTTTTTGTAATTTTGCATACGTTTTTTATATATATTATGGGTAACCTTGTTATAATTTTAAAAAAAGGAACTAAAAATGATTCAAATTAAAAACCAAAGTTAATTTATTATAAATTGTTTTATGCCTCAGTTATCCTAAAACAATTTCTCTATACGATCAATTAAATATTTTTTTATTAAGCCTTTTAAAACCAAACGAAATATTTTAGAAATCACGAAAAAAAATGGCGGCAAAATAATTAACAGTATGAAAATATATATGTTTTAAACAAAAAATGCTTTATTTTCTATATTCTATATTCTCTCAAAGAGAGAAAAAAATCGATTATTTTTTCCCTAGGCGATTACAATTTTTTTTATAACAAAATATAATTACAAGTTTTTTTAAAGAAAATAACAACACCCAAGTGTATTACGGGCTAAATCATTTGGGAAATCAATTCTTTACATATCTTCTGCCTTATAATTACTGAAGCGGAAAGAACCTTTTATTTAAAAAAAGGCATCTCCTTATCGTGTAACTGAAAGTTGCTGATGGCTTGCGCCATCTATCGGAATAAATATCAACTACTCTCGTTGATTTTAATTATTCCAGAATTCTAATATACAGTATATAATAATAATATAGTGTGTCTGAGATCTTTCTCACCCATACATTTGGATAATAGATCATTGGTTGTTATATGAACAGAATGGTACAATACAGTATTAGAACTCTAAGAAACACAGTCTGGTAGATTAAATTGGCGAAACCTCTGGGAAGGTTCACCACTGACCCAAGCCCTCCCAATATTTTTTCACCGCAGTAAGGATAGTAGAAGTTTGTTTATGTTTAAAAGAAGCATTCCATTTATTATAAAGACACATTATAATGTATGGAAGCGTTCAAGCATGAATAAATAAATATATATATGGTAATTTAAACCAACAACCCTATATTGTATAATTACTTATAACAAGATTGTCATGTTGTATATAGAAACACATCTATAAATAATTATGCGCATGATTAATCTGTGTCATTGCATCACCATATGTAATGTACTTTGTACAAACTAAAGACAAATAAATAAAACTATGTAATAGATTAAGAGCTGAGTTAAAGCAAGATTGAAAAGTTCAAAAACGTCTACAATCCAACAACCCTGAAAAGGAATTCGGCATCCCGTTGCCATCTGGTCCAAAGGGTGCGGAATGCCGCAGACGTTTAAAGTCCAACTCCCCCCCCCCTCCTCGGGAATGGTATATAAACCTCGGTTTTAGCCGAGCGCAGTTAGTCCGCAGTTAGTCCACAGTTAGTCCATAGTTAGTTAGTCAGCAGTCACCCCTTTCACCGTCGGCGTTAGTCCTTGTCGATCGTAGCCAGGACCACCGTACAGCCATGTAAAACAGTAAGAACCCTTCTAACTCCATCTTGCTTAGCTCAACTCCTATCTGTTCATGGAACTTTCCTACTACAGCTGTGTCTCTTCGTTTTGTGTGTGTGGACATTCCCAAACTTTCCACTCTGCCTCGACCACGACTGCCTGTACTCTGTGAAAACTGTTAAAGGTCTTCCAAAGTGCAGAGAGGTACTGGAAAACTCTCCACGCCCTGACTGTTACCGCCTCTCGGTTACTACAGGTTTGACCCTCGGTTACCACAGCTTATAGCGAGAGTCGACAGGATCTCATCACAGATAAGTCGACAGCAACTCTTTATCACATCTAAGTCGACAGGATTCTACAAGGCTTACCAGACCACTTATTATCACATCTAAGCCGACAGGATGACCACAACGAAGTAAGACCACAACGAAGAAGGTAAGAAGCCTGTCCAGATAGAAGCGAGGAAGAGCAAAGATGGAGGAACAAACCCGCCGCCAGTCCAACGAAATGACCAATCAATCTTCCCTCCAACGACACAGCCGAAAATCCCGCAAAATAAGCCGGTGAGACTTTCCCCCTTCGGCCTTACAATGCAACCATCTTCCAGGCGACATGCCGCCGACACCAAACAGAAGTTACAAGCTTCTACAAGCTCTACTTGGAGCGTCTTCCCCTTCATCAGGACGACAACTAAAGACCAAGTATCCTGACTGAACAATCCTCAAAACTGTGAGTTTTAAAAAACTTTCTCCTCATGCTCACAACTTGATTTTCCATAAGTTTAATGTTTATTTTCACTGTAATCATTTTAAATCAATTTTTACCATTTTTATATCATTTCAATTCAAATTTTAAACCTTTTACAAACCCATTTATCAATTTTTACTTTATTTTAAGCAACTTATAAATTTTAATTCATTACTTTCAATTTTACATTTTTAAAAAATCATTATTTTTTTAATTACTCGAATCATATTTCTAAACTTATTTGTGTGTTTTTCTTAATATCTTATTATTATACCAAAACACCAATTTCTTAATCAAATACTCAAAACTTTGCAAAAATCATTGTTATGTTCACTATTTTATATAAACGCCCCATTCAAATTATAAGTCACTATCACGCCATTGCCCCTTTTACAAGGATAATTTTTGCACTACCATAATCAACGATTTAAAAAATATATTCAAATTTTAATAAACATAGGTGAAACGCATTTTTTTTAATTGCAAAAATCGAAAGATACAATATCTTCAAATTCACAACTCTAGAAAAGTAACTATCTTTCCCAAAACAAGTTAAAAATAAAAATCCCATCAACTACCACGTCAGTAGCTAAATTAAGTCACAGTCTTCCAAAACTATTACAATCGTTAAATCCCAACATAGCTACACTCCCCGTCCTTTCTTTTTACATGCATAATTATTAATCATCCACACATCTCTCCCAACAAACTACAACACACTCCCCATCACTTTCGCCAATTGGCCACCATCTATTAGCGCGCGACTTAGCAACAAATCGAATTCGAGCAACACAAGCTCCCTCGCCACTAAACGTGCCACATTCACTAACAACCAAGATATCTCGATGTGTTTTGTACAACCACCACTCATGACTAGTAAATTTGTTGTTTATGATGAAACAAGTTAGATGCTGTACCAAAAACAAAGACTTCACGTGACACCTTTCCCTTCAATTCACTCATTCGTGTCACACAGCGCATCACAACAATTTTTCTCACTTAAAAGGCCACAAAGACGCCTTCATGCCTGTGACACTTCTCACCCCAAAGCGTGTCCACGTCGAAAGTCGCACTTTTACCCACATCTAAACCTGACATCATTGAATAACATTTTTACCGCAACAATGTCGCAACACAGCACTTACGAAAACCGAGAAAACTACCTCTTTCAAATACACCATAAAACTACCAACAAGCTTTCACCACTCTCAAAGGGATTTTAATCAGTAAACCAGTACCCTAACGTACATTCAAACTCTCAAAACTGTACTACAACAAGGATTTCCAAAATGTCTGTTATCTGACAGAGCGCCCGCTTTTACCTCAGAAAAAATTCCGTAAATTTCTAATAACACATAGTATACAACCCCTGCTCACCACAAGCAATAACCCACAAGCAAACGGTTTAATAGAACGCTTAAATGTCACCATTACAGGCAAACTCAGACTAGCTTATCTAGAAAATCAAAAAGCTTCCTGGACTCAACTTGTTAAACGCGTCACTCAGACGTACAATAACACACCCCATTTTGTTACAAGTTTTCCACCCACCTACTTAATGTTCAATGTTGTCCCCCCAGATCTAAGAACTCATCTTAACCCATACCCCGAAATAACTAGAGCCAGAGAGATAGCACGCTCTCGTACCCAAAATAAGCATAAAAAAGATAAGGAAACATTTGATAAGCAGCACAGAACACCACATTTCGAAGTGAATGATCTTGTTTTGGTCAAAAATTATAGACACCCCGACACAGGTAAATTAGCACCATATTTTACTGGACCATACACAGTAATTGAAATAATATCACCCAATGTCGTTCGAATAGATCGCCCCAATCAACCTCTCAATAGAGACAGTGACACCATACATGTCAATAAATTAAAATATTACACAGAGAATGTTCTATACATTACACCTCCACAAACCCGATTTATTCAAGACCCACAGCGAATGTCCCCAGATGTATATCTCAGTGAATTCTAACATTTGACTCCAGATATCTTCGAGACGCAACTTTACCGAATTATACCGCCTCAAACTTCCAAGCCATTCCTACATTTAAATCCAGATTTATTTAATAGCGATCGTTTTAAAACAAACCTCAAGTAGCGACCAGAAAATTTCCCGTTAAATGCAAAATCCTATTCTATCTACATTACACCAACCCAAATATTTCTTTGAAACCGCCAGACCTAGAACTAGAGGAGAAGGAATTTAACGCTGTAGACAAGCCCCAGTAATATAATCCCCGACGATAAACAGCGGCAATTGCCCTTTAGTCGACCCCGTTTCATGTATATACAACGCCTCTCTCCCCGCTAACAAAGCTGTCAACTAAAAATCCGCTGTCGGAACGACCACCATGTGTTTCCCATCAGCCATTTATATTACCCCCAGAATTTCACAAATTCCCAGACAGAGTCATAAAAATACCGGATTGATAGACTAAACAACTCGACACCATCCCGCGTCTCTCCCCCTATCTCGCCTCCAGATAATTTGGAGCGTGTCCCGCATTCCTCTTACTACATTAACAGTCGATTTCTTAACCTAACTTTTAAACATTTAGATATTTGAATTTGAACAAGACCTACCTTAAATTGAACATTTTTGATATTTTGATCCAGTGTAAATCTCTAATTTTTCTACATATCAAACATTTTACATGTTAAATTGAGATCACAATCTTTAATTATATTCTGTTTTTTGTATAAAATATTTTATTTTTTATTTTTTGCCTTTAAATTATATAATCACTAGCTTTTAATCCAACATTATATATAAAAAAATCAATTTTATTTTTTATAATATTATTTTAGTATTACAAAAGATATATTTGTTGTCAAAATTCACTTTAATTCTTCATTATTATCACTTTTATATATTGATTGTTTGATTTTATCCACTTAAACTTTATTCAACCACAATGATATTTCTATATTTTATTCATTTTATATTTGTTTTTATACCTTTATATAAAATGACTATGTTATCATTAACTTTCAGGCATACAACAATCTATTTCTCTAACCACTTCAGTGTACTTTACACTATTATCTTCTCAGTCATTGCTTCACATCAACGTAGAAAAACGACAGTACTGCTTGACAATTATTTTTTTGATTTCATAATTTCAACAAACTATTTGATCAAAGTTCCCCAGATTTTAAAAATCCCGACTTCTGGCCTGAACACGTTTCAAAAGTTTACTACAATCATCCCTAGAGCATAATCACCAACGCAAACACAAAGCGTTCACAACTCACAATTTTTTTTTAGCTCTAGCGGACCACAATCAACCTTTGATTTTAAGTCAAGTCAGATCACCTACTGTCGCTACAACAATTCTACTTAACGCATGACTCTATTTCACCCCTTTCAATCATATTAATGAACGACTTTTTCTTCAACAACTTTTCAACGCAATAACCCTACAATTGTGACAAAGCACTGTAACCCTTATACAGGATCACAGGTGAAACATTGCCTCGGAAGACGCACAAGTCTATATCCTCGCTTTGCACCTGGACCTAAGTATTTGATTACCTGTGTAATACTTACAATTGCATATTCTTTAACCACTGACCCTTTCCAACGCCCGCCAACAATCTCTTAAAACATCATCATTATTTTTTATCAAACAAAGGTTTTATCTTAATTTCTCTTTTATATGAATATCATAACTTTTAAATTAAACATAAGTTGTATTTTTTATAATTTGCAGATATATCCAAACAAAACATCTTGTTATAGCCCTTTTTAACCCTCACAGTTTAAATTAATTAAAAGAAATTTTAATTACTTACCTGTGTTAGAGAGGCTTTACCCGTTTAAACCCGGATAAACCCTTTCACTCCCGGGGCTCATCTATGGTAATTTAAACCAACAACCCTATATTGTATAATTACTTATAACAAGATTGTCATGTTGTATATAGAAACACATCTATAAATAATTATGCGCATGATTAATCTGTGTCATTGCATCACCATATGTAATGTACTTTGTACAAACTAAAGACAAATAAATAAAACTATGTAATAGATTAAGAGCTGAGTTAAAGCAAGATTGAAAAGTTCAAAAACGTCTACAATCCAACAACCCTGAAAAGGAATTCGGCAGCCCGTTGCCATCTGGTCCAAAGGATGCGGAATGCCGCAGACGTTTAAAGTCCAACTCCCCCCCCCCCCCTCCTCGGGAATGGTATATAAACCTCGGTTTTAGCCGAGCGCAGTTAGTCCGCAGTTAGTCCACAGTTAGTCCATAGTTAGTTAGTCAGCAGTCACCCCTTTCACCGTCGGCGTTAGTCCTTGTCGATCATAGCCAGGACCACCGTACAGCCATGTAAAACAGTAAGAATCCTTCTAACTCCATCTTGCTTAGCTCAACTCCTATCTGTTCATGGAACTTTCCTACTACAGCTGTGTCTCTTTGTTTTGTGTGTGTGGACATTCCCAAACTTTCCACTCTGCCTCGACCACGACTGCCTGTACTCTGTGAAAACTGTTAAAGGTCTTCCAAAGTGCAGAGAGGTACTGGAAAACTCTCCACGCCCTGACTGTTACCGCCTCTCGGTTACTACAGGTTTGACCCTCGGTTACCACATATATATATCTAAAGAGACAAGGATCGCCTCTCCCGTCAAAATAGACGTCAAAACTAGACGCCATCTATTGACCGTCGCCGAAAACTAGCGGCCTCGGGTCGGTGACAAAGCCAGTTTTAACATCTATTTTGACGGGAAAGGCGACCCTTGTCTCGTTAGATCAATATGCTCCCGGCAAAATTCCCATCTATATATATATATATTAAAAATAAAATAGGCATATCCTGACCAGAAGCACATGTATTTTAAAACGTGTTCGTGGATGGCTTTTCTTTATTTATCAAGAAAATGGGTTGGCCAAATATCAGGGAACAGGCTAAATCAATGTTGTGTAGTTGATTTCTGTTCCACCAGATGGCGCTCTGACATCTTAAAAGCCATGTGCTTCTGGTCAGGATATTCCTTTTTTATTTTTTCTATTATTTTTTTCACATATATATATGTCGTGAGAGAGAGAGATTCAACAATAACAATAAAACAATCGAATTATCCACACAACGAGAGAGAAAAACGCACATAAAATCAATTACAGAAAAGTAATCAAGCTAGATTAGAAATTGATTCTTCAAAAAAAAAAAAAAGGACGAAATACATCAATTCTTGACAAGATGACCGAATTTTCATTTTATACACAAAAAAATTGGAATCAAATGGAACAAATATTTTCAATAAACACACGGAGAAGGAACGTTTTTTTTTTAATAAGAGAAAAAAGAAGGATTTGTGGAATTATTGAAATTCAAAAAAATAATTTACATATATATTAAGTATTATACAAGTACAACTTTTTTCCAATAATTTTGATTTGAGATTTCGTATCTTTATTTAAGTCAGCCAATATATTTTGGAAGAAAAATAAAAGAATTTTCTAAAATATATAACCAACTTCTATATAGATAATACCGTAACAGAGTTTTCCATTGTAAAGTCCTGAGCTATCTCCTCCGAAGATTCTGAACTACACATAACGATCTATATACCAAAATTTTCGTTATTTTTTTCTTCGTATGATAGGCCTGTTTTTATTTTCCTAATGTTAACAGTTATTTTTATTTTTTAATTTAATCTATTTTACAATCGTAGATTTTTTGCATTTATCATCATTAATTCGTTTGTTTTGAAATGCGTTCTTTTGTCTTATTACTACAACCAATCGTGATGAAACTTTGGGAAGATGTTTAGTATACTACCGGGATGGTTTCTGGCTAATTACTCTTTAGAAATAACCTTTCGTTGCATTTTTATTTACGATAAAACGTAGATTCACTCGCAATCAGCGCCCCCTCGCGGTAGACATATGGCCTTAAATAGCCTCGCATGATCTTATTTGTAACGTTAAGCTTAGCTTATAGGTTAGGTACACAGCTTCGTACCCCCGCAACCTAGGTTCGAGGCTCAGCGTGGGTGTTTTTTTTTTTCATTTCTTTTATATTATTGTAGCAAATTATTAAAAATATTATTTTATTTAAAATGTAGGCTTTTTAAAATAAAAATTAACATACACAATTTTTTAATAATATTTGTAACAAACCTAGGTTCGAGGCTCAGCGTGGGTGTCTTTTTTTATTTTCGTTTCTTTTATATTATTGTAGAAAGGTCTGTTTTTACAGCATTATTATATTTTGATTGGTTTATTTTAAATATGTTTGTTATGAAGGCTCTATGTAATACTATTTAGAGCACATTTTACATTTTAAACACCTAAGCCCCCCTCTTTTTAATATTGTAGCAAAGTATTAAAAGTATTATTTTATTTTAGATGTTTGCCATGAAACTTTGGGAAGTTGTTTAGTATACTATCAGGACGATTTCTGGCGAATTATTTTAAAATAATATTTATAACAATAATTATAGCGAAATTAAGACATAGTGATTATATTCTGTGTTTGTGCATATATTAATATTTAACAGAAAATGTTAGAACGTTCTATTAGAATATCTCGAAAACAAAAAACAATACATATAAACGAGTTCACTGACATTTATTAATGCAGTGATTATGCAGGGATTCTCAATCCCGTAGGGCTTTAGATCGGCTAAAACATTTTTATCTTTATAAGTGAATATTAACTTTACTGTACTGAATAGTTTAGTATAATGTTAATTTAACATATTACAATTTAGCCACAGCAACGCGTGGCCGGGTTCGCTATTTATAATATATATTTTTGATTCATTTGATTATGATTATAATTTGTAAGTACTTTGTTATAGTTTTTCATTTAAATAGAGCTCAATTTTTGTGTATGTTTTCTATTTGCAGTATCTTTCCTAATGTCTTTGGCGACGTTTTTTTCTCATAAATAGGCTGAGGTTATATTATTTTTCGAATTGTAGATTGAATTATTACTTTTATTCTATAATAATTATCTTTTATAAGTGTTTGTTATAGTTTTTCATTTGAATTTAGCACAATTTTTGTATCTGGTTATCTTTTTTGGCGTCTTTTCATCTCTCTTTGGCATCTTTTTTTTCTCATTAATAAGACCTAATCCAAATAATTTAATAGTGTGTGACGTTTCAGCAACAGCATGAGACAAAAGAATAAATGAACTAAAGAATAAAATCTCATTTTTTCTTTTGTCTGATGATGGTGACATTTGGATTAGGTCTTTTTTTTTTTATTAATTTGTTATAGTTTTTCATTTGAATTTAGCTCCATTTTTGTGTCTTATTTAATAAATGAACTAAAGAATAAAATCTCATTTATTCTTTTGTCTGATTTTTGTGTCTGATTTTCTTTTTTACAGTATCTTTCATAATGCCTGATTTGATTACTTGATCTGTTATAGTTTTTCATTTAAATTTAGCTCCATTTTTGTGTCTGTCGTTTTTTTTTCTTCTCATAATTAGGCTGATGCTGTATTTGTGTACTCAATTGTTGCTTTTTGTGTCTGGTTTCTTTTTTGCAGTATTTTTTTGGAATCCTTTTTTTTTCATCAATTGTTTCCTCACATGCTTGGAATTTTCTTTTTATGCCTGTCCTGGCTTTCAGTTTTATAGTTTTCCTCTGCTTGGTTCTTATTTTACCTTTTTTTTTTCAGCGTCTTCTGTCATGCCTCGAAAAGGCCGTGGAAGACTCACTCC
This sequence comes from Cordylochernes scorpioides, assembly GCA_030710605.1. Classification (NCBI taxonomy): domain Eukaryota; kingdom Metazoa; phylum Arthropoda; class Arachnida; order Pseudoscorpiones; family Chernetidae; genus Cordylochernes; species Cordylochernes scorpioides. Next base: position 74,331,878 of record CP092879.1, on the reverse strand, counting down.
CCTAACAGCTAGGCGTGCTAATATGACTCGCCGCAGACACAAAACCCCAATTGCTATTTCTCTTGTTTACTTTTTTACCAATGCTTATAATTTTTCACCTGAAAGATTTTTTATTTTATTTGTTATTCAATAAATTATTATCACTTATTTTTGGTCTTCTTTTTACTTACTTATTTTACTGGGGGTTGGTGGAAGGATGGTCTAAGCCGTTGGTTTTCGACCGCTACGACCCGGGTTCGATTCCCGCATTGGGCACTTTTTTCTGAAAAATTAAAAAAAAAAATGCTCCAATGGCTTCCGATTCTTGCAAAAGTCCAACCCCACCAGCAAGCGCAAGTAATCAAACGGGGCTCTGGCACATTTGTAAATGCAAAGTCGAACTGCTTTTCACATGTTTAGACATGTGGTGTACTTACAGTTAAAGCAGTCGCCTACTCTACCCACCATGATTATCAAGGCCTGTACCACGTGTACTAGGGATAAGCAAAAAAAAAAATATTTTACTCATTGATCTATACATACAATTATTTGCATACAATTATTTACATACAAATATATGCATACAATTATATACATACACTTCTCTACATTTTTGCACTCTGCAGTCTAATATGTTGTTAATAATAGGGGTTTTAGACAAATATCAACTGTTGAAATTTGATTTTCCAAAATAGTTGAATTATCGAAAGTGTCGAATTAGTTTGTCATATGATAGGCCGTAGGTCGAGACATCCAAAAATGGTCGAATTATCGTGTGTTGAATTAATTAGATTATATTTTATATATAAATATATAGAATTGTTGTTTTTAATGAGGTCTTTTAAATGAATTTATTCCTTTAATATGTTGTCATATCTGCAATTTTTTTTCATTTCCAAAATATTTATTTACACTTTCACCAATGCCTATAGGATCTTTGCGATGGAACGGGTATGGTGTTCTAGCGCATGTGCTCTCATGTCCTTGAAGCACATATACTGACAGTACCCAAAGTTGAACACACTGTATAATGTCTGAAATATATGACTATAAAGAGGGCTCAAGGCCAAACCTTTGCTACAAGAGCCTGTGTTTACGCACAGACGACTTTATGTTTTTAATGAGGTCTTTTAAATGAATTTATTCCTTTAATATGTTGTCATATCTGCAATTTTTTTTCATTTCCAAAATATTTATTTACACTTTCACCAATGCCTATAGGATCTTTGCGATGGAACAGGTATGGTGTTCTAGCGCATGTGCTCTCATGTCCTTGAAGCACATATACTGACAGTACCCAAAGTTGAACACACTGTATAATGTCTGAAATATATGACTATAAAGAGGGCTCAAGGCCAAACCTTTGCTACAAGAGCCTGTGTTTACGCACAGACGACTTTATGTGACTTTTTCAAGTGTGCGAACTTTGGATAGCATACATGTAAAGTTGAACCCAAGTATATATAAAATGTAGTTTTTAATGAGGTCATTTAAATGAATTCCTATTATAAATCGTCTCCTCTGAAATATAGTTTGTAAATTTATATTCTGATTTATTTTATCCTTTTTTTTTCATTTCCAGAATATATATTTACACTTTTCACCAATGCCTAAAGTTTCTCACCTGAAAGAAAAAAAACTCCGCCTTTGCCGGTCCCAAGCCAGGATGAAAAAGGAGGAGGGGGAGCAGTAAGAAGCTCACTAAAAAAACCTGGGCTCAGCTGGCCCGGCTGATAGTACCTTGTAATGGCTCCTAATCCAGGGATACATTCTTTTGGAGCTAAGTCAGTGGCCTGCCACTGAGTAGTGCTCCCAGTCTTGATGACAAAGGCAGACGCATTCTACTTCACCCAATCGTGATGGTTGTTAATTTCAAGCTTTACAAGCTTGACTCTCTAATATGATTGAGTGAAGATAAGAAAGGAGAAAAAAATATTTTTTGTATTTTTTTTTTGGCAATAATCTATTTATTATCAATTAATTTGATTTTGGTCTTTATTTATTATTCCCCTGCTCTATACATACATTTTGTACATTTACAATTTTAGCCATTTTCTCTGTAATACCTTTTTAGCAGTGAAGTTATATTTGAGCAACTAACAATTGTTGAAATTTAAAATGGTCGAATTATCGATAGTGTTGAATTACAGTTTGTTATATGATAGGCTGTAGGTCAGGACAACAAAACATGGTCGAATTATCGAGGTTATATTGTATATATAAAACTAGAAATGTAGTTTTAATGAGGTCTTTTAAATATTTTCATTCCTTTTATATGTTGTCTTATCCGCGATATAGTAGCATTTTTTGCAATTTTATTTGCTGATTTGTCATTTTTTCACTCTAAATATATTTATTTAAACTCTTAAACTAATGCCTATAGTTTCTTTCCTGAAATTGCTTAGCAAACATGAGTTGGTTGTATTGTTATGCTTCGGATATATTTTAATCCTAAGCAGGGTCTTTACGAATGGTACACGTATGGTTACACAGTGCATGTGCTCTCATGTTCTTGAAGTAGTGTAGATGTGTTGTTTGCACTTTTATTTTCTGATTTGTAAGTTTTTTCTTCTTTTTTCATTTTAAATAATTTTTTAGGCATAGGAACCAATGCCTATAGTTTCTCACCTGCGGGCCCTTCGAGTAAACCCGGGGCGTTGCCCGGGTCACTCGGCTAGTTATAATATTATAAAATAACCACTACGACCCGGTTTCGATTCCCGCATTGGACACTTTTTTTCTGTTTAAAAAAAAATGCTCCAATGGCTCCCGATTCTTGCAAAAGTCCAACCCCACCAGCGAGTGCAAGTAACCAAACGGGGCTATGGCACATTTGTAAGTGCAAGTCGAACTGCTTTACACATGTCTAGACATGTGATGCGCTTACAGTAAAAAGCAGTCGCTAACTACCCACCATGATTATCATGGCCTGTACCACGTGTACTAGGGATAAGCAAAAAATAAAATAAAATAAATGAAGCTTCCAGGGTTAAGTTTCTTGTTCAACTTTTTTTTTTTATTTTCAAGCTTTCGGACTTGTCAGTCCTTCAACGTGATAATCCTGTTGAAGGACTGACAAGTCCGAAAGCTTGAAAATAAAAAGTTGAACAAGAAACTTAACCCTGGAAGCTTCATTTAATTTATAATATTATAAATCAGGGAAGAACGTTAATCAAGAGTTAAACATTATTATATAACTTGTAAAGTGATATACCTGCTGGTGATTATCTTTCGATTCGAAACAATGGCTTTCTGTAAACATACGTATGTATGTAAATATGTATTGCTATACAAATATACCTATCCCCCGATTTACGCGGTACTTGTTTTACACGTTTTCGCTTTTACACGGTTTTCCAAATAAGTTTTTTTTTTATCGCACTATACTAAATGCTACTGTGATTGAACACATGCGCTGTGTACACATCTCACGAGGAATCCCGAGCTTATGTGCTGACTTGCTGCACACGCGCACACTGTGTCTGTATTTATAATTTTTGAAAAATTTTAATTTTCGATTTACACTTTTTCTCAGGAACGTATCTACCCTGTAGACATATCCTGACCAGGAGCACATGTGCTTTTTAAGATGGCAAAGCGCCATCTAGTGGAACAGAAATCAACTAAACATTGATTTGGCCTGTTTCCTGATATTTGGACAACCCATTTTATTGATAAATCAAGAAAAGCTATCCACTCGTGTGCTCCTGGTCAGGATATGCCTTCCTTATTTTTAATATCAACACTTTGACCTTTTTATTTATTTTTTAAAAATTATTTTTCACATATAAAGTATAAAAGTATATTAGATGGTTTATCGCCCAACAAGCTTGGAAGACGTCTGGTGGCTCACCTGGGGCACGCGACCTGCTACGTGCTTCACGGCAAAATACCTCGAAAAAGATGGAAGATTGGTCCATCGAAATATCGGATTAATAAATAATCTTATTACAATCCAAAATAAGACTTATTTTCACATATAAAGTATGAAATGTCATGCTATATTTGTTTCTTATTGTACACACTAAAAACAACACGTAAGCTGACAAAGCGCATCGTTACATACGCATCATTTACATACCTTTTTGTATAATTTTGTTAATTATTGTAACCCCTGCAAACTAAGTACAGTATAGCTAGAAAATCTCCCAAGAAAGAAATCTGTCCACCTCAGTAATTCCACTGACATTTTAAATCAAACCAAGAAGATGTCAGCCCGGGTGACTTCTGTACGTGGTGGCTCCAGGAACCTACTGGGTTAACTACATTGTAAATTAATAATAATAATAATAATAATTACAACAAAGCAATAACGCGCCATCTATACACATAAAATGAAAGGATTTAAAAGCACGAATGTTTCTTTTATACATAATAAAAACTTTTACTGCGCTTACTGCGATGAAAAATATATTGGGAGGGCTTGGCTCATCAGTGGTGAACCCTCCCAGCGGTTTCGCCAATTTAATCCACCAGACCCCTTCTCAGAGCTCTAATACTGTATTGGACTATTCTGCTTATATACGCAGCACTGAGGGATGGAATCTCATAAATGGTTTTCAAGAAAACTATGGACATAAGCTTATAGGACAGTTTTCAAAATGAATCGATGACATCTGACAAAATTGTTTCACTCTAGCAACTCAACAATTAAACTTTCCTCTTTTGAAGTAATGCATTTATTGTCAATTAGAGATCGCGTGTTATTTTTCAAAATTGCATTAAGTTCTATTTTTTCAAACTTCCATTTAATGTGAAAATTGGGAGATAATCAAATTTTAAAAGCCATTAGAGAATTTGATTAACTATTTTTGTGTATAGATGGAAATTTTGCAGGGAGGAAATTGATCTAAAGAGACAAGGGTCGCCTTTCCCGTCAAAATAGACGTCTAAAACCAGAGGCCATCTATCTATAGCCATCTTATTTTTGTGTAGTTTGTACCTATTTAAATAGTCAAAATACGCTATAATTCAAAGAGTTTATTTAAAAATTACAGAATATTTGCAATATAGTCTGCTTGAATAAAATGATGTATTTGAATATTAATTTGTGTCATTTATTAATGTGAGTATATGACGCTGATGCTTTGGAAAAATACAAGATAATTCAACAAAAATAAGATCAAATATACGAAATAAACTATGACAGAATAATTACAAAAACAATAACAAGACTCAGAATGAAACGCTACAAAGGAATGACAATACATCCAGATGGCACAAGAACCTATAGGACATGTAACAACTGTCCTGGTGTGGAACTAACACCTACCCATATATTCTCATGTCCAGCAATGACTGCAGCCTTGCAGAAAATTAACATGGACCCAGAACAACAGCTTTGCACACACAATATATAGGACATTGCTGTGATAGAGATGTATGGAGACATCTGAGGCTTTTCATTGGACACGACAACAACAACAGAAAATTGACATGGACCAAGAACAGCAGCTTTACACACCCAAGATAGAGAACATTGCGACTGCTGTAATAAAGATATATGGAGACATCTGAGGCTCTTCATTGGACACAACAACAACAACAAATATTAATTTATTATTTTTCACACATCTCATTCACCGCTACTATTGCATCCTTTTAGGGCTCTGATGGGGTTTCAACAAAATATCTCTTCCCTGTCTCAATGGACAAAAGAAAGTTGCACCTTTTACCATATATATCGGGATTCAGACAATAACTCTGAAAGATATTACAGTGACCTTTATTGAAGACACACGAGATAAAACCAGGTGTAAACAAAATTGCCTCCGTTTCAAAAAAAAAATATATATATATATATATGGTAATTTAAACCAACAACCCCATATTGTATATAACTTGTAATAGGATTTTGATGTTGTATAATGGAAACCCGTCTGTGAATGATTATACGTATTGTTGACATGTGTCTTTGCATCATCAAATGTAATGTAATTTGTACAAAGTGGATAAATAAATAAAATCTGTAATAGATTTAAGAGTTGAGCTAAGCAAGAGATGGAAGTCATAACGTCAAGGTCGAGATAGATTTAGGATGCCCACAACAAGACCACCCACACTTCACATGTGGTGGAATGCAGGGCCCCTCTCACACCTGGTAACAGGTAAAGGCCCCCTTTTTCTCAGAAACGGCCCCTGTCACATAAGGCCCCCCCCCGTCTTTAACCTATAAATACAATAACTTTACAGTGACTTGACAGTTTAGTTCACCCTTAGCGCCAGCTCACGTCGGTTGTCACCAAGGTCCTCCTCATTCATCATGTAGACTAGTAAGAGACTTCTATGTCTCCATCTTGCGCTCCTAGCTCAACTTTTATCAGTTAACGGAACTTTCTTAGTGCAATTGTGTCTTCGTTTTTTGTGTGGACATCCCAAACTTTCCACTCTGCCTCGACCACGACTGCCTGTATTTTGTGAGAACTTTTAAAGGTCTTCCAAGGTGCAGAGAGGTACTGGAAAACTCTACACAAGGCTTACCAGAACTTCAACTTATTTCAGTAGTCGACATCAAACTCAACAAATCATTACAGTGAGTCGACACGATCTCTTATTACAGTGAGTCGACAGGATTCTACAAGAATCAACAGGATCTCTTCACATTATTACATTAATCGACAAGATCTCTCTTATTTCATATATATATAGACGACTGGCGACATCAAAGACTTTCTCCATCCTTAAATATTATCCATGAGTGTATATATATAAATATATTCTAAATATGAAATTTCTTATATAAATTGCATATTGGAACTCTATTTATTTAAGCGGCAACTTTATGGACCAACTATCAGCTCGACGGTGGCAGAATTGCGAACTAAAATTGGCTTCATATTTATAACGTCCCAGCGAGGTCACGTGGGTGGGACTGGTAATGATTAATAAAGGGAACAAAATGACCCAAGACTATAATTTCCTTTTAAACGGACTTAAATTATTTGATGCCTATTTTAGTTCCCATTTCTGCCACTCGAGCGCCACCGTCGAGCTGATAGTTGGTCCATAAAACATCGTGTAAATAGAGTATTTTTTCCAATCTCTCAAATATCATTATATCGATTTTTTACTGTATTTCTTTTTATATGTGTGTGTGAAAAACAATAAAAAATATGAAAAAGGGTCAGGTGTTGATAATAAAAAAAAGAGGCATATCCTGACCACGAGCACATGTGCTTTTTAGATGGCAGAGCGCCATCTAGTGGAACAGAAATCAACTAAACATTGATTTAACCTGTTCCCTGATATTTGGCCAACCTAATTTCTTGATAAATCAAGAAAAGCCATCCACGAACGTGTTTCGCGCTGTTGGCGCTCGTCAGCATGGAGTAGGCTGTACCACCGCGACCAAATTAAGGCCAAATTTGTGTAAATACGCTCAAACTGAAATATTTCTTCAAATTAAAAATACTTCGGCCAATAAATATTTTTTAATTATTTTTTATGGTAAATATTAATATAAAAAAAAATCATAATAAAAGGGTCAGGTGTTGATATTAAAAATAATGAAAGCATATCCTGACCAGTAGCACATGTGCTTATATATATATATATGTTATAAATAAAAATGAATAGATTTTCTGCTTGATTTTAGATCATGTTGAAGATTGTGGTAATGCAGTCGTGGTAACAGAATGATATTATAGAAAATAGTTTTGATCATTGATTTCTTTATTTGAGATGAGGAATATATAAAAGAACATAATTTGATAAAAAGTAATGCCTGGCTTAAGGCGAGTAGAATAAGGAAAACAAAAGATTATTTACATAATGTACAAAAGTTTTGAGCCGGCCAACGGGGAACAACAACAATGAGTTTTTATAGGGTAAGCGTGACCTCTGGCGGTCGATTTAACAGAGTATTTGTATCAATGAAATATAATTTTAAATAAAATGATATTTTAATATAACATTTATAATTTTATATTCAACTAGCGGATGTGTACCCGGCTTCGCCCGGGTTTTATCCGAGTGAAAGTTTGCCTAACGAATATTATTGATAATAATATTCGGGAACACACAGAATATTATAATAATAATGATAATTATATTCGTTACGTCATATATTTATATAATATAGCGGATGTACCCGGCTTCGCCCAGGTTTTTCTCGAGGGAATGTTTGTAGTCTAGTAATAAGAAAATATACTACACCTAAAAACTATCAGAGAAAAGAGAAACCACGGAAGGTGAACAGAAAAATGCTTACAATGGATGTATATGTTTACGATATCAAGTTAAATAAAAACAAAGATAAAATTTGCATATGTTGGTCACTATAAATTTGTATATTTGTTAGGCGAAATTAGAAACATGATAAAACAATTGGGTATTTAAAAACAAATGTAGAAATAAAAGTTGAAGTATAATAAACAATGTTAAAGATTAGTTTTAATTATTAATCAAGATTGTGTGTGAATATGTGAGAAAGATGTAATATCGTTGTTGTTTTCTTGGCCGACTGTTTTACATATGGTGTTATCTTAAAATTGCTTGTTTTGAATATTTTTTAGATTGAGATTATTAGCTAGTATGTAAAAAAATTAACTCTGTTGAAATTTAATTTTGTATTTATATATAAATAAAATTAACTCTGTTGATTTTTTTTGTATTTAATCGATAACAGCGAAGTTACGCATGTTAATGTTAGGAAATATATTTTGATGTTAAGCAAAACCTGCTCCATCTCGTTTTACATAAATGTTGAAAATTTGGTTGAAATTGATGCATTGTAACGAAAGTTTTTAGTGATGTCCACTTATGAAATTTCCATTTTATTAATATAGATGTCATAATTTGTATAATACCCAAAATGTATAATTTATTTTCACCATAATTATTATGTTAAATTGTTAATACAGATTTATCCATGTATAAATCTGTATAAAATAAATCTGGCAGCCAGCGCGCGCGGACGAAGGCCACGCCTCCACCGCGTGCGCGCGCGGGCTCACGAGTGTCGAACAAGCTCTCTTTTGACGCATACATGCACAACGGTCGCGCCCTTCCATTCGACCACGGCAGCTACGACATTTATAATTTTATATTCAATATAAAACTATGGTCAAAAATGTAGAATGTTCCAGAACCTTCCAAGTTCATCACGGTGGAACTCAGGAAGTCCAGTATCAAGGATTGTCTAGGGATCAGCATCATTCAGAAGATGTAAGTTTTTGTTTATATTCTCTTAAAATTCTATTTACTAAATAAACGTTTTTTTGGTTAAGTTTTGTATCACATCTTGTAAATAAAGTGATTGAAAATGTTTTATATTTAGGTATTCCGGTTTTATTTTAAGGTACCTTTTATATTAAAGTTTTTTTTAAGCTTTATAAAAATAAATGTCGCCTCTCCCGTCAAAATAGACGTTAAAACTAAGCACAATCTATTGATCGTCTACCTAAACTAGCGGATTCAGGTCGGTAACAAAGCCACAACACCAGCTTTGGAAAACTGAGAAGGGTCCATCTAGAGACCATGGTTTCGGGCTAATGGCCCTCGTATATATTGGCCATAGATTTGGCCTAGTCACTCTACCATCTAAACACCTCTTTGGCGGATTGTGAAGATTGCATTTGATCCCTTATAAATCTCATGGAATAAAGTTCGCCTTAGACTGATGAGGGCCATTAGCCCGAAACCATGGTCTCTAAGGTTGACGTTTGCCAGTTTCAATTTCTCATTATACCAAAGCTGGTGTCGTAACATTGTCACCGACCTGAAATCCGCTAGTTTACCGAGACGGGCAATAAAAGGCGCCTAGTTTTAGCGTCTATTTTGACGGGAGAGGTTTATGATTATAGATCAATTTCCTCCCGGAAAAATCTCCATATATTTTTTAAAGCTTTTTGGAGCAAATATAACTCAAACTTCAGCTTTAACATAGTTCTAATATTCACCACTTATATTGAGTTCATGGTTTGACTATGCACATAGACTATTTGAATAATTGTTCATAAAGTATTGATTATAACACAGGAAAACGATATGGTGTGTGTTACAGTAATGGTAGAGGTGTGTTCGTCACCTACGTCGTAAGTATCTTGTATCTTGTGTTTAATATATTATATACAGATAAAAGTATTTTAAAAAAATTTCTAACATACTTAGCGCAACTGCACTTACACCCATAGCGAAAACTTTAGGAAGTTGTACCTTTTAGCATGTTTATCGGGATTCAGATAATAACTCTGAAATATACACTCATAGACAAAACTTAAGGAAGTTGTACCTTTTAGCATGTATATCGGGATTCAGATAATAACTCTGAAATATACACTCATAGACGAAACTTAAGGAAGTTGTACATTTTAGCATGTATATCGGGATTCAGACAATAACTCTGAAATATACACTCATAGACGAAACTTAAGGAAGTTGTACCTTTTAGCATGTATATAGGGATTCAGATAATAACTCTGAAATATACACTCATAGACAAAACTTAAGGAAGTTGTACCTTTTAGCATGTATATCGGGATTCAGATATTAACTCTGAAATATACACTCATAGACGAAACTTAAGGAAGTTGTACCTTTTAGCATGTATATCGGGATTCAGATAATAACTCTGAAATATACACTCATAGACAAAACTTAAGGAAGTTGTACCTTTTAGCATGTATATCGGGATTCAGATAATAACTCTGAAATATACACTCATAGACAAAACTTAAAGAAGTTGTACCTTCCAGCATGTATATCGGGATTCAGATAATAACTCTGAAATATACACTCATATACAAAACTTAAGGAAGTTGTACCTTTTAGCATGTATATCGGGATTCAGACAATAACTCTGAAATATACACTCATAGACAAAACTTTAGGAAGTTGTACCTTTTAGCATGTATATCGGGATTCAGACAATAACTCTGAAATATACACTCATAGACAAAACTTTAGGAAGTTGTACCTTTTAGCATGTATATCGGGATTCAGACAATAACTCTGAAAGATAATACAGTGACTTTTATTGAAGACACACAAGATAACCAAGTGTGAACAAAATTGCCTCTGTTTCCATCAAAAAAAAAAAAAACAGATGACCGACGACATCAAAATATAAAACTGGCTTAAGTTTTGTCCATAAGACTGAGTACATGTTTTAGGAGAAGGAAAAGAAAGCGTATATACAAAGAAAGCGTATATCTGGATCGATATGAGAAAAAAAAATGACAAAGAATATTTCGAAAAATCCTCTTTCTAAGTTTATTGATTGTTACAAACTGTTTAAAAGGTTTACGCGAGGCATATAGTTTGTAAACAAGGTTTATTAATCAACATATTCTAATTAAAGCTATCTCATAGATCTCTATGCCTTCTCCTTTAATCTTCCTATATTTAATGGATCGTATATAAACTTACATGTGAAAAATAGTACAAAAGTGAACTTTTGTACTTGGATCAGGTAGATAAATAAAGAATAAAGGCATTTCCTGATTGTGTAACTGAATGGCTTGTGCCATCTATCGGATAAATATTATATATATTTTATTATTTATAATAAATTCTGGAATAATTTAAAAAATCAACGATTAGTTTATATTTATTCCGATAGATGGCACAAGCCATCAGTAACTTTCAGTTGTACGATCAGGAAATGTCTTTATTCTTAATAAACTTACACGTGTTATATTTGACCATTCTTTTTAGTCAACATACAAGATGTCCTAGCTAGCCATGATATTCATGGGGGATAGTTATATTTCCTAGTCGTTTATTCTAAGTCCTTCCAGTACTGGAGATTTTCACTGATGGACTGACTATCTTGTCTTCTTATTTCTTCTATGGTCATTTCTCATCTAATCTGTTTACTTCTAAGTTTTCTATCTGGAGAAGGACTCAGCCATTAGGGTTCATCATTGATGAGCCAGGCCCTCTCAATATTTTTCATAAATAAGGAGACAGAAGGAATAGCGTTTAAAAACTATACATATTGAAGTAATAATTCCTTCACCAAACTTTAAGAATGAAATACTTTATGAGGAAAGAGTTTCTTTATTACACAAAATTAAATCACAAGCTTTCGGGCATAATCACCCTTCTACTGGTGTAAAACGAGACAAAATATTAGTGGCATTCAGCTATATATATATATACAAAAGGTAAGAAAACAAGACAGATATGTAAAATTGTGCCAGAGAAAATTAACATAATATTGGAGGATCATTCACAAAAGTTAAGCATGGCAAGTAAATAAACGCATAATACATTCAATACATGGCCACCACAGAAACTAAGTACGAACAACGACTGTTAAACGAAATAAAACAAAATAAAATAGAAATAAAATAAAATAAAATAACCAAAACTGTCATTGACGTGTAAAAGTATAAGTATGTTATGAAACCTAATCTTTCAGGTAGGAGGTTCCAGTACTAAATTATCATATATTTCAGGAAGATCTATTGCTCTATTGATGCTTTTAAATTTTTTGGTGAGTATAGCTTCCAGGACCAATCGCTGGTGTTTGTTCTTAATCTCATGATAATGGGCCGAGGGGTTATAGATATTGAATGTGTGGCCTGTGTCCCGTATGTGTTGGTAAACTAGAGAGCGGGGATCTTTCCTTTTTACCGATCTATCATGCTCCACCATTCTGGTCTTCACCATTCTCCCAGTCTCTCCGACATACTTGGCATCACATTGCTCACATGATATGGAGTAAATGGCATTGTGGGTGTTAAGGGGATCAGAGTTCATACGAAACTATATTAGCATCCCTTAACAGTTACAATGAGGATATGTCGTTTACCATAGAAATAGCTCAAGGGGGTGTAATACCATTCCTTGATGTTCTAATAATTCAAACTCCAAACTCTTACCACACTACCGTATATTACAAAAAAGATTTCCTCCCCAACTACACGCATTACACTTCCTGTTGTCCCAATTCCCAAAAAATCAGTATTATAAAAACTTTATCTAAGCGTATACACACCCATTGTTCCCTTCCATCTTTCCAGGCAATAGAGAAACAGAACATAATCAAGAATCTCAACTCTGCAGGCTATCCGACATCCTTTGTTTGCAAACATTTTTATGTTTTCCCAGGAATAAGAAATACTGCTCAATACCGGTCCACCTGTTTTATTCCATACTCTTACAAATCGGCGGCCATAGCACGAATTCTGAATAGAAATGGTGTAAACACATATTTCTCCAACACACTCAGTCTGGCAACCAAACTAAAACAGACAATAGCAAGAAGTAGTGTAACCATTGATTCCCTTAACACCCACAATGCCATTTACTCCATATCATGTGAGCAATGTGATGCCAAGTATGTCGGAGAGACTGGGAGAATGGTGAAGACCAGAATGGTGGAGCATGATAGATCGGTAAAAAGGAAAGATCCCCGCTCTCTAGTTTACCAACACATACGGGACACAGGCCACACATTCAATATCTATAACCCCTCGGCCCATTATCATGAGATTAAGAACAAACACCAGCGATTGGTCCTGGAAGCTATACTCACCAAAAAATTTAAAAGCATCAATAGAGCAATAGATCTTCCTGAAATATATGATAATTTAGTACTGGAACCTCCTACCTGAAAGATTAGGTTTCATAACATACTTATACTTTTACACGTCAATGACAGTTTTGGTTATTTTATTTTATTTTATTTCTATTTTATTTTGTTTTATTTCGTTTAACAGTCGTTGTTCGTACTTAGTTTCTGTGGTGGCCATGTATTGAATGTATTATGCGTTTATTTACTTGCCTTGCTTAACTTTTGTGAATGATCCTCCAATATTATGTTAATTTTCTCTGGCACAATTTTACATATCTGTCTTATTTTCTTACCTTTTGTATATATATATATAGCTGAATGCCACTAATATTTTGTCTCGTTTTACACCAGTAGAAGGGTGATTATGCCCGAAAGCTTGTGATTTAATTTTGTGTAATAAAGAAACTCTTTCCTCATAAAGTATTTCATTCTTAAACTATACATATTTTTCACAATGGGAGTTTGATAATATTTTAAGATTTTAAATTTGAATTTCAAATTATCAGTTGTAAATATTCACGTCTATATTTGTAGATATTTCTTATAGTTGATTATGTTTCAATTAAACCCGTTGAAGAATGATTATCACTTGAAAACTTGTATTTTAGAATAAAAAAGAAACTCATTGTGAGGAAATATTGTAGATTTTGAATGCTTTTCACAAATTTATCTTGAATCGTGAATAGGGGTCAGTAATATTATATGGATTATATGGCTATGGACTACAAAATGGTAGTTTTTTTAATAGTCGTGGAAAAGATCATCTCCAGAAAGGATGTTCCCCTGTGTTAAAAGACCATTGATGGTGATTCTCCGGATTTGACCGTTGTTGACAGGTTCTACCCCAATTTACATAATCGAGTTTTGAATCCCCAGTTCTCTAAGTAGAAGATATGTATAGATAAGAATAAAAAGAAAGACATACCGCTTGTCGAATTATCGATATCAATAAAAAATCGCTTTGGATCCAAAATATATCTCTTCTAAAAGAGAAATGTAAATCGAGTAAGTGTCAATATTTTTTAGAAAAAAACAAACAAAACACAAATCTATGTAAACATTAGAATACCATTAAAACAATAATAAACAATAAGAGGAGCTTCTTGTGTATATTGTTTATTATTGTTTTAATGATCGTTTTAAAGAGTTTAATTTCTACAATTAGAATACCATTTTGTGTAACGACATATAAAGTATCGGTAGTGACTCCACAATTTTGGTCGGCTGAGCCATTCTGCTGCTCGAGTTGTGATTGGCTTTAAAATTCCTGTCAGACGAAAAGATCTATCCCGGATTCTCGGAGAATGCAAACATTCTTTTGGCACAAAAAAAAATCCAATTCTTTTGGGGGGATTTATTGTCGATTTGTGATGGAAATATTTTGTTACCCTGAATATACTCTTTTGTGGTTTTTTATTATTTTTCTCAAATATATATTTTATTTTTTTATTTAAAAATAATTGTGTAATAGCTTACTTAGTTACTAATTATTTATATACCACACGTTTACGTATTTGAAATGTAGAATTATTATGGTTACAACATAAATATATATATATTTTTAATAGAGCAATCCATAAATAGATCTTTAATTAAAAAGGCATGTATTGGATCAAAATATATGTAATATGTAAAATATATATATGTCATAATATATACTCTTCCAGGAATAATAAAGCAACCCTAGAGCCAGCCCAGAGAGAGACGGGATGTAAAGTCCGGTCATTTAAGACACCAGCGACATTCCAAGGGGCGACCAGAGGGGCCCGTGAGTTCTCGGGACTATTAAGACAGTTGAGGATTGTATGCGACACGAACGGCCGCCCGGCTGTTGCCGGGCCCGGCGCTCTCCCTCTCTCTCTCTGGTTGCCTGGGTTCATCTTCCAACTTGTGGTGTGATTATTTCTCTTTCCCCACCTTATTATTATATTATCACATATATATATATCAAAATATATATAACATATCAAAAAATAATGTTATAATACCTTGAAAAAGGTTGGTGTTCAGCCAACTAAAATATTGGTAAAATAAATTATATTTTGATCCAATATATGCCTTTTTAATATATTGAATATAATACTATTATTAATTATATTTCTTAATATCAAAACGTGCTTTTTTTTATTGTAACTTTAGGGTGGAGGGAAGGTTGGAATTATTATTAAAGTGGATTCTCTCTATAATTTAATCATATTCACTGATTTATACTCGTCATTTACTAATTCCAAAAATAAACACGCAAAAAATACATTTTTCAAAATGAAAAAACGATAGAAAAAATAAAAGATAAGTGTTGATATTAAAAATAAAGAATTCATTAGTTTAGTTTATTTTTGCTCCACTAGATGGCGCTCTGCCATCTTAAAAGCACATGTGCTCGTGGTCAGGAAATGCCTTCTTTATTTTTTATTTTTCTAAATATATTTATCAGATTTTTTTTCTCCCAAAGATCATGCAAAAACAATTTATATATGTGGTAATATATCCTGTCGACTTTCAATATATGTGGTAATATATCCTGTCGACTTTCAATATAGCTGTGATATTATGCTATGTCGACTTTCATTATAGCTGTGGTAATATGCTATGCTGGGAAACCTTACTCTTGAGATTGAAGATTGTTGAAGTGATGGCGCAGTCGTGATGGCTGAGTAAGAAAGGATTACACACAAGGGAAATAAGCCAGAACACTTCATGGGTTGAAATAAAAGGCAACTGGTTTGGAGGAAAGAAAGACTTGAGAAGGCGGAGCGGGTTTTGATTGTTAATTATCTGATCACATGGTGGTGATTGGACTTAGCTATGGGATGAGCAGAGGGAGAGAGGTCTAGAGCAGATGTCACCTCGGTGGGGGCGAGTCTAAGACTGACAATTCTTGCTTCTCGATTTAACACCAAGACTTATCTTCTTTCCCATTGGTCGAAAGATGTCACATGACCGTTTTCTATTGGTTGACCTATTTAGGTACTGCCTCCTAATTGGTCCTTACTGAGGTCTTTGTCGGAAGGCACGCCCGATCTTGTCAGGAAGTATTGGGTGTTAGTTCGACTCTTATAACTTCCGTGGTTATCAGATACGTCCGGTCCTGCTCCGGAAATATTGGGCGTCTCTCAACTTTTATAACTTCTGCGGTCACCAGATACGTCCGGCCCTGTCAGGAAGTATTGACTGTACAAGTTATTAATAATTGTGCCCGCTTTAAGCCTACTTCCTATGTCTTGCTGCTACTTTCTGTCCTCCAGTTACCTTATTCTTTATTAAATCTTTGAAAATCATACATTGTACATGCATAGTGGGTCGGGGGTGCATACAATTATATACAAATTATGACAGATGCGCCCCCTACATGTGAAGAATTCAAGAAGGGGTTAGCCTGAGAGAATTCTGTAAAGTAAAAAATAATTTTGTGGGAAAATTAGTTGTGGGTATTGAGAGGTTATATACAAGCATTGGTGGTGATATAAGAAGTAAAATAGAATGGTGTTGATGATATAGGTTGAGTATAATTAATAGAAATCAAAAAAAAAATTAATTGTAAGAAATCAAAATGAATGCTATGGTACATAGTGGATTAAAAAGAAAAGAAAATGCGCCTAACTAATTTCTACTCGAAATTGGAAATAAAAACGAGGGAGTTCTATTAGGGCTTTTGAGAAATCAAAAAATAAAAATAAAAAGTTGGAAGAAATCAAAGTAAATGCTTGGTTGCATGGTGAAAAAAAAATGCTTTGTTGCATGGTGAAAAAAAAAAGAAAAGTGCTTGTTGCATGGTAAAAAAGAAATGCCTAATTATATTTTACTCGAAATTGGGAATGGAAATCGAGGGATTTTTATTAGGTCTTTTGAGAAATCAAAAAATAAAAATTAAAAGTTGGAAGAAATCAAAGTGAATGCTTGATGCATGGTGAGAAAAAAAAAGGAAAAATGCCTAACCATATTCTACTCGAAATTGGAAATGGAAATCGAGGGAATTTTATTAGGGCTTTTGAGAAATCAAAAATAATATAAAAGTTGGAAGAAATCAAAGTGAATGCTTGGTGCATGGTGAGAAAAAGGAAAAATGCCTAACTATACTCTACTCGAAATTGGGAATGGAAATCGAGGGAGTACTATTAGGTCTTTTGAGAAATCAAAAATAAAAATAAAAAGTTGGAAGAAATCAAAGTGAATGCTTGATGCATGGTGAGAAAAAAGAAAAAAAAAAGAGAATGTTTTGGTAAATCAAAATAAAATATAATATCTAATTTTAAAAGAAAACCAATGAGTTTTCGATGATTTGAAACTATGATAATATAAACTAAGTGGTAAATATAATGATAATTAATGATTAAAAGTGATAATAAGTTGAATAAATTGCTAAATTGATTAAATATTTAAATTTTAATTGAGAGAAAATAATGAAAATGATTAATATGAACAATAAGGTATATTGGTTTGAACCCTTTTGTATCTACATGCCCTGATCTAAATGTATTGATTGCTCCATTATGCCCTATAAATTTTTGTCTCATCTGTAGCGACACTTAGGTGAAAACGTGATCCTAGCCCGCAAGTGCGCGTTTATGCTATGTGTACAGGAGACATGGAAATCTATATAACCTTTGTGTATAATTTTTTGTCTTTGTGTGTGTTGTGAAAAATGTTAGAAGTCTGTAAAGTAATTATGATTAATTATAATAGGAATATGAACTCATTTAAATGTGTGTGACGCCTTGTGCGTGCGGAATTGTATTGTAAAAAATCGATACGCAGGCTCGAATTGGAATCTAAAATCGGTGGCATAAAGAAGTGGGATGATATGGAGAAATTTGAGGCAGGGGAAAAGCGGTGTCCTATTTTTATGTGTTGGCCGGAAATGAGGGGTGGTAATTGGATCCGGACTGGGGCGTGCCGAGGAAGTACGCTCCCTTTTTTGTATTTGCTGTCTTACTCGAATTTTATGACCTCGCGGGACTACGTCCTTGTCGCGGCGTCTCAAAATTCTCACTTCCTTCCGCTTATTTGTTTTTTGGGTGCGACTCGGATCTTGTTACTTCCAGTTACCTCTATTTCCTCGGAGTTTATTTAGATTTTCTGCAAAAATGTTTCCTAAAATTATGAGAAGTTTTATAAATGCTTGTCCACAATGAAAAACTGCCTCTTGTAGTTCGAAAATTTTATGAGAGGGCATGGTATAGATAAACAAATAACTAAGAAATAAAACTGGGATATATTTGTATGGTAGAACTAACAAACAAAGGATAAAAATCAGATGAAAGATAGGGTATTGCCCCATGTTCTTCCATATTTTTGTAAATGGGGATTTTGAAATATTTGCTTGAACCTTATTAATTGTAGAATTTAAATGATTGGTAGGTTCGCAGTTCTCCTGTTTGATCGTCAATGGTTTTATTAGAGATATGTCGGCGGTAATTGGTTTAAGTGGAGATATGTGATCGTTTCTCTGACGTGGGTGGTGTAATTTTGGCATTGTTTGTGTTGTGTGTACGCTGTGCTTCATGTACGAATTTTGTTTTGCTTTGGGGCCTGTGTCGGTATTTTTACGTGAAGGTTGGTTGGATTCATCGATTCTTCTAGCGAATCGGCAGGTGGGGCAGGTTTTTACCTGTTTTGCGATGTCTTGTGTCATGTTCTGCCAATAATATTGTGACGAGATGAGTCTCGTCATCTTGGAGATGTTTGGATGGTGGTGTTGTGTGTGTACGGACTTAAGAAGTCTGGCTGTAAGTGAGCTTGGGACTATAGTTTTAAGTACTCCTTTTCGGGAGACGGCGCGCAGTTCATTGTGATCCATAGTCACGCGAGATTTTCCCGGTGGAGAAGACTGTTGGCTCTTTATGAGTGGCGCATCTAGAAAGCCACAAAATGGGATACGAGTTACAACGCCCGTTTCATATTGTTGTACTCCATTTATGCTACGGACCTCATATTCGTATCTTGACAGTCTTAACCTCCATCGAAACAATCTGCCTGACGGGGCTTTGACCTCTTTCAACCACTGCAATGCAGGATGGTCAGAAAGTATTGTAAACTTTCTGCCCATTAGACAGGCGCGGAAGTTATCCACACTTTCCACAATGGCTAGGCATTGTAGTTCCAAGTCTGAATAATTTCGCTCGTGACCACGCAGAGAGCGGCTGAAATGTTGAACTGGGTATGTCTTCCCATCAGGGTAGACTTGTTTAAGAATGCCTGCAATGCCGAATGTTGAGGTGTTACAGTACACCTGGCATGGCAGACCTTCTTGGTAAAGGTATAATGTGGGGTGTGTGGTAAGGCTTTCTTTCAGGTTAGTGAACGCTTTCTGGCATTCGTCACTCCAGACCCACATGACATCCTTTTTTAGAAGGTTGACAAGTGGCGTCCGCAAGCGGGCGTGGTCCGGAATGAACTCTTTATAGGCGTTCACAGCTTTTAGGAAAGATCGCAATGTTTTTCGATTGTGTGGTTGTTTGGTGGCGTGAATTTTTTCTATGTTTTGTGTAGACGGGATGATTGTATTATTCTTGACGGTTGTGCATGCGCTTGTTGGTTGTTGTCGTCTTTTGGCGCGCGTGTTGCGTTTGTTGTGCGGGTTGTGCGTGTTTGTTGCGTGATGACGTATGGGTGCGTGTATGTTGTGAGGTACATTTGCGTGATTATGGCGTGGCGACGTATGGTCATGTATGGATTTTGTGTGGTAAGTGGGTGAGCTGTGTCGGTGTACGGACACTTTTTTGGGCATTATTGGAATTGTAGGTTGAAGTCGTGGTGGCTTTATATGTTGTGGGCATGAAAAGTTGCGTGGTGTGAGATTAGAATGGTGGCATGTAAATATTTGGGGTTTGGGCAATGAATGCAGGCAAGGGTTTCCATGTGTGAAAGCTTTGTGTGCTGTACGAGCCCTTTGGGACAGGTTTTGGTCTAGCCCGTGCTTGCATTCATTTGGTACATGTTTAGATACATGGTTAAAGGGGTAGGTAGGGTTAGATAAGAGTTCAAAGTCAATTCTTGACGCCATAGGAGGGGTGCCTACCTTAGTCTCGAAAGTTCGGCTCGGCTGGGACGTCTTGGCTTGGGATGGTTGGCTTGGGGCTCGGGACTGCTCGCACCGTCCGCGAAATTGGAGTGAAGTCCGGTACTGGAATGTCGTTTCGGGACCGTTTGCACTGTCCCGGTTCGCGCGGATTATTTTCGGGTGTGGTGTACGGGTATGGCATGGCGGTGGATGACTCCTCGGTGGTCGGTGTCCGGCCTCGGTGACACTTGCCTGGGGTGGTGGCACGTGCGTCGGCTGCCGCGCTCATCTCGCCTTTCGGTCGGCGGGGGGTGTGGGCTGCTCCGGGGGTGGCGCTACGGAACGTCGTCTGTAGTTGAGTGGACCTTGCTCCTTGAAGTGCGGCGGTCAACTGCAAAATTATTGTCGCCAGGGTGTGTTTTGTCGCTTCGTTCGTTGCCAGCTTCTTTCCGCTCGTTGCCAGTTTCTTCCCTCTGGGTTTGTCATTGCCGTTTGTTTTGCTGGCGTCTGGGCTAATTTCCATCTTGATCCTGTCGACTTTGAATATATGTGGTAATATATCCTGTCGACTTTCAATATATGTGGTAATATATCCTGTCGACTTTCAATATAGCTGTGATATTATGCTATGTCGACTTTCATTATAGCTGTGGTAATATGCTATGCTGGGAAACCTTACTCTTGAGATTGAAGATTGTTGAAGTGATGGCGCAGTCGTGATGGCTGAGTAAGAAAGGATTACACACAAGGGAAATAAGCCAGAACACTTCATGGGTTGAAATAAAAGGCAACTGGTTTGGAGGAAAGAAAGACTTGAGAAGGCGGAGCGGGTTTTGATTGTTAATTATCTGATCACATGGTGGTGATTGGACTTAGCTATGGGATGAGCAGAGGGAGAGAGGTCTAGAGCAGATGTCACCTCGGTGGGGGCGAGTCTAAGACTGACAATTCTTGCTTCTCGATTTAACACCAAGACTTATCTTCTTTCCCATTGGTCGAAAGATGTCACATGACCGTTTTCTATTGGTTGACCTATTTAGGTACTGCCTCCTAATTGGTCCTTACTGAGGTCTTTGTCGGAAGGCACGCCCGATCTTGTCAGGAAGTATTGGGTTTTAGTTCGACTCTTATAACTTCCGTGGTTATCAGATACGTCCGGTCCTGCTCCGGAAATATTGGGCGTCTCTCAACTTTTATAACTTCTGCGGTCACCAGATACCTCCGGCCCTGTCAGGAAGTATTGACTGTACAAGTTATTAATAATTGTGCCCGCTTTAAGCCTACTTCCTATGTCTTGCTGCTACTTTCTGTCCTCCAGTTACCTTATTCTTTATTAAATCTTTGAAAATCATACATTGTACATGCATAGTGGGTCGGGGGTGCATACAATTATATACAAATTATGACATATATATATATATAAACACGATAATTTTCATATTGCCTGTGAACAAAAATCTGGTCCAATATATATTACGTAATTTCTTGCGCTCCAGGGGCCTGGGTTATCCTTATTTCTCTCTATTACGTATTAATTTTAATTCAAATATACTAAATTTATGATATGCATTTGTGCGCAATCCGTTATAAGAATACCCGTATTTTTTAAATAAGAGTTTTTTTTTTTTAAAGCACGAGTCAAGTAAATCTCTAAGGACCCTGGTAAAAAATTTCCGTGGAACATCAGTTGAGAATCACTGATTTGCAGGGTTGCCAGACAAGCGTTCTATGAGTGTTATTTTTTTTTTGTGGCAGCGACCTGGCAGCATTGCCGCTCGTCAAGGTCGTCGGATCATGCAGGGGGACCAGATACTGGAAATCAACGGTCAGAACGTGAGAGATAGGAACCAGAAAGACGTTGCACAGATGCTACACGTGAGTATCGTCTATCTCCTAAGGTTGACGTGACGACGTGACTTGGGGATGACAGAATATGGACGGTGCCATCGTGCTACTGCTCGGCAGGATCCCCAACCTCATGGCGTCCATCCAGGAATGGGTCAAATGGAAAGTCCAACAATGTCTTCGCGTGAGGACATCTACCTGGTCCGCCTATACCGCCGAGAACAAGGACAAGATGCAGGTTCAAAGGCCCAGGTAACTCCTCTTCACATCACCATTAACAAATCACAAATGACAAGTTGTTATATATAATACAAAAGGTTTCTGCTTATCATCCCCATTGACTAAAACACATTTTTTTTTTTAAATACAGCAGGTTTCTGGAGATGAGTTTCTTTCCTTTTTTCATGCAGCATTTATTTATTTATTTCAATTCAAAACGCTATGTCCCCCTAAGGACACTTGCGCTAAATGTACATGCAAATATAACAAAGAAAATATTCAACATGGAAAGATACACAGAAAGTAACTTAGAAAGATTTATAAATATTATTTACATATAGAGATATTCTTTGAATTTTATTTACAGTTACATCATTAAATTAAAAAATATATACATGTCATAATATATGCTCTTCCAGGATTAATAAAACAAACCAACAGCCAACGAGAGAGAGCTGGGCAGCTAAAGCGAGACACTTTAGACAACTAACTTACGACCATTTTTGGCCACATTCCTGAGGGGGGGGGGCGTCACCACCTGGCGACTTTCCTGGTTAGCCCCCCGGTTGTGTACACAGGGAAAACGGTCGTTCAGCGGATAACCTCTCGCTCGCTCTCTCTCGGCTGGCTGCCTGGATTATTGCTCTAACAACTCGTCGTGTGATTATTTATCACCTCACCACATTATTACCACTATAGTGTCACATTGAAAGTCGACAGGATAAGACCTGACCGGGAAACAAATCCCTCATATACCAGAGTATGAAGAAAACAAGAAGCAATACCACGATGATCGAACAAACCCACAACCAAGTTCCACAAGAACCAACGACCGACTCTACTGTAGCCGCTTCCCTTCGAACTCTCACCCTCTGTCTCGACCAACTTTTAAACCGTGAGTCTGAAGAAACAATCACCTACGACGGAGATGAACCTGCCGCACACTTCTTCTCACAACTTGAGTCTCAGCCGAACTTCCACAACTTAGAGCCAGCACGCCAAGCTCGAAAGGCTCTATCATCACTCAGAGGCGAACCTCGCAAAATTGCACAAGACTTAGAGCTACTCAATAAGACTTATGAAGAGGTCAAAGAGTCACTCTGCGCCGTCTATTCCCGACGCCCTAGCTTCACCCTTCAAGAGTTCTATGAACTTAAATGCACGTCGATGGCCGATATCGAGACCTACTACAAGAACAAGGTCCGAATAGGATTGGCGATCAACCTCCCTAAGAGTGCCATCGTGCAAGCACTATCCAACGGTGTGCCACGTAACTATGGCAACCTTTTAAAGATGGCACAACCCTCGGGACCAGAAGAATGGTTGTGCTTAGCCCAACAGCTGACCTACGAAGGGGATAACACCAGCACTAAAGCTGCCCAACAACGATCACCGCCAGAGCAGAACACCTTCCACCACCGTGGACAAGACCCCACCATATCCTTGCCGTTACTGTGGCGGACAACACTGGCACGCACAGTGTCAGCAGCGAGGGCCCTACCAGCGGACTTTTCGGACCTTTACACCTGCGGTCCACAGCGTCGAGCAACCCCAAAGATCGACTGGGCCTGCAGGTGTCTACGAGACCGCAGCAACGACGAGCTCGGGAGAAACCAAGTAATGCCAGCTTCGGCAGCAGAACTCCTCCGAAGCTCAATGAACCTACCTGCACCCTAAACCAGCATACGCCTGTAAGTGCAATTATTTTAACCCCTATCATTCATTCTTTAAAGATGCCATTCCTAATTGACTCTGGAGCCAATGTTTCCATAATTAGTTTAAACCAATTTGAATATATTAAAAATGTTAATAGTTTCATTTGTCCCACCCCTATTAACAATGATGTTATTATCCGTACTATATCTAGTCATGCCAAACCAATCGGATTAGTTACCTTACCAATACAATTTAATAATTTTAATTTTAATGAAACATTTTATATTTTAAATTCACCCCTTGAACATGGTATCCTATCTATTCATGTTATGCAATTCTTAAGATTAACAATAGATTTTCATAATCAATTGATACTTCAAAATAGTGTTCCAGTACCTAAACATTTGTACCATTTTGTATGTGACCTTCCCACTTGTAAGCACGGCTCGCGAATAATAACTTCTAACCCTAAACGACCCATAATTCACTCGGTTAACTTAGGCGTTGACGATTTTCAACCTCCACGTGAGCCTTACTTACAAACAACCCTTAGTAATATTTATCAACCTTCCCCTGAATGCCCCTCTCACCCTTACAACCTTAATAGCATTCCTACCAGCCCATGCGCCTCTAGAGAATTAATGATTAAAGAATTCATCGAACAACGCCCAGAACTGACTATCCCTTATCAGCAATTATTGTATTCTTTTAAAGATATTTTCCCTATCAATAAATTCAATGTATTACCACTCAACATAACCCCTGTAAAACTCAAAATTATTTCCGATAAGGTTATTTCCCTCCGACCATACCGAACTCCCTATGCCTACCAGAAGGAAATTCAGGACCAGATATCTCAACTTCTAAAACATGACATAATCACCCCCTCCTCTAGCCCATATTCCTCTCCTGTGACACTCGTTCGCAAACGCGATAACACCATGCGTCTCTGCATTGACTTCCGTCGCGTGAACGAACTAGTACCCTCGGATTTGCATCCTTTGCCATTGATAGAAACGGTACTGGATAACCTGTCGAAAGCCAGAGTATTTAGCACCGTTGACATAAGCAATGCATACTATCAAATCCCCATCGCGGAGGAGAGTCAACCACTACTCTCTTTCGTGACTCAACAAGGGCAATATAATTTCAAACGCTTACCCTTTGGGTTCAAATCAGCACCCCAAATTTTCGAACGTGTGATTACCCAGTTGATCCACAAACACCACCTCTCTTTCATAGCCCATTATTATGACGACTTCGTTATTTTTTCTGACTCCTCAGAACAACACCTTACGCACCTTCGACTTTTCTTTAAATTCTGTTTAGAGGAAAATCTCCAACTTAACCTTAAAAAATGTAATTTTTATCAAAATGAAATAGATTTTCTCGGCTACCAAATCACCGCAGGGACTTACACACCTAATATTAAAAATACCGAAATCATCAACGCTATTAGAACTCCTATCAACGTTAAAACCCTACAATCATTTTTAGGAGCCGTCAACGTATATCATAAATTCATCCCAGAATATGCTAGACTTCGCCACCCCTTAAATCAATTACTAAAAAAGAACGCCAAATGGCTTTGGAGCCCGAATTGTCAACAAGCCTTTGATAAATTGAAGCAACACCTCGCAACACAACCTGTGTTACATCTATTTCAAGAAGGGCTCCCATGCCAGGTCTATTGCGACGCTTCCACGCAGAGCATCGCAGGTGTACTCAAACAAGTACATCCTGACGGTAACATCTACCCTGTACAATATTACAGTCGCGCGTTGCGTTCCTATGAGCGTAATTACACTATATCTGAACTGGAGTGCTTAGCCATTGTAGAGTGCGTTGACAAATTCCGAGTGTACCTCCTAGGTACAAGGTTTGTCATCTACTCGGATCATCACGCCTTACAATGGCTAAAGACCATAAAAGACCCCACCGGACGCCTCTTTCGTTGGAGCCTTCGACTCTCAGCTTACGACTATGAGGTCAAATACCTCAAGGGCTCGCGTCAGTACGAGGCGGACCTACTCTCCCGTAACCCTTTCTGTGGATTCCTATCCACAGGTCAAATAAAAGATCATCAGGGCGAATTACGGAGGGACACAAGGTATATCCTCAATGACAAGGACCTTATGACCATCATACGACGGGGTGTCACTAAAATAATTGTTCCACCATCACTCCGTGGCACCCTACTACAACGAGCCCATCGCGATTTCAATCACCCCGGCATTTCGCAGATGACCAGACTGATCGCAGCCCAATACTATTGGGACGGCATGACAAATTACATCAGGACACATGTAAGAACCTGTTCAGTATGCCAATTGGTCAAACCACCAAAAGGACCTATCTACGGAGAATTGGGACAACTCCACCCAGCGGTCCTGCCGTACGAACTAGTGTCACTAGATACTATTTCTGGATTCGCGAAATATGGAAATTTTCAGACCTTCTTACATGTCGTAGTGGACCATGCCACACGGTACGCGTGGGCATTTCCATCGCGGTCCACCAGCATTCTCACCTATACCCAAGTGATTAAAAAGGTGATGCAGTTTGTGGTTCTCCTAAACGACTTTTGACGGATAGAGCTCCTGCCTTCACCTCTCCGAAATTCCGTAGATTTTTGATTAGACATAACATTGGCCAACTTCTCACGACAAGCAACAACCCTAAGGCCAACGGATTAAGTGAACGACTAAACGCCACGATTACTGGCAAACTTAAACTGTTGCGCCTCCAACAACCTAAGACGGCCTGGACCAAACTACTACCTCAGGTCCTTCAGGCTTATAACCATATCCCACATTCTGTGACCGGGTTTCCACCGTCATACCTTTTGTTAGGTAGTTTCCCGCTACAACTATCCGAGCATGTACAAAACTACCCAAAAATCGACGACGCCAGAGAATTGGCCTATCAAAGGACACAAGAACGACACTTACGCGACAAAGCGAGATTCGACCAAACACATAGAGCTTCCAATTTTGAAGTAGGCGATCCCGTTTTGGCAAAAACATACCACCATCCAGACACCGGTAAACTGGCACCTTTCTTCTCAGGACCTTATGAAATACTGGAGATAATTTCCCCTCAAATCGTACGGGTCAACCGCTCCAACAGACCTCTAAGTCGTGAGACAGATACAATTCATGTCAACAAATTAAAACACTATACGGAAAACGAACATTTTATTTCACCGCCCGTAAATGATCGAGACCAACCTAAAAATACCATCAATTTCCCATATAAACACTTCAATCACACTCTAATCCATACTAAAACGGCTATTAACTCAAGAAAGCAACATGACTACACTTACAATCAAGATGATCAAAGATATTTGAACCGCTTATCCCCTGAAATCTTTACCAATTACTAACCTGACAACAAGACTTTACGAATCCAGTAGTATCTAAATAATTAAGGTAGAGTGGCCCAAAGCAAGTTTCCCCTCGCTCTGTCCGCCTATATTCTACCTTTGCATCTAGAACTATTTTATCTTCGAAAATTAAATATAAGTCCGTTCTACTTCCTCACCTACACACGGGACTTTTCCCCTCGGACTCGCTACACAAGTAACTGCATAGATAAGTTAGATTGGCCCAAAGCAAGTTTCCCCTCGCTCTGTTCGCCGAAATTCTAACATTGTATGTAGTTCGATATTTACCTCAGTCCTGAGCTCACACAATTGCCAACCTCAACCTCATTTCTCGTACTCTACACTTATAGCATAGAAAGCCCATGACAAGTTTCCCCTTGCCATGTCCGCCTGAAAAATATCTTAAAGTGTAGAGTTCCCCAGTCTTAATGATCTTCAGAATTTCATCATATGTATGTGACTCTTCTTCTCGTTGTTCACACTCCTCCATATCACTTCCCTTATAGTACATTAGATTTTGTTGTATATAGCCTTTTATAACCTTGATATTTTCAAAGATTTCCTTAAATGTCAAACTCCCCGGTGTTGTTAAACTGCTTGTAAATAATATTTACTTGTGTACTATACAATATTTTATTTACATAAAACTATGTCACCATTACCTTAACTAATTTTAACTGTAAAATTATTTTCTCTATTCCTGGCTTCTCCAGCTTTAAATATACTTAAACCATGTTCAGCCTTCTTCAACGGGGGCCATATGTCATAATATATGCTCTTCCAGGATTAATAAAACAAACCAACAGCCAACGAGAGAGAGCTGGGCAGCTAAAGCAAGACACTTTAGACAACTAACTTACGATCATTTTTGGCCACATTCCTGAGGGGGGGGGCGTCACCACCTGGCGACTTTCCTGGTTAGCCCCCCGGTTGTGTACACAGGGAAAACGGTCGTTCAGCGGATAACCTCTCGCACGCTCTCTCTCGGCTGGCTGCCTGGATTATTGCTCTAACAACTCGTTGTGTGATTATTTATCACCTCACCACATTATTACCACTATAGTGTCACATACATATATACACACATATACACGCATACACCTATATATTGTTTACAACCACAAGATATGTCCAATATTTCCATGAGATCGTTACATCAAAGACCATTTTTCTTAATGAAATCCAAAATATATTTACAAAGGAAATTAAATTTTATATATGTGTCCTTACTTGGAATTAAATCACTAGGGCCTAAAGCTATTAAACCGTTGTTGACTCTGTAATCTTGAAAGACAGGGCACTATAGCAAAAGATGTATTGAAGTTTGTTCCCCCGATCCACAGAAACATGTCGAAATATTTACAAAGATTTGGCCATAAATACCCATTTCTTGATTTCTTAGGAAGCCTCTAGAACCAATTTTTTGTTGTTGAGGTGAAATCTGTACCACGCTGATGAGGACTAACAGCCCGAAACGCGTTCGTAGATAGCTTTTCTTGGTATATCAAGAAATTGGGTTAGCTCAAATATTATGGAACAAGTCTAAATCAACGTTTAGTTGATTTTTGTTCCACTAGATGGCGCTCTGCTTTCTAAAAAAGCTCATGTAAGCGGTCAGGATATGCCTATTTGGTTCTTAATATGTAACTTTAGTGAAGTGTCCGTGGAAATATAAGGTTGTTCCACAAAAGTTCGCGTTTTTCTTAAAACGTTGTTTTTCTTTTTACTTGTCGAATAACATTGTCATAACCAAAAATGTGCATAGCTTGTAACTGTAAATAATACATCGGCGCAGCTTGGCGAATGTTATGTACCTAAGCCCCGATAGGTGGCGCGCGCTGTCAGCTTGGCAAGTGTTGGGAAGTTTGTAAACAATCGTCGCCATCTTGAGAGGTGTAGCCGATCGCCAGCCGTTTGGGTCTCTGACATTACTTCCTTAATTTACCATTATTTTTATCCATTTAACTTAGTTTACCTCTATTTCTTTTTATCCCTCAAACGTATTAACTATTTAAAGTCATCTAATAAATTATTATTTTATTCTACCCAAACGTCACCTTCATTACTGTGACAATATTATTACGGCGAATACATAGGCTCATGTGAGCCTATTCAAGATATGCCTTTTTTGTTTTTAATATCAACACCTGACCCTTTTTTTATTGTTTTTTTTTAAACATAATATTACATAAAACAATTACATTATACATAATACAAAGACATTATACAAGTGTATACATCTTGTACATAACGGCGAATAGAATTATGGCGAATAATATAGGTATTTCAATGTTTTTGTGCAAGTATTTATGAACTTTTGAGACAACCTTGTAGAAACTAACGTATGTATGTGCCAGCCTACCTGTCAGTAAAGAAACTACTCTATCTTTCCCGTCTGCCGGTCCTATCACCTCTACATCCTCCTGCAGTGAGCTACGTTCCCCATCCTTTAGTTCCCGCGCCTCAAGCCTCCGCCGTTCCCGACTCAGCATCGTCGCTGAACTAGAGAAACTCGATTCTCCCCCCAAACCACAAGATGACGACGAATTCAACGCTGATAACCCCCTTCTACCCAGCATCCTTGTCACTTCTTTCTAAAACCCCTCTAAACCTGGATCCTTTTGGATATCTTAGTAGAAATACCATTAGTAGAAAAGCTAACACACTTTTTATGTCCCTCTTTATTTCAGAGTTACAAAAAAAAAACATATATAAATCTATATTTATAATACAATATAATGCGGCTTATGATTGTAGAACGATGTTTGACAACTATACTGCAAATATTTTCTTATTTTCTTTCATCCCTAAGGATAGAAATAATCGTTATTTTTCCTTAAAATAAATTTAGATTTTTCGTTTAAAAAAAAAAAAAACATTTGCGGTATAGTTGTCAAACATATATCTATATATATTAATATTTTAGGATATTAAAGCGTGTGCTTTTAAAAATGTATTACTTTTTTTTTAAAGCGAAAATGTATTTTGGGAAAAATCGTCTGTTTTGATATGTAAAAAGCGCATGAGTAGAATGGTATACAAAAAAGGAATGATTGCATTATTATTTATCAATTTAAATATATCTCTAGAGCCCAATATAAATCATTTATACGGTAAATAGAGGTCACTTAATTATACACAATACATTTTTGCTTTCACTATAAGAAAACATTATAATTTTACATTGAAATGTACGAAATCTTTTGAAAATATTTTTAATGTTTTTAATATTCATATACAATTTTTTAATGGAATTAACTTGAATTTATATCACATATATTTGAGCGTGTTTTAAATATGTCTATGTTTAAGTATTTTTTATACTTTATATTTTAAACTTTTATTTTATTTGTGTTATATATATATAATTTTTTAAAAACGTACTTACGTATTTTATTCGAATGTATTTATGTTTTAATCGGAAAAAAACAGCTAAACCATTATTTTATTTTTCCGCTAACATCTTCTGCAATCCAAAAATATGCTATCCCAAAACAATTGTCCAAGATTACAATCTTTCTCTCTCACAGATTATATATATAATAAAATTAAAATAAGGAAGATAATGGAAAATAATTATATATATTGTTTTGTAAATAGAGCAATCCATATTTAATGCATTAGATATAAAAAGGCATATATTGGATTTAAGAAAATATTTATTTTGCCAATATTTCGGCTGGCTGAACGCCAACCTTTATCGAGGCATTACATTTTTGTATACACAAACTCAGCGCCGCATAGCGATACATATATTTTTACATTTATCTCTTAATGAATTATTAATGAATTATATTTTATGTTCTTATTATAAATATTTTAAAATTAAAGATAGACCTCATTATTTTTCCTTTAATATTTTAAGATATTTAACTTATTCTGATTGTAATTTTTAAAATAATTTTTTCATGCACAAATTTATCCCACCAACTTTGTATTTTAAATGATTTCAACTGTGATATTATAACACTATGCGGCGCTGAGTTTGTGTATACAAAAATGTAATGCCTCGATAAAGGTTGGCGTTCAGCCAGCCGAAATATTGGCACAAAATATTTTATTAAATCCAATATATGCCTTTTTATATCTAATTATATATATATAAATTGCATATAATTAAGATTTTATATATATAACAGAATCTGTAGGAAAACAATATACTTCCTATCTATTTTGTTTTTTAAAAACATACTTGTAATCTTTACATTCACGGCATATGGGGAATAATAAAATTTTCGAACCATTTTTACTATATAGAACACATATTTTGTCAAAAAATATTTTTAAAATAGAAATACGAATTCATTAGGACAACGACCCATATATTTACTACAAGGATATTGATGAAATTCAATCTACTTTTATTTTTAAAAATTCAAACATTAAAAATAAGAAAAGATTAAATATTTTCAATGAATTAAATTATTCGCTATTTTATGTTTTAAAATATTTATGTTCAAGATTTGTGTTTTAAAAGAAATTATAGAAATGAAGAATATAAATACCATTAGTAATATTTACAATCACCAAACAATTATTTTAAAAGATATTAATTGATATATTGTATAACACACACACGATAAACAATCACTTTGCACCAAAGTTTCGTGTGAATTTTAATGTATGCACAAAACCTTTTTAAAAAACGAATTTAAATATTGCTTAAAACAAGATTTTATTTAATCTTTTAAATATTTTATCTTGAAACTTGGAAAACTTGAGTAAATATTAATAAAAATGCAAACTAATTGTCTCTTATATTTTTTATTTGAGAATATAAATAATATAATTTATATATTTTAAAACTTTTTAACTCTAATTATATATAAATAATCAGGTTAATATTGATGAGAATTTTATTTCAATAATTCCTGGGCGAAAAACGTATGTATAATTTGCCATTATTTTCATGATTTATTGTGTATCTTAAATCGATTTTTAAAAAGTAATTATTTAGTTTTTTTCTGAAAATTATATATCATTTAGAAAAAATGAAAATTTATTTTAAATGTAAACAAGTTTTAATAATAATAATAATATTTTGATAATTTGAGAATCGCATCCTAATTTTAAGATGTTAATATAAAATAAAAACGATTAATTATATACTAGGAAATTACTAACCTTTTTTTTTTTAAATGACCAATCAAAGTCTTTTTAAAATTGTCCCAATTTTTTTTTTGTCATCTTTGAATTGATAAATAGTTCACAATTTCTATCACACTCGGCCAAAAAATCCTTTATATTTTAAATCATGCTCCAATATTAATAACATTTTTGGGCCCAAATACTAGAAATATGTGTGTAAACTTAATATTTTTATATAAACGTTTTATTGCCTATATAAAAATAGAAAAATATATTTCTACAGAAGATTTTATAAGCGTATTTTGAAGCGCATTTACGCTTTATATATACTCTCTATACATTTTAAGTATATATAAAGATGTTATAATAGTGTTATATATATTCATAGAAGTATTCTACATCATATGTATTTAACGATTACCCTTTTTATATATTTTCTTTTATTTATAAAATTCTTTATATTTTATATCCTTGATTTTTTAAAATTGCCTTTTAACCTTAATTTATACAGCTTTAAGTATGATTTTTAAAATATCTTCATATACAGTTAAACCTGTCTATAGCGCCACCTCTAAATAGCGCCTTCCTCTCTATAGCACCCGATTTTAAATACGTAGTACGATGCGATTTACATTAAAAGTGACCTGTCTATAGCACCTCCTGTCTATAGCACCCTATTTTGGTGAGTCCCAAGAGGAGGCGCTATAGACAGGTTTAACTGTATAATGGTTTACTTAGACTATGTTTCTCTTATTTCTTGAATTATTCAAAATAATTATCGTTTAAAAATTAATAAATAGTTATAATTATCAGTATAATAAAAGTAGCTTTAAAAATATCTTGAAGAATATTTATGTGTAATAGAATGTGTATTCTATCTGTTTATCAAATATATATATATATGTATGTATCCTATATGTCTATGTGTTAATCATTATAGTTATGATTGCATGCATATTTATATCATTAAATGTGTAATTTTGTGAAATTAAAGAATATTTTAAAACTGTTCTATGAGAGTCTTTTTGTTATACTAGGAAGCACACAAAACATATATTTTATCTATAAATAAATATAATTTATATATCATTGCACAGTTAGGGCGCCATCTGTTAATCTGATTAAACTGGCGAAACCGCTGGGAGGGTTCACGACTGATGAGCCAGGCCCTCCCATTAATTTTTCCATTGCAGTAAAGACAGTATAAATTGTTTATTTTTAAAAAGATTCATACGCATCTATAATAGTTTCGAATTTTTATATCATTGCAGTGTAAGGGCAGTAGAAAATTGTTTAATTCTAATTAAAAGAATCATACGCGTCTAAAATAGTTTTAATTTTGTATAACAGATGGCGCGCTAATGTATCATAATAAATATGTGTGGCACTCATGAATATATATTTAAATATGAAAAAACTATAGGAAAAAAATCGTGTACGGCTTTTCTTGATTTATCAAGAAATTGGGTTGGCCAAATATCAGGGAACAGGCTATATCAATGTTTAGATGATTTCTGTTCCACCAGATGGCGTTCTGCCTTCTGAAAAGCACATGTGCTCCTGGTCAGGATATGCCTTTTTTTATTTTTAAATTTAATAATTAAAAAAAAAAAAACATTTTAAAAATAAAAAATATATATATAATATTTTTTAGTGTTGAAGCTTCAGAGTTTTCCAAAGTACAATGATGGATTCTAGTGTGAAAAAAAAAAGAACTTCGCACTTCACAGACGACTCACTTATGATCGGGTTTTAGTTTTTTTTTTTTTTTTTTTTGTTGATAGAATTGAATTTCTTCCTCCCATGTGTAACGAACTAGTGCTCAAGTTTAATAATAAATGTGACTATACACTACTGAATATTAAATTTGTTTTACAAAGAAAAAATGCAAATAGCATAATCATATTTATTGAACACAGAGTATTAACATGACTCATTAGCGCGTCGTCTATTATAATAAACTAGACGAATGGCCGGGCAACGCCCGGGTTTTACCCGAGTACGTATATATTTTTAAAACGTTTTAATTCAAATACTATTCGTTACAATTATAAATTGGCGCCATGGAGGTCACTCTTGTGAAACGTCCCGTTCCAAACTGTGTGTTTTTAAAATGTTTTAATTAAAATACTATTCGTTACAATTATAAATTGGTGCCGTGGATGTCTCTCTTGTGAAACGTCCCGCCCCAAACTGTGTGTGTCTTGAAAATATAAAAATAAAAATGTGAATTTTCATAAAGATTTCATCATGTCGATTTTTTTTTGCATTTCACCTACTAAATCGATAGATATAATTACATTTGCAACATGAACTTAGGTATATTGACTAAATAGAAAACTGCATAGTAATAAATTAACTTTATATTAACTTTATGAACGGAAATATATGTCCAGGGTAGCCTAGTGGTCATGGCATCTGCCCGGTAAGCGGAAGGTCGTGGGTTCGATTCCCATCCCTTGACACTTTTTTTTATTTTATCCATTCTGACCAAAATCTATCCGTGAACTTCACACAGTGAACTTCACACAGACAGAATAAGGCAATTATATAAGTAGATTCAAACCATTTTTGACGCTTCTTTTTTAAATAAAACAATTTTATACTGCCCTAACTTCAATGATCAAGGAAGTAGCGATGGTTAAGATCCAGCCTGATGTTCTGTAAGGTCCTCCTGGATCCATCGATTCAGTATTCTTATTAGGGTAATGAGATCTCGACCAACCCAAGTAACAATATCACAACAGTCCCCTGTAGGCTACGATTCTGCCACGATGGCAAAGAATTGAGCCAACAATTTTACTCATGAACAAAAGGAAGTGGAAAGTCTTTAATGTTGTCATTTGTCTATTTTTTTAAGGAGACAGAAGCAATTTTGTTCTCATTTGTTTATCTCATGTATCTTCAATAAAGGTCACTGTATATTAAATATATTTCAGAGTTATTGTCTGAATTCCGATAGGCATGCTAAAAGGTAAAACGTTCTTATGTTTTGTCCATGAGTGTATATGATATTGCTTCTTTTTTTAGTATTTTATTTACAATGTGTAGGTCGAAGCGCTGCTGCCCTCTTGCCCTCGATTAATCTCATCACATATTACTAATTCTTGATATAAAATTCTTTGCTTACTTAGGCGTTCTTAAAAGCGATTTCAGTGCCTCACAGTTTTTAACAGTTCTATATATAATAGTAAGAGAGATTTATAAACCCGGTTCCAGGAATAGAGAACGCTAACTACCAGAACTGTCCAGCTTATTGATATGGACTATAATGTTAACCCTTTTTATCACGTCCTGAGTAGACAGCTGAGCAGAACCAGTCGACCAGGAAGTTCCATCCTGAGGTCGAGTCTGAGAGGCTGTCCATTCATATAGGATTGAGGTTGGTTAGTTTAAACAGGATAACTGTTGTTCATCTTTTATATAATGAAAGCAGTGTATATGAGAGATCCTTGCAATGAATAAAGTGTTACACTAATTTAATCTGGATGAAATATAGAATTAAAAAATTGCATAAACCTATCAAGAGCCTCACATACTGATTTTGTGCTACCTAATAACAGGAAAATTTTCCTTTGCAATTATAAATACCCCAAAATTACTTTAGTCAACAGAACGATCAGGTACTTGGCGATATGTTATCTCCAGTAACCTGGTTTGATATAAGAGATAAAAAATAAATTAAAAATATGAAAACAATTAAATTATGTACTTTTTCTACAGAAAGTGAATTGAAAATTACAAAATAAAAATTTTGAAAATATATTTTTACTAGCCGAATGATCGCGCAATGCCCGGGGTTTTCCGATTAAATGCTTTTATTCAAATACTATTCGTTACAATTATAAATTGGCGCCGTGAATGTCATTCTTGTGAAACGTCCCGCTCCAAACTTTGTGTCTGAGAAGCGATATTTTTATAAAGAGATGATCTGGCTTTGTGTCTTCTGCTCGAATGAATGTTTTTCTGTTAGAATTTTGTTCCTGCATACTAAAAATGAACTGGCTTCACCCGTGGTCTCTGCTTTTTGGAATTTTTCCGGATATAATTTTGTATCTGATAATCAAATATGATACAGCAACATTGTCATCATCATTTTCTGAATAAAAAACAACTACTTTTTTTCCCATAATCTGTCAGTTTATTTTTCTTGACTAAAAATCCGAAAAATATCTTTTCCAGATTTTTCTCTATGTCCTGTTAAAACACGTTTTACATGTCCATTAGGTCAGCTGATTTTACCTCCCATCTTCACCGCTAGAGGCGCTGCTTGCGAGCGAAAGGGCAAATTTGCCACGCAATTTGCAAATAACTTGTATACATACTTGTATACTTGTGTACATAGACCATAAATCTGTACATAGACAGGAAAAGCACATATATTTTAATAATATAAATGAGTTTTAAAAATTTGGCAGGTGAGCATTCTACCACTGAACCAAAAGCAAACGGTGACAGAATTAAGAAAGAATTGTGCATGACTCTGATAACTGTACGTGTTGAATTTGAAAAAAAAATAAATGTGGGGAAGGTCAATCTTACCCAGATTGAAAATAGAGATTCACCAGTTGTGTTTGCACAAGTTGTAGAAATAAAATTTAACAAAAATGGCCTAAATATATATTTTATTTTGCTTATCAAAAATGACTGGGCAATAAAAATAAATAAATAAACAGATAAAAAGGGTGATAATCAAATTGGCCAAAAGGTTAGATATATTTAAAATTAGAATAAACAAAACAAGTGATACAAGTTAAATATACATAAAAACAAATAATGTAGAGAGCAAAATAACTTGGGTTGGAAAGGCAAAATCTTTTTCAATCAAAGTTTAAAAATACTTATCTAAGCTTCTGTTTATAAAAACAAATCTTGTTTTCGATTCTGTCGATAAATTTGATCAAGAGTTCACTTGAAATAATTCTTCACTTGAGATAATTTTCCAGATTAATTCTTCTGTTCCTTAACAGGAAACTATATCGCAACCCACTTAATTGGTGCGCAATTCTATAACAACTCTCTTCTCGTTATCTTCTTTGTTTCATTCACACGTGGTTACTCATTCCTTCTGAGGCGGGAGCTCATATTTGGCGGGAGCTCATATTTCCCGGGAGCTCATATTTCCCCGAGCCTATACACCAGCGCTGCCGGTTGTCCTTTTCTTCTTTTTTCTCCCCGTCACCGCGCATAGGTGCTCGCGCATGGGATGGGGGGGCGATGTCTTGTTTGTTTACAAATCTTGCTCTTTCCATTCTTTATTCCTTTCCACCCATTAAGAGAAAGAGGCAACAAAAATAAAATAAAAATATATATACATAATAATAATAGAGGAAAATCTATAAAGCATACAATTATAAATTATCTATTTTTAACATACTCCCACCTTTTTGTATGGGAATACAAAAAAAAATCTTAATTAGGAAAGATTATTGGTGTACACCCCCAATCTCGTAGGTTTTTTCACTTCTCTTCCAGACCTAGTAAAAATTGACTGTTCTCCATCTGTTGGAATCTCCTGGGCTTTGATCCCTTCTGTCTTAGGTAATCTCACCTCCCTGGAAATATCAGAACCAAGTTCCAAAGAGAAAAGTCTCTTTGACGGTCTTACAAATTCACCCGTAGCAGTCCTAACTCTAGCTACACGTTCTCTGCCATCCCTCCCGGGGTACAGTTCCAAGATTCTGCCTAGTGGCCAGAATATTCTTTTTTGATCATCTCGACCAATCAGCAGAACTTCGCCTGGAAGAAACCTTCTACCCTCCATTTCATTCCCCTTTTGTACGAGCATGGCGAGGTATTCCTTGTGGAATCTTTCCTTCTCATCTGTACCTAAGGTCTGAAAAGCTTTGCGGATGTCAGCTATGGCTCCTATTTTCTTTTCCCTAAATCTTATCAGGATATCAGGTAAAAGTTCAATCAGATTAGGTCCAGTTTCTAAACATTCATTTAGAGACAAACTTCTCTTACTTGCTTTACATGATGCATCGTAAACGGGTCGAATAGGAGTAGTCTGACTCTGAACCTTATATATTGGGCGATGTGGTAGATAATGTCCAGTAGGTCTGATGTCTTCCCTGTCAACTTCTTCAATAAGGTTTTCCCTGAACCAGGATCGGAAGACTTCACTTAGCCCCACTATGTTCAAGGAACAAACTGACCCTTTTGTGTCAACTTTTGAGTCATAGCCTCCAAGCGCCTTTTGGCTATTTCCAAGTTATTAGGTATCGTCCCAATTCCTTCCTTCCATGGAAGAGATACAGGATAACGTCCATCATGGCCTCGACAGATTTTCTCATGAAACTTTTCTTGCATGAGAACATTTTTCTCTTTCTCAGAGATGACCTCTGTAGGATCTCGTATCCCTATTGTTTCTAATTCCCGTAAGGATGTTACTCTCTGTTGGGTTGTAAGTAAGGTGATAACCATTTGAGCACTTGTCTCTGGTCTCTCTGATGAGGTATTACCTATTAAAGTCCAACCAAGAACTGTTTGAATTGCGGTCAATCCTCCTGCCAGCTGTTCAATTTTTCCTGTGAGAAGTTGCCCATAATAGTCTCCACCGATTAGGATGTCTATTTCGGTTTTATTATTGTCTACCTTAGTCAAAGTGATTCCTTTCTTATCCAATTCCCATTGCCTGGGTCCTGTTTCAACGGGTGAAATATTGCCACAAATTATTGTTTCCTCTAACGCTTCCATTTTGAAAGCCTTTCCCTCATCAACATTGTCCAACTGGAAATAAAATATTGAATGAGCCTTTTCTCCTGTGGTTTGCCCTCCAAACAAAAATTTATTCAATTTGACTTCTCCCACCTTGGGTAAGTCTAACTCCTTAGCTAGAGACCTTCTGATGTAAGATTTTTGGCTACCAGAGTCTAAAAGCACTCTTACCATTTTGGAACGTTTCGGCCCTTTAATTTTTACAATTAGAGTCATTAAAGAGATATTATTTGTGCATACTTGATTCGCCATTGCTGTTACAGGCTCACTGTTCCCCTCATTCTGCTCTGCTAAACTATTGTGAGATCTGTTATCTGACCTCCAATTTAAATCTTCCTGACTATGTGAGGTTCCTCTGCACAATATCTCAAAATGAGGTCCTTGGCAACGCTTGCATCTTACAAAAGATCTGCAATCCTTCTTCAAATGATTCTTTCTCAAGCATTTAAAGCAAACTTTCGCATCCTGTACCCTCTTTAATCTGTCCGATTCCAACATCTTGGCTGCCTTAAAACAGTTTTGGCTAAGATGGTTATCTTTATCACAAAATAAACACGGTAAGTTGGTCTTTCCAACAAATAATGCAGACGCTTTGTGGATCTTAGGGGGATTATTTTCTCTCTTTCCCTGTTTTAGAGGAAGGGAAGGTTCAAATCCTTCAGCAACAAAGGAAATGCGTTCTGCATTTTTAACTTCCTGCTTTAAAAATTCTATCAGACCCTCTAATTTATCAAAAGCTTTAGCCCCACTATGTTCAATTCCCTCTTCAATCTCGGAGTAATCTCTTTCTTTGAAAGGAGTACGGGAACGTTGCCATATTTTGATAAGTTCAAGTGGCAAACTTGACTCCACCAACGGGTACAAGAAAGCACCACCCCCAGACTTAGTATCCACTCCCAGAGATCCCAAAGAATGGAGATGTGCAACCAAATCATCATAAAGTTGAGCCAAGGTTCTTTTTTCAGACCTGGCACTGGCAATGACTAACTTTAAAAGCTTGCGCACATACAACTCAGTCAGCATATCTCTGTCTCCAAACCTATCTTTTAAATCTCCAATGACTTTGTTGTAATTCTTTTGGGTAAGAGGGAAGCTAGTCACAAGTC
Organism: Cordylochernes scorpioides; assembly: GCA_030710605.1. Classification (NCBI taxonomy): domain Eukaryota; kingdom Metazoa; phylum Arthropoda; class Arachnida; order Pseudoscorpiones; family Chernetidae; genus Cordylochernes; species Cordylochernes scorpioides. Next base: position 74,291,355 of record CP092879.1, on the reverse strand, counting down.
TGTGGGCCTTTGACCCAACAACCATGGATTGTATTAAGTATTCAAATTTATCAACATCAGACAGTGACTCATCTAAATGTATTTTTTCAAAATGACTCCACCATGATAGCCATTCCTCTAGCTCACCTGTATACTTTTTTAGTTCAAATTTTGGAAGTTTAATTTGTCTTTTAACATCTGAAGTGCTAAATTGTGACATTTTATCATCACAGGGTGCTGCCAATTTAGACTCATATTCTTTCACTTTCTGTGCAACAATTCCTACTTGTAGGCTATAAGTCTCACATAGTTCCATCTCATCATTGATTTGAGCTTCTGTGGACCTCGGATCATCCAATAAGATCTCTTTTATTTTATCATCAATCAATATCAGTCTATCATTAAGAATGGTTAACCTTTCAAATTTGGCCCTTATTAAAATTATATCCACTTCCTTTAGACTTAGACCTGATTTTATTTCATTTGTGGTGCGAGTTATAGTATTCCTTAAGGGAGTTCTTTCTCTTTTAAGCTTATCCATCTCCACAAATTGTATAAACACCACAAGGTGAAATCACGTCCGGCTCACCAAAAATGTTGAATTTGAAAAAAAAAATAAATGTGGGGAAGGTCAATCTTACCCAGATTGAAAATAGAGATTCACCAGTTGTGTTTGCACAAGTTGTAGAAATAAAATTTAACAAAAATGGCCTAAATATATATTTTATTTTGCTTATCAAAAATGACTGGGCAATAAAAATAAATAAATAAACAGATAAAAAGGGTGATAATCAAATTGGCCAAAAGGTTAGATATATTTAAAATTAGAATAAACAAAACAAGTGATACAAGTTAAATATACATAAAAACAAATAATGTAGAGAGCAAAATAACTTGGGTTGGAAAGGCAAAATCTTTTTCAATCAAAGTTTAAAAATACTTATCTAAGCTTCTGTTTATAAAAACAAATCTTGTTTTCGATTCTGTCGATAAATTTGATCAAGAGTTCACTTGAAATAATTCTTCACTTGAGATAATTTTCCAGATTAATTCTTCTGTTCCTTAACAGGAAACTATATCGCAACCCACTTAATTGGTGCGCAATTCTATAACAACTCTCTTCTCGTTATCTTCTTTGTTTCATTCACACGTGGTTACTCATTCCTTCTGAGGCGGGAGCTCATATTTGGCGGGAGCTCATATTTCCCGGGAGCTCATATTTCCCCGAGCCTATACACCAGCGCTGCCGGTTGTCCTTTTCTTCTTTTTTCTCCCCGTCACCGCGCATAGGTGCTCGCGCATGGGATGGGGGGGCGATGTCTTGTTTGTTTACAAATCTTGCTCTTTCCATTCTTTATTCCTTTCCACCCATTAAGAGAAAGAGGCAACAAAAATAAAATAAAAATATATATACATAATAATAATAGAGGAAAATCTATAAAGCATACAATTATAAATTATCTATTTTTAACAGTACGAGTATATATTAATAATACAATATATACTGCTTGTGATTGTAAAACGACATTTAAAAATTATCCCGCATGAGTTTATTTTCAACGAAAAATCTAAATTTATTGTAAGGAGAAATAACGATTATTTATAACCTTAGAGATGAAGTATGAAAGGATGAATTGTGAAGAGTAATGATAAACGGGAAAAATAAAAGTATCCAGGGATGGGAATACAATAATACCCCATTATAAAATACAATGATACCATTATAAAATCTTGTGGCGTCAAACCACATTAATTTTAATATATGACGTTAGTAGAGTATTGTGGTTTGCGATTTGCTCATCTTAATTTACTCATGACAATATGTAATAAAATCTTAAACGTAAAATGTATAAATTTAATTGCTTATATTAGCGATGAGAGATGCAAGATTTTGAAATTGCAAATTATTATATATATATATTTTTAACATTCAATCTTTTAATTAAATGGCTTCATCAAACAGTAAAAAAAAAAAGAAATACTGTTTGATTCTATTAGAATCAGCATTTTATAGCTCGAGTAAAATAAACTTATATTTTAGAAAATACTTTAAATTCTCAATTAAATCACAATAATTCATAATATGGAATTTAAAAAAAAAAAAAAAAACATATATTTTTTTTGTGATAAAAATATATTACAAATATTTTGTATTATTTGTAGAATACATTTTGTCCTCTTGTATTTTGTAAACAAACGAAAGAAATAATTGATCCAGTAATATTTTGATTTAAACGCTATAGAAAGAAATTTCCTATGAATATCTCTCTAATTTTGTAATAGATATTTCAAGCTCTGATAGCCAACATTTTTGTGTATATCTGTTTACAACTTTTTTGAAGGTACGATTACTTTATATAACTTCAGACGATATTAAAAAATGTCAATCTCGTTGAATATTTAATTAGAATCAATTTTAAGACGCGTTATTATATCATTTAACCATTCTCAAATTTTTAAAAATGTAAATCATTTCAATACAAAAAATGCGTTTATTATTAATCTCAATATTAAATTTAAAATTTGTTCTAAATTTTAAAAATCGAATCTTATGAATATCTCGTTTATATGACAAATATGTAAATTTTGCATCAAAACTTGTCGGTTTAGAAAATTGTTAAATATTTCAATTAAACTTTAAAAAAAACCAATATTTTGAAGTTTGTATGCATAATTTTAAGAAGGTAAAACTAATAATAGGCATACAAATCAAATCTTCCATTAATTTTATTCTTTGCATCATTTTGATCTTGTTTGTTTTTGGCAGATTTGAGCTATTTTTTTTTTTTTAATTCTCATGTAATATCCCACATAATTAAAACCACCTTTGTTTAGAACAGACCTATAATATAAAATCATTATAAATAGCAAGGAAGCTCCTTAAAAAAAACATTGTGGCAATTTTAATGAATCTGTGTGGTCTACATAGAGGAGTTGGAAGAAAAAAAATCTCCATCTTTTAATAGATGTGATGATGAGGCATCAATTTCTGCCAATCACTGGTGGCATTGTGTCTCTGACTATATCAATACACTTAGGCTAAGTTGTGAATTGGTTAATGATATGTACAATTTGGATTATAGATTAGAAACACATGGTAATAAGACCAAATCCAAATTCCTTTTTTTTTTTTTGCTTATCCCTAGTACACGTGGTACAGGCCATGATAATCATGGTGGGTAGTTAGCGACTGCTTTTACTGTAAGTACACCATATGTCTACACATGTGAAAAGCAGTTCGACTTTGCACTTACAAATGTGGCAGAGCCCCATTTGGTTACTTGCACTCGCTGGTGGGGTTGGACTTTTACAAGAATTGGGGGGCCATTGGAGCATTTTTTTTTTTTTTAAACAGAAAAAAGTGTCCAATGCGGAAATCGAACCCTGGTCATAGTGGTCGAAAACCAAACGGTTTAACCAGCCTTCCACCGACCCCCCCATTAGGTTAATGATAAGGTACACAATTTGGATTATAGATTAGAAACACAAGGTAATAAGACCAAATTCATAAATGGTATATGACATTGCAAGTAACAGCCTTGTTACACAATCATCAAAATAACTATAGCTCTCTCTATATTTACATATTTCTCATATTTTGTATATTCAAATTTCTCTCTCTTTCCCACCCCACTCTTTTTTTTTCTGTATCTCTCAGGAGAATCTTTATATAAGACTAAAGGGGTGTTAATAAAGGTTTTGATTTATGATATTGAAAAATGATAAAGCACAATTTGGATTATACACTGCGTGACATTGAAAATGGAACACCAAGAAATAGTGGCCAGAAAATTATGCAAATTTCAGGGTAAACGCGCCTAACCGAGTTATGCAAATTATGTAAAATGCGCAGCTCTCGTGCGCACATGGAGTAAGATATAAGGGACGGAACTTGCAGAAAGGACAGTATTCGTGTCGTTATTTCTACAAGGAAAATCATTGTAGAAATTTTGTTCTTGTGTCAAAAGACACATGTAATAACAGAGAATGCCAGGTCATCGTAAACGGAGGCAGTTCAAGCAGACAGACGCTTTTACGAGGGGCATGGTGATCGGACTGAAAAGGGCAGGTTGGTCCATACGTCAAATCGCAGCTGATACACACCTTGGTGCGTCCACGGTGCACCGACTGTGGAGAAGATGGTTGGAACAAGGAAATGTGGCAATTTATAGGAATGTCGGTGCAACCAGAGTGACGTCAGCACGTGTGGATCGGCGTATCCTTCGACAAGCAGTGGCGGCCCCACAAGCCACTTGTACTGCCATCCTGCAACATGTGCAAGACACCCTAGATCATTCCATCTCGACCAGAACCATTTCCCGTCGATTGGTTGCTAATGGCTTGCACTCATGCCGTCCGCTAAGAAGACTGCCATTGACCCCACCGAATAGGCGCCAACGTTTGGAATGGTGCCGGGCTAGATCGACGTGGATGACGGAATGGCACAGGGTCGTGTTCTCAGATGAGTCGCGTTTCTGCTTGTCCAGTGATAGTCGCCGTGTATGCGTGTGGCGTCGACGTGGATAAAGGTCCAATCCGGCAGCAATTGTGGAACGCCCCACCGTGCGACAACGTGGAATCATGGTTTGGGGCGCAATCGCGTATGATTCCAGGTCACCTTTACTTCGTATTCAGGGCACTATGACGGCCCAACGATACGTTGATGATGTGCTGCGACCGGTGATACTCCCCTACCTTCAGGGGGTACCCAATGCCCTTTATCAGCAGGATAACGCCCGACCGCACACTGCTCGCATTAGCCAACAAGCTCTGCAAGATGTACAGATGCTTCCCTGGCCACCGTACTCTCCTGATCTCTCACCAATCGAGCACGTCTGGGACATCATTGGACGCCGTTTGCATGCCTTGCCACAGCCGCGTTCAGAAGACGAACTGTGGCAAATGGTTGAGAGGGAATGGAGAGCCATCCCTCAGGACGCCATCCGTACTCTGATTGACTATCTACCTAGACGTGTTGCTGCGTGCATCGCCGTCCGCGGTGGTCCTACTTGCTACTAAGCCGACGCCGTTCTCGCTCTGTATTATGACTATCATTTTGAAATAAAGATCACTTATTGTTCGTCCCTGTCTCTCTTTGTCTGCCGAGTTTCATCACTTTCTGGCCACTATTTCTTGGTGTTCCATTTTCAATGTCACGCAGTGTAGATTATAATAAAAGAAAATAAGACCTAATCCAAATAATTTATTAGTGTGTGACGTTTCGGCAACAACATTGTCACCATCATCAGACAAAAGAATAAATGAGGAAAAATATCACAGTAAGTTCTTAAATAGTACTGTTATCAAGTGTTTAAACAAGATAACAGATTAAACACTTGATAACAGTACTATATAAGAACTTGCTGTAATATTTTCTCATTTATTCTTTTGTCTGATGATGGTGACAATGTTGTTGCCGTCACACACTAATAAGTTATTTGGATTAGGTCTTATTTTCTTTTATTATATTGAAAAACTAAAATAAATAAAAAAAATAGATATTTATAATAACCACCAATCAGTACAGTAAACAAAGAGGGGGGCCAATACAGTTCTATTCTACCAATCTGAGTGTATTAATACACTAGAACTTCCCTGTAAAGGACAACACCTAGTTACAGAGCAAAAGTGTCCTTTAGAGAGAGGTGTCCGCATAATGGAGAGTTACTAAATAATAATAAAAAGGCACAATTTGGATTATAGATTAGAAACACAAGGTAATAAGATCAAAATAAATAAATAGTGTGTGATGTTTCGGTAACAGCGTTGTTTCCGAAATGTCGCACACTATTTATTTGTATTTCATCTTACAGTAGAGCCTCCCTGTAAAGGAGAACTAGTTGCAGAGCAAAATTGTCCTTTAGGGAGAGATGTCCTCTTACCGGAGAGTTGCTAAATAGTAAAAATGATAATTTTGCAGATGAAAATTGTCCTTTTACAGAGAGGTGTCCTCTAGAGGGAGTGTATTCTCATGGAGGTTCTACTGTATTACCTTGTGTTTCTAAAAATATAAAGGGCAATCTTGACTATGAAAACTGTCCTTTACAGAGAGGTGTCCTCTAGAGGGAGTGTATTCTCATGGAGTATGTTCTACTGTATTAGGTGTTTGTGTGCGTGTGAAATATTCAATAAATCAATAACCGGCCCTACCATTAACCTGATGTATACAATGACCCAATTCTGGGATTTAGGCCATGTCAACATTTACTTTCAATTTTAGTAGATTTTATTCTTTTTTTAAATTTATAAACACAAGGTAATAAGACCAAATCCAAATAAATAAATAGTGTCTGACTCATTTAGGTAACAGCATTGATTCAGTACATCTTCTTCTTTCTTATCTCCACACTGGGTGAAGTAGAATGCATCTGCCTTTGTCATTAAGACTGGGAGCACTAAAAACTGGGAGCACTGGGTGTACTATTGTCTGAAGATGGTAACAACACTGTTACCACGATGTCACACACTATTTATTTATTTAGATTTGGTCTTATTACCTTGTGTTTATAATCTATAATCCAAATTGTGCCTTATCATTCCTTTTTTTTAGTTGATATAATATCAATGTTTTATGCATAAGTTTTATATGTGATTTTTCATTTTCACCTGAATATTGCAAGTACCATTGTATCAACATTACAAGTGCCATTGTATGAATATTGCAAATGCCAAATGTTTTTAGCTTAACAAAGATAATAAAAAAAGCACATACCCATTATGCCAGTATCTCAACTGACCTTAGGTACAATATAATACACTGCGGCCTGTGATTGCAAAACGACACTTGAAGTTACACCGCATGAGTTTCTTTTCAATGAAAAATCAAAATTTTATTTCAAGGCGAAATATTGACTATTTCTAACCTTTTTGGATGAGGTATGAAAGGGTGAATTATGAAGAGTAATGATGAACGGAAAAATAAAATTTTTATTGTACAATAGAAAATAAAAGTGTCTTAGAAGTTAAGAAAATATATTTAAAAAAAGCATCACTTCTGATTGTTAAATTGGAATTTGATGATGATTTGCACGCCAATTATCAGAATCAATATCAAACTAAACATTGTTATTATTATTTTTTTAATGTTCCAGAATATATTTAGGTCAAATATTGATATCGTGATTTTTCTGGAAGTTTCTAGGGCGTTTGGTTGTTTTGTTTTGTTTAAATACAACCTGCGCTATGCTGACATGGATAAACAACCTGAAATGCCTACTCTTATAATTAATTTCTCTTTAATTTATATATATATATACAGTGGAACCTCCCTGTAAAGGACACTTAAATGCAGAGCCAAAGTGTCCTTTAGGGAGGGGTGTCTTCTTACTGGAGAGTTACTAAATAGTAAAAATGGTAGATACAAGAAAATAAGACCTAATCCAAATGATTTAATAGTGTGTAATGTTACCAAAACGTTACACACTATTAAATTATTTGGATTAGGTCTTATTTTCTTGTATCTATAATCTATAATCCAAATTGTGCTTTATCAGTAAAAATTGTAATTTTACCTATTAAAACTGTCCTTTGTAGAGAGGTGTCCTCTAGCACGGGTGTCCTCTCATGGAGGTTCTACTGTATAAGGTTTTTGGATGATATTCTGTTGTTGTTTCTTTATCCCCTTTGTTTAATGATTACACAAATTCCCTGAGTCCATGCTCCTCAAGCTGTTTTATGATAAGCATCAGCCTCTCCCAAAGGTCCTGTTTGGTGCATCTAATACAAGCCAAAATGTGTTCTGGAGCTGCAGGTGCTAAGCTAGGATGATATTCTGGAATAATAAAATAACAAAGAATAGGTAATAGTAATTCAAATTGATGGCCCAAACCATCTGTGATTTTTAATTGCATGATCAGGAAATGCTTTTTCTTAATTTGTAAGACACCTTATCCGGTACATTTTTTCCTTTTGTTCTATTTTTTGTGCCATTCAGAATTTTTTTTTTAAAGAACACACATACAATGCATGCACAAAATTATTAATGATTTAAAAAAAATATATTTTTTATTTTTTGAATCATAGAAGATGACAGTGTGACCAGATTGAATGACGGGAGACCTGGTAGCTGTGTGGAAGATTCCCTTGAGTGACCAGGTCCATACCGTGGAATTCGAACATGGTACCACCACGGGGAAGAGAGTCATTCGTATCAATGGTCAGGTAAAATCCACAATTTTTTTTTTTGGTTTCTCCTTCATCCATTTCAAGAAGTAACAAAGAGACAAAACTAATTAACAAACAAACATTTTTCAATTACAAGATAATTCAGTAGAACCTCCCTGTAAAGGACACTTAATTGCAAAGCCAAAGTGTCCTTTAGAGAGAGGTATCCTCTTACCGGAGAGTTGCTATATAGTAAAAAATGGTAATTTTGTAAATGAAAACTGTCCTTTGTAGAGAGGTGTCCTCTAGCATGTGTGTCCTCTCATAGAGGTTCTACTGTATTTTGAATAAATAAAATAATTATAAGGTGATAACATGCCATCTATATATAATAAATGGAACCATTTAAGCACAAATGTTTTTTTTTTAAATATATAATAAACTTCTACTATCCTTACTGCGATGAAAAATGGGTAAAAAATAGTAGATTAAATTACGGAAAAAACCGCTGGGAAGGTTCACCACTGATGAGCCAAGCTCTCCCAATATAATTTTTCATTACAGTAAGGACAGTAGAGGAGTTTGTTTTATATTTAAAAGAAACATTTGTGCTTAATTTTTTACCATCGTCAGGACAAAGTACTGAATCCATGGTGGCAACAACTATTAAAAAAGAGGATGACAGGAGAAGGAAGTGATCTCTGTAGAGTTTTGTTTAACAAGGACTTTACACTCAAGTGCACACTCACTAACTGAAATATCTTTATTTACGGAGCTGCTAACCAGAATGGATGATTTTTGTGCCCCAATGGACACGTAAAGCGGAATATATACAAAGCACCAGGCTGAGGAGGCTATGGACAGGATCTCCGTCAGGGAAGAGACAGGTTAGGCCGGAGCGCACACACTAACGGAAATATCTTTATTTACTCGGCTGCTAGCCAGAATGGATGATTTTTGAGCCCGGATGGATGCATAAAGTGGAATATAATACAAAGCACTATATACATTGTACTGTTGGAGGGGCCTGGGAATGGGTGGCCAGGGGATCATCGCCAGGTGAGGCCAGGAGAGCCGGGATGTAGAGGAGGGGGGGCAGGGTGGTGATCTGCCGAGATCAGTGCAAATAGTATTGAGCCCAGAGGTGACTGTGAAGAGCAGACAGAGCACACTCACTAACCAACAACATATATACAAAGTAACAAATCACAGAGTAACAAGTCACTGGTCAAACAATAATATTTCATGAGAAATTTAAACTTATTTTTGACGCATTCTTTTTAAAATCAATTTTCTATTGCACTCACTGCAATGATAAAATAATGGAAGGGCCTTGCTCATTCAGCAGTGGTGAACCTTTCCAGCGGTTTCGCCAGTTTAATCTACCATACCGCTGTGAAAGAATCATACTCGTCAAAAAATAGTTAAAATTTTTCATAACAGATGGCGCGCTAATGCATTCATATTAATAATATTTCTATTACATTATAAAGGACTGCGGCGTATGATTATAAAACAACACTTAAAGTTTCACCGCATAAGTTTCTTTTCTGTGAAAAATCAATATTTATTTCAAAGAGAAATATTTACTATTTCTAACTTTTTTAGATGAAGTATGAAAGGGTGAAAATATGAAGAGTAATGGCGAACGGAAAAATAAAAGTGTCCAGGGGCGGGAATCGAACCCACAACGTTCCGCTTACCGAGCAGATGCCATGTCCACTATAATCATACGCCGCAGTCCTTTATAATGTATTATAAGTTACTTTGAGTATTATTCACGAACGGAAAAATACGTCCAGGGTAGCCTAGTGGACATGGCATCTGCCCGGTAAGCGGAACGTTGTGGGTTCGATTCCCGCCCCTGGACACTTTTATTTTTCCGTTCGCCATTACTCTTCATATTTTCACCCTTTCATACTTCATACTTCGCCATTACTCTTCATATTTTCACCCTTTCATACTTCATCTAAAAAAGTTAGAAATAGTAAATATTTCTCTTTGAAATAAATATTGATTTTTCACAGAAAAGAAACTTATGCGGTCTTTAAGTGTTGTTTTATAATATTTCTATTATTGTCATATTTAGAAATGGGCAAGAATTGTCAATTTCAACGCAACACTGAAACGTCACACATTATTTATTTATATAGATTTGGTCTTATTTATATATCTTGTAGTTCTAATCTTATAATACAAATTGTACCCTATCAACAAAATTTTTTCACTTTTCCAGTAAACAAGTTTTGTTAATTAATAACAAATAGAAAATATAAAAGGTCGTTCTTTATTGCTTTTCATTGAATTTAAAATATATATGATAGAGAATTTTAATTATTTACATATATACAGTTAAACCTGTCTATAGCGCCCCCTCTAAATAGTGCCTCCCTCTCTATAGCGCCCGATTTTAAATACATAGTACGATGCGATTTACATTAAAAGTGACCTGTCTATAGCACCCTCTCTCTATAGAACCCTATTTTGGTGAGTCCCAAGAGGGGGCGCTATAGACAGGTTTAACTGTATATATAAACCAAAGAACAAAAGAAAAATAGGGGGAAAAACGTAAACATTGGCAGCCATCATTTTCTTTTTCCGCAAGCTACAGTTATAGTCTCGATCCCGCGCACACCACGCCAGCCGCCTCCACATGTTGCTCGAATGGGTCATCCTCCCGAGCTGCTTGCTTTCTCTAATGGATATTTAGCAGCAAGATGTAGAGGGAAATATTGACAACCATTGAGTCATCATCCTGTAATATAACTATCAAAAAAAATTTTTTTTTTCCAAATCCATATTCTTATTTTCCATAGGATTATTCAAATAATAATCTGTAAATATTTGCCATGTGTATATAATATTTCTCCATTTTTACCCCTTTGCATATTTCCCACTTTCATGGGTTTCTCCATCTTGTAACCCCAAGGAGAATCCTCTGTAAGACCTGTGTGTCTTAATAAAGGCTTTTGTGTGTGTGTGTAATATAACTATCTCCAATATGGAGACCAGCAGTCGTCATGGAATGTAATGAATTAATCATCATATTAACCAACTTTATCCAAAATTTCTGATATCTTGCAGGTATTGAACTAAAGAAGTTTGAGGACTATAACAATGTACCAGAAGTGATAATGCACAATTTGGATTATAGAATATAAACACAAGGTAATAAGATCAAATCCAAATAAATAAATAGTGTGTGACGTTTGTGGTGGTAATAATGGTAACAACGCTGTTACTGAAGCGTCACACACTATTTATTTATTTGGATTTGGTCTTATTACCTTGTATTTTATGTACCAGAAAAGTCATCTCTCCTTTTAATCTTCTCTTCTTCTTCTTCTTTCTTATCTCCACTCAATCATATTAGGGTATCAAGTTGTGACCCTTGATGGTGTCTGTTTGACAACCATCATGACTGGGTGAAGTAGAATGTGTCTGCCTTTGTCATTAAGACTGGGAGCACTACTCAGTGGCAGGCCTCCTTTTAATTATACATCTGAATGATGGCATCACCCCAGGAAAAAAACCTTACTAGTGATGATAAAGCATGAGTCACAAGAGAGAAGGGCTTTCCCCGAAAGATTCTTTATACAATTAATAAAAAAAGAGTTGTGGCATACCTAATATACACACCGTGTGAAAAGGAAATTACTGAAGAACTCCCCCATTACCTGCGTACAGCCCTTGATGAAGAAAGGAAGGCTCTATATCAACAAATTAAATGTACCAACATTTCACCCTACATATTGCTTTCCAAAATATCAGCAAACAAATCTAAGTCAATAGCTTACTATAATTTTTTTAGATCATCATTATGTAAGGACCAGTCAACAATTGAATGACTTTGAGATGAAGAGTAAAGCCAGTTCAATTTCCATCTTACTACCTATGTAAATAACATATGACGATTGTTACCTTACCCAATTGGGAGAATATGTATGGGGCATGTCCCTAATAAAGGCTTTGTGTGTGTGTGTGAGTTGTGGCATCTAATGACCTTTTTTGTAACCTATATGCAAATACAGTTAAACCTGTCTATAACGCCACCTCTAAATAGCACCTCCCTCTCTATAGCGCCCGATTTTAAATACATAGTAGTAGGATGAGATTTACATTAAAAGTAACCTGTCCATAACATCCCCCTCTCTATAACACCCTATTTTGGTGAGTCCCAAGAGGGGGCATTATAGACAGGTTTAACTATATATATATATTTATGGTTATTTTAGAAAAATGTCCACTAGCAGTGAATGTTGCAATGAAATGATCTAACCGACTTTAATTCAACTGAGAGCTCTGATCCCTTGGGGTATTCCATTAAAGAAGTTAGACTGTATTTATATATGTATTTATATTTAACTGTATGCGTCCCAATCTCACTGCATCAAATGAATGTGTTTTTTGTAGGAAATCCTGCGCAAGGAGTGGATGTTTGCTCTGATTGGTACAGAGACATTTGAGCTAGGTCCGGCTGGTGTGCGCTGTGTGATCAGCATTTCACCGGCCTCAGGGTTCATGTATGAGTACAGTCTGATGGTGAACGGCAAGCGATTGGAAGCCTTCATGGAGGCCCAGAGTAAAGTCATGAGGACCTGGGCCGCAGAAGTCAGCGGGGAACCTGTGCGTGTGGTACTGGGTGAGTGGACTTTACCTTACGCTATGGACAGGTTGTTTTTTTTTATGGTTAAATCATCAGGCTATAAGATAAGATTCTTTTTAAAGAATTTAATTCATATATTTATAGCTTTAAGGCATGAAAAAGTAACAGAGATTTTAATTATACTCTTTAAAAAAAAATGTATTCCTGGAGTGAAAATAAAAAATAGTACAATTGTGATAGTTTTTTTTTTTTTTTGCTTATCCCTAATACATGTGGTACAGGCCATGATAATCATGGTGGGTAGAAGTAGGCGACTGCTTTATGTTACTGGGATAAGGTGGATAAATTAGGAAAAGAAAAAAAAGATATCTCCTGGCCATGCAACTAAAAGTTACTGATGGCTTGCACCATCTGTCATTATAAATATCAACTATTCATTGATATTTTAATTATTCCAGAATTGTCTAAATATCCATTCTTGATTAATCAAAAAAAGCTAACCACCTACATGTTTTGGGCTGTTGGCCCTCGTCAGCGTGGTGTAAGCTGTACCTCAATGACATTATGTGGTTAGCTTTTCTTGGTTAATCAAGAATGGTTATTTAGCCAATTCTGGGGACTAATGAAAAAATCAACAAATAGTAGATATTTATTCTGACAGATGGCACAAGCCATCAGCAACTTTTATTTGCACGATCAGGAGATTCCTTTTTCTTAATTTATCCACCTGATCTCTCGGTACAATTTCACTTTTTTACTATTTTTTCACATTCCAGGGATACGTTTCATTTTAAAGAATTTGATTACGATCTCTAGCTTTTGGGCAAGAAAAAGCTAGAGCTCCAAATTAAAAATTCTGTATAAAGAAATTTAACCCCGGAAACCTGGAGATGATTTCACCTTAATTATTCTATTGAATTGTATTCTATATACAGTTACGAGCGTCATGCGTTCTTAATAATTCTTCATATCTGTCACCATTTGCTTTTTTTTTGGAATGGCGCTCTCCTATTGGTTGGCTACGATCATACCACCTTTGCCCCCCCCCCCCCCCCCCCCACTTGCTTTTTGGTTTTTGTAACTATTGTGTTGGAGCGGTCGCTCCTTAAATAAATGCATATATTAGTTAATAACTAAATGGAATCCTCTCTTTCTTTTTCCCAGTAAGAGACGCCTACGGAAGCCAACAGTACATAGACAGATAAAGCACATAGGCTATAGTTATTAACTAATATATGCATTTATTTAAGGCGCCAATTTATAATTGTAACAAATAGTATTTGAATAAAAACATTCAATCGGGTAAAACACGGGCTTTGCCCGGGTCATTCGGCTAGTAGATAATAAATACAAGGTAATAAGACCTAATCCAAATAATTTAATAGTGTATGATGTTTCAGTATCAGCATTGTTACTATCATCAGACAAAAGAATAAAAATGTTTTTTTTTTATTAATATATAATTGATAAGGCACAATTTGGATTATAGATTATAAACAATAATTGTCTGAAGATGGTAACAACGCTGTTACCGAAATGTCACACACTATTTATTTATTTGGATTTGGTTTTATTACCTTGTATTAATATATAATGTTTTTTTTTTTAATATTCTTTTGTCTGATTGTGGTAACAATGCTGTTACTGAAATGTTACACACTATTAAATTATTTGGATTTGGTCTTATTACCTTGTATCTATAATCTATAATTCCAATTGTGTTTTATCGTTGTATAAGTTTTGTTTATAGTTGCAGTAGATACATTTTGTGACAAACTTAAAGCAAAAGTTGTACCTTTTAGCATGTATATCAGGATTCAGACAATAGCTCTGAAAGATATAACAGTGACCTTTGTTGAAGACATACGAGATAACCAAGTGTGAACAAAATTGCCTTTGTCTCTTTAAAAAAAATATATATATAAATAGACGACCAGCGATACCAAAGGTTTACCAATTCCAAAAGTTTTGTCCATGAGTGTAATTTCAAAACATTATCTAATTATATTTCTAATACATATATATTTGTGAATGATTGTTCGCCCCCCCCAAAGCTATCTTGTAGAAGTTCTTGTCCGATCACCGAAGTCAAGCAATGTTGGGCCAGGTCAGTATTTGGGAGGGTGACCACCTGGGAACATCGGGAGCTGTAGGCTATTACCTATCTTGTAGAATACAAGAAAATAAGACCTAATCCAAATAATTTAATAGTGTGAGACGTTTTGGCAACAGCATTGTTACCATCATCCACCATTATCAGGATGATGATGGTAACAATGCTGTTACCGAAACATCACACACTATTTATTTATTTGGATTAGATCTTATTTTCTTGTATTAAAATCTATAATCCAAATTGTGCTTTACTATCTTGTAGAAGTAACACTGTGTCTGCTGCAGAGAAAGACACTCTGGACATCTGGGTAAATGGCCAGAAAGTTGAAGCTGCTGTAAGTTTACTTTTTTATTGTTGTACATTTTGTATAAAATATAATTACAGTAGAACAACCTCCATCAGAGGACACTTGCGCTAGAAGACACCTCTCTCAAAAGAAAGTTTTTCATCACCAAAATTACCATTTTTACAATTTAGCAACTCTTCGGTAAGAGGACACCTCTCTCTAAAGAACACTTTGGCTCTCTACCTAGGTATTGTCTTTTACAGGGGTGTTCTACTGTATATAAATTTAGAAACCACATTTTTAAAATTCTAAGCAATAGTGTACGGTAGAACCTCCCTTTAGAGGAAACCTCTCTACAAAGAACAGTTTTCATTTGCAAAATTACCATTTTTATAATTTAGCAACTCTCCAGTTAGAGGACATCTCTCCCTAAAGGACACTTTGACTCTGCAATTAGGTGTTATCCTTTACAGGGAGGTAGTTCTACTGTATAGTTTTTCCTTAATGATTTAAAATAATATTAAAACAGTGTTATCATCAGTATTGACTTCAGAGATTGTCTATATAGAATGTACCAAGACAAGGCCTAGGTTTCCTTCCTCCCGCCACAGTGCATCCAACTGTACA
>CP092879.1:73617712-73658138 GCA_030710605.1 Cordylochernes scorpioides | reverse complement strand
GAACAGGAAGTAAGGTCGGCAAACACTAGGGAATTTATCCTATATGGCAATGAGGTAAATGCTTGAAGTTCAATTCGCTCAAATTTAAGTGCTAGTTTTGATTATTCATTTTGTTTAGACACCAAGTGTGCCAAGACAAGAAGAAGAATTTCAAAACCGTTAGATGCACAAATTTTAAAGATAGGTTAGATTTCAGATTTGATTGTTGACAATCAATATATTTATTTATTTGTTTAAGTATAGGTAATTTATATAGAGTTTGTAGAGGCATTTTCTTTTGAGTAAACTAGGGCATTAGTCCCCAATTTGTTTTTATTTGTTATTTACTTGATTTCACATTTGTCCTGGAAGATTTTTATTATTATTAAGGTGTATTGATAATGATATTATTATGGTATTTTGGTTTTTATGATAGAGTCTAACTTTAGTTTGAATGCGATCGTGAATGGAATGAGTGAATGTAATGATCAATGAATGAGACCACGAAGGTTAAAGTCTAACATACTGTTAATCCAAAGATACACTAGAATAGTGTTAAGGAATTTAAAAGTTTCGATTTTTTTTTAAATTTGATTTCTTTATTTGTTAGGATCGATAGCCTCACAGGACTTACAACTCTATTAATAGGAAGATATCCGCTCCTTTTTGTTAGGCCTCCTTGTGAAGGAGTATAAGTATATATATTTTTATTTTTGTGTAAGTAATTAATTTATTTCATTATAATCAACTTGAATTCTAAGGGTCGTAGATAATGACCATGTCTCGAACCTCAGACTAGGAGATTGTGGGAGGTCAAGGTCAGACCAAAAAGCCTACAAATCTTCTCCTCATTAGAGGGAACGGAGAGGTATCAGGTGAACTTTGTGCTAGGTGGGGGATTTAGTTGCCAATGTCGTAAAGCCAGGGGCATAGCGACAAACCTCGGGTAACCGATCTGACATCGTAGTTTTCGACGCTTTAAGCGTGGCTGGGATGAGGGTGATTCAGACGGGAGGTTGGGAGAAATTGGCATGTTAGATGCTCTTCTATATATTGCGCAGCTTGGAACCAATCCTCTATGGACAAACTTGGAACATGCGGTGGGTAAATTGGATACCCTATAACTCCTTGTTTCTAAGTCAAAGTCCAAAGGGGGTTTCTAATGAAAGTTAACAATGGAGCTAACAAGAGGCAAGTTACGAATAGACGAGGCGATTCCGTCTACAGATTTTAGGTACCAGATAGCAAAGTGACAGATGGACTGTCCAGATTCTTTGTGTTTTAATCGCCCCAGGCTAGCAAAGGTAATCACCTAGTAAAGACTATTGTCTGCCATACGTTTAGTTAGAATGAGTTCAAGTCTAAATACCAATTAGTAAGTTTTTTTTTTTAATGAGAGTAACTCATTCTATGATAAGATAAAAATTTAAATTAGTAGGACAACAAAAACGAACTTCAGAGCAGATTGCCAGAACAGGCCAGTATTCCAGACTTGAAGAAGGAGGAAATTTAAGGGGAGATTGAATATCAAAATTTTTCTTTGGGCTGAGAAGTAGCCCAGAACAGTAAGTTCTTATTTCTTTTTTTTTTTTCAGGACAAAGGGTCAAATAACAGAGAGGTATTAAGAACTCAAGTGTGAGAAGATATATCACAAGGTAGAAGTAAGACATAGGTTGTTAGTCATCAACATTTATCCTCTTTGAGGTTAACTATATGTATTTTATTAAAGTGAATTTTATTGGTTTAAATATATAAGTACACATTCTATAGATAAGCTGTAGAATGGACAATAGTGGTTGACAAAAGTGATCATCTAAAAACATAGAGTAGTAAGGATGTCACCCTAGATAAGATAAATTTGGAATAATCTGGTATAGAGAATCATTGACTACTAGGATTTATTTTTTTTTATTTGACTACCATCATGGTTAAGAGAGGTGGAGAAAACGCCAGACACACACTCCCAGTGACAAATTAGTGAGAGCAAACTTTTAATTAGTGTATGTATATTCTAAAATGCTCGTAAATACCCACGAACCTCAGTGCATATTTATTCTTCTGATATAGTATTTACCCATTAATACACCATTGTCATGTATATTTCTTTTATTACATTTATGTACATATATATATAGATAAGTCACAATTTGGATTAGAGATTATAAACACAAGATAACAGGACCGAATCCAAATAAATAAATAGTGTGTGACATTTCGGTAACAGCGTTGTTACCATCTTCAGACAAATGTACTGAATAAATTTAACTACAGCATATATATATATTTTGTTTGTTTACCAAAGTATATCTTCTATATCAACGTCATTTCTTTTCTACGTATATCATATTCATCCAAATTTTTTTTTTTTGCATATTTATTCTCCTGATA
The DNA here is from genome assembly GCA_030710605.1 of Cordylochernes scorpioides. Lineage (NCBI taxonomy): Eukaryota > Metazoa > Arthropoda > Arachnida > Pseudoscorpiones > Chernetidae > Cordylochernes > Cordylochernes scorpioides. The sequence continues at coordinate 73,655,770 of CP092879.1, read as the reverse complement.
TAGTATTTACTCATTTAATATACCATTTACCATGTATATTTCTTTTTCTAATTATATTTATGTATATTTATATATAGATAAGGCACAATTTGGTTTATAGATTATAAACATAAGATAACGGGACCAAATCCAAATAAATAAATGGTGTGTGACATTTCGGCAACAGCGTTGTTACCATCTTCAGACAAATGTACTGAATGGAAATTTTAACCACAGCATATATATTTTTTGTTTGTTTATCATTGTATATCTTATATATCAACGCCATTTCTTTTCTACATATATCATATTCATTCAATTTTTTTTGCATATATTCATTCCCCTCGTTTTGTTTAGCATATTATTATTGTTATTTTGATCTTATATACCAATTCATTTTTTTTGCCTTATATAACCTTGTATAATCATTTTTTTTAATTCTATCATTACCTCATGTACCTCATCACATATAGTTGATAAAGAATTTTTTTTAAGATATGTTTTAGGAATTGGACATATCTACGTTTACACTCACAATTCCTTGGCGCCCATATAACTATGTTTTATCTGGAATGGTCTAAATGTCTATTTGTACAGAACCTGGGTATAGACCACTTCCCCATTTTCCCCCTATAAGGGCTGCAGCAGGGAATGTATGGACTCACTTCACAACTAGACCAAATTCTCCGGCATACACTTGAAAATAATGTGAAACAAACAGAAGCAAAAGAAGTAGCAAAGAAAATTTGGAGTTTATCTACAAATGATATTCCAGATGATGATCTTGTGAATACAGACGATCTTTTGGATGAAGAAGATTTGGTTAAGCCTGATACAGATACTCAGAAAGAGGAGTGTGATAAAAACAAGAAGAAAAAGGCATGTAAAAATTGCACATGTGGTCTAGCAGAAGAGTTAGAAAAGGAAGAAGCTTTGAAGACTGGAAATGTAAAATCATCTTGTGGAAGTTGTTTTTTGGGAGATGCTTTCCGTTGTGCAACATGCCCTTACCGTGGAACGCCAGCTTTCAAGCCAGGTGAACAAGTACTTTTGGATACTAACCAACCTGATATATAACCATGGATATTACAGGATAAATTAAGTATCTTTTGTCTACTAAAGTATGTAGTATATATTTTATAGTAACTAAAAAAAATGTGTTTGTTACTATAAGATAACCTGTTCTAGGTGCCTTGGCCTGTTTGTTTGTTTCCCCTTTGCCTGAGTGTCAGTGATTGCTCATACTGTTATCGTAAAAAAATGTATTTTCTTCCAAAAATCATATTTATCATAGGTCATGAACAGATCTGAATTGGAATAAAACACATTTTTTCACTCTGGCAGGGGAGGAATTGTTGGGCCATATTTTCACAAAACAGACCCAACTATGATGTAAACATTTTACATCATATATGTACAGTGTCTCGTCGAAGTGCTTGTTGTCCAGATGGAGAATCCCCCACCGAGGAAAGACCGAGAAGATGGCCGACGATGCTCCAAAGACCAAAGCCGGGGAAGATGCCCAGTTGAAGATGGCACTGACCCTCTCGAAACTGACCAACCCTCCACAGAAGGACAGCGAGGAGGAGGATTAAGAGATGGAGAACTTGATTAGCTCTGGGCTTGTATCCCGAAGCCCGCTGCAGAAAGGCCCAGATGGAGAACGTACAAAATGTACATATGTACATATGTTTATAACCAATCCCCTTTATATGCAAGATGAAAGATCTAAAATTTTATTACCATCTCGAAAATTCTAAAATTATTTTATTCCAAAGAATAAAATTTATTATATATATATTCTAGATAGATTAGATATATATTTTTTAAAGATAACAATATAAAATTTCTTAAGAAGAAATTACTAAATTAAAATCTCAAGGAATAAACCTGTTACATTTTATTATTTTTAATATTAATTTAAATTTTCTTTTACTCCAATGAATAATATTTTTTATTTTATTTTCGAATATATTCTGCGAAATTAAATTACTTTTCTTTTTACTCTGTAAAAAGAAGATGATAAATTTTTGGAGGGACGCGATTTTAAAAAAAAATTAGTCAGTTGGTACTGAAGAGCCGGACAGTTGGGAAAAAGCAATCGAGCAGTCGAGACGGGCCTAGGTCGGGACGTAAGGAAATACAATGGTAAGTTAATATTATTTTAAATTTAGTTGTGCGGGTCAAATGGCCTGATAACAAGTTAGGAGATTTTTTTTATTATCACATTTAGTAAGTTTTATTATCTAAGAATTTTTTTTTTTGTTATGGTGTCGAGCTATCTTGCAAGCCCACGATTTTCCGCCGTGCATAGTGTATTCCAAACAAAGAATAAAAATTATTTTGTTATATTTTTTTATATACATCAGTAAATTTTAAAGTAGAGGTCTTGCTTGCATAAAAATGAAATTTGAAGGAAAGAGCTGTTTATAAATTATTAGACCTTAATTTACATATAATGCACCTTTTTTTAAATTACAGGTAGTTTTAATCTTAATAAACTTCATATTGTTGCACCAGGTTGCGGCTTGGCGGACTCTTCAGCCTTGATTCTCTCCTGTGCTGGGTCTTGCATCTTACCAGAGCGTGTTTCAACCATCCTACAAATTTATAAAAGGGAATAATGAGATAAGTCTACTTTATGTAGCCACCAGAATAAATTATTTATTTTCTCACATCAAAGAGAGCAGTGAAGTCACACGAGTACCTAAATACAAATGATGATAATCTAAAAATAATCTGTTTTAAATAAATATCATAGAATATAAAAATAAATAAATATATAATTTAAATTTCAAATATATTAAAAATAATATAATAAATACGCCATTAATCATGATGTAACACTTCCCCCTCTCCAGAGGTCGTCACGTCCTCGTGAGTTACCTCATCAATTCTCTCAAAATAGGGTTTGAGTCTTGAGACATGGACAATCAATGGGTCTTGGCCAGGATTATCTTTCGGCTCAATTAAGTAATTTACGTTAGACAGCTTCTTTAATATTCGATATGGGCCAAAATATTTTCTCAATAGTTTTTCACATTTTCCGATTTTCCTGACTGGTGTCCAAACTGCCACTAAATGTCCTGGTTCATAGATTTTCTCATTGTGTTTTTTGTCATAGTTTCTTTTCATTCTTTCCTGAGTCTTCTCTGTGTTGTTAATGACTACCTGTCTCGTCCTTGCTATTTTATCTAAGTAGTTTTCTATATATTCGTCGTAATCGTCCATGTTACTGTCCGTTGGGATATTCTCGTCGTCTAAGAGGGACATGGGTTCCCTTCCAAACAACAGGAAAAATGGAGAGTAGCCTGTGGTTTCTTGAATCGTGGTATTATACGCGTGGGTGATAAAAGGGAGGATTTCATCCCAGTTCTTTTGGTCTGTGTTCACATACATGCTGATCATATTGATTAAAGTTCTATTTAGCCGTTCCGTTAGTCCGTTAGTCTGGGGGTGGTAGCTCGTTGTGAAGCAGTGTTTCACTTTGCACATTTTCATTACCTCCTTCATCAAATTGCTAGTGAATTGTGAACCTCTATCGCTAATAAGAAATCTTGGGGCCCCGTGACGTAAAATAATATGTTCGATTAAAAATGTAGAGACTTCTTTCACGGTTGCTTCTGATACTGCCTTTGTTTCAGCATACTTGGTATAATAATCAGTCAACACAATTATCCACTTCCTTCTTTTCGTTGATGGCAAGGGGCCAACAAAGTCAATTCCGATTCTTTCAAAAGGGTAGTTAGCTGGGGGAATAGGTTGTAGAAGTCCAGAAGGCCAGTGATTTGAACCTTTCCGACTTTGGCAAAGATGGCACGTCTTTACAAATTCTGAAACATCTTTCAACATGGAAGGCCAATAGTATTTATTCTTCAATCGGTAAGTGGTTCTGGCGACGCCCAGATGGCCATTCAGCATATGGTTGTGGTATTCACTCATGACTTCCTTCCTTCTCTTCTTTGGCACTACCAGCAACCATGCCCTACCTTCAGGATTTGGATTTTTCTTGTAGAGACACCCATTTTCTTCTTTGAAGTTCTGTGTAATTGAACGCTTGTTTCCACTAAGGTTCTCCTTAATATTCTCAATAAAATCATCCTTTTCGTCTATTATTTGATTCAGAAATAGTCTTTCATAATCTTCGTCCCATTCGTTTTCAGGTAAGGGTCCTCTAGATAGACCATCAGCGTCCAGATGTTTTTTACCCGATTTATGTATGATTTCGAAATTATATTCCTGAATCTTCAGTGCCCATCGTGCTAATCGGCCGGTCGGATCTTTCAGATTCTTAAGCCAGCATAGTGCGTGATGGTCAGTTACGATTTTGAAGTGCCTTCCATATAGGTAGGGTCGTAACTTGGACATTGACCACACAACAGCTAGACATTCTTTTTCGGTAGTCGAATAATTTTGCTCAGGTTTGCTCAGTGTTCGACTTAAATATGAGATAACTTTTTCTTTATCGCCGAACTTTTGGACTAATGTTGCACCCAGGCCGATGTTAGATGCGTCAGTATGAATGTAAGTAATTGCATTCGGATCAAAGTGCCCTAAGATTGGAGGATTTATCAATGTTACTTTAAGGGTTTGAAATGCTTTTTCTTGATTTTCTGTCCAGGTAAAAGGTACATTCTTTTTTATAAGACTGGTTAATGGATCGGCAATTTTTGAAAAACCTTTGATAAATTTTCTATAATATGAGCACATTCCTAAAAATGATTGAACTTCTTTTATCTTTTTGGGCCGAGGAAAATCTTTAATAGCCTTGATATTATGCTCCGCTGGTTTTATACCATGTTGATTAGTTATATGGCCAAGAATCTCCAGTTCTTCGAAAGCAAATTGGCATTTTTTGTTGTTCAATTTTAAATTAGCCTCGCGAAAACATTTTAAAACAGCTTCTATTCTTTTGAGATGTGTTGAAAAATCCGAGCTATATATGATTACGTCATCTAGATAACATAAGCAAATTTGCCATCTAAGATTACCAAGCATATTTTCCATGTTCCTCTCAAATGTAGCAGGGGCATTGCATAGACCAAAGGGCATTACGTTGAACTCATATAGGCCATGTGCTGTAGTGAAGGCTGTTTTTTCTTTATCTTTCTCCTCAACCTCTACTTGCCAATATCCTGATTTAAGGTCAATTGCTGAAAAGTATTTGGATCCTTGAAGTGTATCCAATACTTCATCAATTCTGGGAATTGGGTAAACATCCTTCACTGTTACATCATTCAATTTTCTGTAGTCAACGCAAAATCTGTACTTACCATCTCGCTTCTTGACCAAGATTACAGGGAAGGACCATGGACTCGAGGATGGTCTAATTATGCCGTCTCTGAGCATTTCATCAATTTGTTCTTTTATGATTTCTCGCTCTTTCGCGCTCACCCTATACGGCTTGTGTTTGATCGGTTTCGCGCCTTCTGTATCGATCCGATGTTTTGCTAAGTTGGATCTTCCTAATCCCGACGAAAACAAATCCTCGTACCTTTCCAAAACTTGTTTCAATTGCTCCTTTTCCTTATATGCTAAATTTTCGTTTATCTGAAATTGGGGTTCTTCATGCTCTTTTTGTTCACTTTCTTCCATAAGATTCACTTCGGCTGGCTGGCTTCCAAAGCACAATGTTTGGTTTTTTAATATTTTTAATGGTCGAGGGTAAGGGTTTGTTATCCAGATATATGTTTCCTTATTCACAACATTTATTAAGCTTCTCGCTAGTCGAAGTCCATTTGTTTGAAACATTTTATGGTTCTCCTCGATGATGTATTCGCCATCCTCTGCTTCTACAAATGCATTAATCAATTTAATAGAAAGTTCTGGTATAATGGCATCCTTTGCACTTTTTATTTTCTTCTGTTGATATTTGATTACGTCACGATTTTCTGTCAAGTCATATTTGATTATTTCACGCTGACAATCAATTTTTGCGTTCATTTTCTTAAGAAAATCACGTCCAAGTATAAATATTCGCAAATGTGTTCTCATTATCACAAATTGATGTGTAATTGTTTTGTCATCAAATTTTATATTTAAAATAATATTTCCTACGATATCTAATTCTTTGCCATCGGGTCCGGAGCACATTTTATCAGGATTTATTATTTCAAGACCTGTGTTAAGAGCTGTACTAAGGTCGACCACTGAAAGATCGGCGCCTGTATCAATCAAAGCTTCGCAGATACCGATTCTATCCACGTTAATGTTCATTTTATATTTGGGGTCTAACTTTTTAATTCCATTTATGGTCGACTTGCTTTGATTGACGGACTCAGGCGCGATGTTTAGTTTAAATCTTCTAATGCGGCATATCTATTCCTTGTAGGGATACTCGAGTACGGGCTATTACTTACGTCAGAGTAGAGCAGAGGTCTCGACTTCTGAGTTCCATTATCCATTCGGATTTCTTCTTCGACCTTGTCTTGTGTAACTATGGGGTCCTCTTCCACAATTCTTACAAACCTGACTCTGCAATACCGCGCTACGTGTCCGGGCTTGTTACACTTGAAACATATTGGTCTCCCGTCTTCTGTCCTATTCCTATTTGAATTTGGATTCTTATTGTATGTTTTACTTGGGTAGACCGGTTTTGGCTCAGGATTGGGAGTGTAAGATCGTCTAGGGGCAGATACCTGGGGCAGAGGCTTGTTCTGGTAATACCTCGGAGTGGGGGCCTGGGGCTTGGAGGTGTTCTGGTAGTACCTCGGAGCGGGGGCCTGGGGCTTGGAGGTGTTCTGATATGGTCTTCTGAACGACGTAGCATTCTTCCATTGCTCTTGATGATGGGGACGAGGAGAGCGTGGTCCATTATAAAGAGCTTTTGATTTTTCTGCACGTTCTTGGTAATTCTTTTCGAACAAATCCAGCTTTTTACAAATTTCTAGAAGTTCATTGGTATTTTTAGGAGGGTTTAGGTGAAGGGCAAAAGAGTATTCTTTCTTTAACCCTCCAATAACCCAGTTTATTTTAGTCTCTTCTTCCATTTGGGGGTCGACCTTGTTGCACAGTACAAGGATATCCTCTGCGAACCTGATTGCAGGTTCATTCCACTGTTGTATCCTGTTTAATCTCATCCTCATTTCTTCTTTGTTGGCGTCTGAGGCAAAATCCTCAATTAGGCGGCTCTTGAAATTTTCCCAGCTGGTGAAACTTACTTTGTGTAGGTTCAGCCAGGTTTTGGCGCTACCAATCATATTCATGGCAGCATAACGGGAGATAATGTAGTTTGCCCAATGGTACAGGAAGCCAATTTCTTCAAGAGATTCAATCCATGGGCGAGGGTCTTCTGTTCCATCATACTTGGGGATGTCGATGTTGGGATTCAGGACAACTGGGTCGGAACTAGCATCTCTACCAATTGTTGCAACAGGTTGCGGCTTGGCGGACTCTTCAGCCTTGATTCTCTCCTGTGCTGGGTCTTGCATCTTACCAGAGCGTGTTTCAACCATCCTACAAATTTATAAAAGGGAATAATGAGATAAGTCTACTTTATGTAGCCACCAGAATAAATTATTTATTTTCTCACATCAAAGAGAGCAGTGAAGTCACACGTGTACCTAAATACAAATGATGATAATCTAAAAATAATCTGTTTTAAATAAATATCATAGAATATAAAAATAAATAAATATATAATTTAAATTTCAAATATATTAAAAATAATATAATAAATACGCCATTAATCATGATGTAACACTATGTATTTCAATTTTACCATTTTGTATTTATTTTTGTTTTATACCAAACTAGATATTTGTTGGGACGTGTTTTTATCTATTTTATTGCCCGGGTGTTCCCTTTTTTTAGACTGCAGAAAGCCAACCTTTGAAGCTAATTGTCACAATATTTATTACAATTTGTCCCCATTAGGTGTCAAGGTTGTGCCCAATAGGCTAACATTTATTTCATCTGACAAAATTTATTAACAAAATTGATGTAAGAAAAAAAAAGAGGAATAATATTGAAATATATTCAATAAAAAAAAAATATATATATATATACATAAAACCTATGATGGACTATTGCTGGTGGTTAACTAAATATAAATGGGATAAAAAAAATGACTTACTGTAGGGGGAAAGCCACCGACCAAAAAGAAAGATGGCCGGCGGTACGGTCAGCTGCCTCCTTCTTTTCTTTTTATTTTTGGCGCCATCTGCCGTTCAAACCATGCTGCCCCCTATGAGCGAACTCTGAGAGCCTTTTAATAAAATAAAAAAAATGCTTATTATTATTACGGTTTTACAATGAATATATATTACGTTCATTTTTTTAAACTCTAAATATTTAATAAAAAAAATACAAAGAGCAAAAGACAATTTCATGCCTGTCTCCATGGGTGATGGGATCTGGGTCCTCTTCTCAGTTGAAGGCCGAGGTTGTTGGTGGTGGTGGGGGCCCACAGGCTTATCCATTGTTTGGTCATCTCCAGGCTGCTGAGCGGGTCGGCCTCCATCACTGAGGGACTCTTGGCATCTCACTAAGGGGCTCTTGACATCTCACTGAGAGACTCTTGGCATTGGGGTGTAGCAGGTCACATGGGGAGTTTAGACCGTAGGAAGGCCAGGGAGGTCTATAAATAGAGGTGAGCTCCACTTTTTCTTTTTATTATTATTATTAACATTGTTCCCCCTACAGCAGACATCCTTTCATTCCATTTAAATTCATTTAGACCACCAGCTAAGCCATTTGCAATCAATTACAATATATTTGTCTTCCGCATCCTCAACATATTCAAATTTTGTTTTTTTATGGTTGGTAAAAAACATAGAGATCTATATACACCCCATTGTGAATCAAATTCTGTGTTTGAATATATCATATTTGATGTGTTTTTCACTTTGGTTAGATGTCTAAAGGTCCAACACGTTTTGCAATTTCCCACAAAGTATATTGAGACAAAGTGTACGTGTTTTTCTAATTCATAAAGGTAATGATTATACATTATATCATTAAAGAAAGCAACCCAACAATATTGTTGTTTTAAGAATTTCTTTTGTTAACCCACTTTGAGATTTACCCATGGTACCATATTATAAAATGGAGGTTGACCTTATATAGAAGGATTTGAAATACTAAGTGTAGTATTTTCTAAACTTAAAAAGGTATGTTAACATTTAGGTTTATATTAATTATATTCAATATTGTATAAATCAGTGTTTGTGTAATTGCCGTGACGAGTGTTAAATTTTTTTTAATGAGTTTAGTGTATCACTTAATGGTCAATACAAGGTATTTCGATATGCACAAACACAAATTTAACAATGCCATGTGATGTCAATAAAGAGGAATGACTTCCCACGACGCCACACACCAGGAAACAAAGTGACGTAACATCCTATGGCGCTATATAAATATTAGGAGTTATTCCTGTTAGGCCATGGAACAAGTTACATGGCAGTGTAGGCAGGTTCTCATTGTACTTTGGATTTGTACTGCTGGACACGCTGCAAATTTCGGTAAGTTTCTCCCTCATTTACATATCTCTTTCTAAGTTTACTGCTGTCGATCATTCACCTAGTCTAGTGGTCGGTAACCTGCGAGCAGTGTTGGGCAAATATTAATTAAAATGATTTATTAAAGATTAACAATTGATTAATTGTTAATTGTAATTTTCACAATTAACAATTAATCAATTGTTAATTGCATTTTTACAATTAACAATTATTAATTGTTAATTGTGAAAATTACAATTAACAATTAATTAATTGTTAATTGCACTTTTCTAATTAACAATTAATTAATTGTTAATTGCACTTCAATTTAATTGAAAAATAATTTTTTAATGCCCAACACTGCATTTCAGTACCACTCTCTTCTCGAACATGCTGTCCGACAATTTGTGACTCTTTGGCAGATTTGTCATTGTCGCAAAAGAAAAAAGGCGTTCAACTGCAGCTGACGATAGTAAAGGTGTGTTGTATTTAATAAAAACACTTTTTATCTCAGGCAGTGTTGGGCAAATATTAATTAAAATGATTTATTAAAGATTAACAATTAATTAATTGTTAATTACACTTTTCTAATTAACAATTAATTAATTGTTAATTGCACTTCAATTTAATTGAAAAATAATTTTTTAATGCCCAACACTGCCTGCGAGCCACATGCAGTTCTTTGGATGTGAAGCTGCTGCGTGTAGTACTCTCATGAATAAAGTTTTTATTTATACTATTTATTGTTGGCAAGAAACAATGTTGTGGCTCTTTAAAAACTTTGAAAATTTTGTAAATTGTAATTTTTGACTCTTCCGATTCAAAAGGTTGCTGACCCCTGACCTAATTGCATATTTACGAGAGGAAACAGCTAAAATATTGTAATTTTCCTGGAAGGATGTTTGTGGAAGGTGTTGATCGGATAGAGGAAGGCCTCTAGAATGGAATTTATAAACAATAAAATACAATTTGAGTTACAAGGCAATCAATTGAATATATTTACATATAAAAAAGGGCGTACTTTCTTCTTCTTCTTCTTTCTTATCTCCACTCAATCATATTAGGGTCTCAAGCCTGTTTGACAACCATCATGACTGTGTGAAGTAGTATGCCTTTGTCATTAAGACTGGGAACACTACTCAGTAGCAGGCCACTGACTTAGCTCCAAAAGAAATGGCCGCCTCTGACATGAGGAACAGACGCCATGTGCAGCCACTCCTAGCAAGGAGTACAAACGCTGCTCATCCTGTATCCCTGGATTAGGAGCCCTTACAGGGTACTATCAGCCGGGCCAGCTGAACCCAGGTTTTTTAGCGAGCTTGTTACTGCTCCACCCTTTTTCATCAGGGCTTGGGACCTGCAAAGGCGGAGTTGGGGCGCACCTGGATATGTAATATTAAATAATCCAGGTATTATCTTTTTTATATAAATAAAAGACTAACCCCCTATAGAAAGGAAACGTTGAGAGGACAGGAATACTGCTAGCCCTTATCCTGACAATTAACCTAAAAAAAATAGTAGTCTGGAGATTAAACTGGCGAAATAGATGGAAGGGTTCCTCACTGATGAGCCATGCCATTTAATTACGATTATTAATGTAATTGCCATCTATCGATAAAATAGGTAGTTATTATTTTGGCAATATGCTTTTTATTATGATACTAGCGGATGTACCCGGCTTCGCCCGGGGTTTTACCCGAGTAAAGGTTTGTCTAACGAACATTTGTTAAAACAATTCTCTATAAACTTATAAAAAAGTAATAGATATATTTTGATAATTTGAAACTCGTAAATTTGAATCTCTCGATAAAGTGAACATTTTTTCCCGGTCTCTGTGTGCCGTGTCATTCTGAATTTTGTCTTTCCTAATTTTCTACATTACAAAATCATCGTTTTATCTAGTGAACATTTTTTCCCGGTTCCTTGAAAAATACTCGATAAGTTGATTAAATCAATATTAATTGGTTCCCTCGGTAATTGGAAGTTAAAGGAATAGTATATTCGCCTTGGAATTGTATCATTATTCTTGTCTCAAATAAATTGCCGTGTCATCCTGAGATAATCTTACTTTTGATAAATAATCTTTAAGATAATAAACTTAGTGATAATAAAACTTATAGATAAAAAAAAATGTTATCATCGTCGCAACGGTGGCGCTGCTTGCGAGTTAAATCTACAAATCTGCAAATAACTCTAAGGATATTCAAGAAATTATTTTTTTCAAAAACCTTCCCGGGGATATACCTAATAATATCCCAAAATTTCACGGCGATTGGATGTATGGTTTTTGAATCTATAGAGTACAGACAGACAGACAGACATTCAATTTTATATATATACTAGCCGAATGACCAGGGCAACGCCCGTGTTTTACCCGATTGAATGTTTTTATTCAAATACTATTTGTTACAATTATAAATTGGCGCCTTAAATAAATGCATATCCTAATCCTAATCAATCAGTCATAGGCCGCCTCTGTCACGGATGGCCGGCGCCCTCCTATTGGACGGCTACGATCACGTGTCATCGTTGGCGCGTAGGTGACCTTGAGTGACGTAATGCCCCCCCCCCCCCCTGCCGGCGGCGCGCGCCCGTTGGCTGCCGGCGAGCACGTGACCTCCCTGTGCGCGCGCATCCGTCACAGAGGCGGCCGATGAGGAAAGACGGTCGTGACTATATATATATATAATCTACTTATATAATTGCCTTATTCTGAAGCTCACGGATAGAATGCGCGCCCATTGGCTGCCGGCGAACACGTGTCCTCCCTGCCCCCCTCTAGACAACCCTGTTATCAGCTGTGTGATACATACACCTGTCTATAGCGGCCATTCTAGACAACCCTGTTATCAGCAGTGTGTTACATCCACCTGTCTATACAGACCACCCTGTATAAAGCGGCCATTCTAGATAACCCTGTTATCAGCTGTGTGATACATACACCTGTCTATAGCGGCCACTCTAGACAACCCTGTTATCAGCTGTGTGATACATCCACCTGTCTATACAGACCACCCTGTCTATAGCGGACATTTTAGGCAACCCTGTAATCAGCAGTGTGTTACATCCACCTGTCTATACAGACCGCCCTGTATATAGCGGCCACTCCAGACTACCCTGTTATCAGCTGTGTGATACATCCACCCGTCTATACAGACCACCCTGTCTATAGTGGTCACCTTAGGCAACCCTGTTATCAGCAGTGTGATACATACACCTGTCTATACAGACCACCCTGGCTATAGCGGCCACTCTAGACAACCCTGTTATCAGCTGTGTGATACATACACCTGTCTATACAGACCACCCTGTCTATAGCGGTCACCTTAGGCAACCCTGTTATCAGCTGTGTGATACATACACCTGTCTATACAGACCACCCTGTCTATAGCGGCCACTCTAGACAACCCTGTTATCGGCTGTGTGATACATACACCTGTCTATACAGACCACCCTGTCTATAGCGGCCACTCTAGACAACCCTGTTATCGGCTGTGTGATACATACACCTGTCTATACAGACCACCCTGTCTATAGCGACCACCCAAGACAACGTCTTTAAAATATATTCGCACTCGGGTAAAACCCGGGCGTTGCCCGGGCCATTCGTCTAGTATAATATAATATAATATATGTATGAGTACATTTTGTGTAGAAATAGGATTAGTTGACTTTATAAGGTAAACTTATTCATACAGTTTGTATCCCTCGATAGCTCAGTTGGCAGAGCGGAGGACTGTAGATGTAATTAAGCGGTGATCCTTAGGTCGCTGGTTCAAATCCGGCTCGAGGGAGTTTTTTTTTTTGTAGATGCGCGCGCATCCGTGACAGAGGCCGATGAGGAAAGACGGCCGTGACTATATATAGTGATAGATATATTAAAAAAAAACACAAATATCGAAGGAAAACATTTCGCTGAAAATAATAAATACTTGGCACAAGAACCTATAGGACATGTAACAAATGTCCTGGTGTGGAACTAACACCTACCCACATATTCTCATGTCCAGCAATGGCCGCAGCCTTGCAGAAAGTTGACATGGACCCAGAGCAGCAGCTTTACATACACAAGATAGAGTACATTGCGACTGCTGTGATAGAGATGTATGGAGACATCTGAGGCTATTCATTGGACACGACAACAATTCAAAATCACTTTATTAGGTACCACTCAACAAGAGCAACCTAGTTTATGATAATTGAAACAATGAATGTGATGGTTATTCACATATATATATATATTATATATTAAACAAAATGTTAACGCGGGATTCAATCCCGGTTCATGACTATCGGGAATCGAGGGTGTTACCCACTCGTCCACCGACTTTTATATCACGACAACAATAAATACATATTTTATTCCAGTTCAAAAATAACTTTATTAGGAATCACTAAAAAAGAGCAATCCCTATTTTATTCCATTACAATATTGTTATCATTTCAGGATAAGGTCAGCTGAAACACACTTAGTAACGTGTACAATAGTATAAGAGTGAAATATACCAGGTCTATTAGTATGAAACGCGAAAATGTTCAGTGAATTCAAAAGTTCACCAATTCCATACAACAAAAGATTTTTTATTCAAAGTAATTGCCCTGATTAGCTATACACTCGGACCACCTTTCAGGCAATTTTCGAATTCCTTGTCTGAAAAATTCTATTCCTTTTGAGTCGAACCAGTCAACAAGCCATTTTCGGAGTATGTCTGAGTTCGAAAATTCCTGGTTTTAGGGCGTGTCCTAAAGATGTGAAAAGGTGGTAGTCCGTGAATGTGGTACATGGATCAGGTGGAAGAATTAAGAAGAAAACATCTCCTGATCGTGCAAATAAAAGTTGCTGATGGCTTGCGCCATCTGTCAGAATAAATATCAACTATTCGTTGATTTTTAATTTTTCTCAAATTATGGAATAATTAAAATTCAAAGAATTTTCAAAAAATCCTCTTTTAAGCACTTAACCTCCCTTAAACATTCATTTTTAACAAATTCCTGTATAGATTTTATCGAACGTTTTATTGTGTAGTGTTCAAATATAAATATTTTATAAATTTTTGATTACTTTTTTATTCTTTTTGTTGCTCAGATAAACGAAGTTATCATCATCAACGGGTAAAACGGTGAGTATTGTTATTATCATCATCAATATTTGCATAACGGAAAAGCATCACTCAAAACTTAAAGAAGTGGACAGTCTTTGATATCATCGGTCGTCTATTTTTTTTTTAAGGAGACAGAGGCAATTTTGTTCACACTTGGTTATCTCGTGTGTCTTCAATAAAGTTCACTGTAATATCTTTCAGAGTTATTGTCTAAATCCCGATATACATGCTGAAAGGTAAAACTTCCTTAAGTTTTGTCTATGAGTGTATATGTATGTTATAGTATATGCAGTTCAACGAATGTATCTTGAACAAGAGTCATCCAGGGATAAGTTCCATGTATAAATATTTTATTAACTCAAGTTTCTAACCCCTTCTACAGTACTCTAACTAAGAATTCACAATTAAAGTGTATGAAAACTTTGTCCAAGGCACTTTACTATTCTACGTACATATGAATTCATTATTTTTAAAAATACACCTATCCCCGATTTACACGGTACTTTTTTACACGTTTTCGCTTTTACACGGTTTTCAAAATAAGTTGTTGTTTTTTTATCGCACTATACTAAATGCTACTGTGATTGAACACATGCGCTGTGTACACATCTCACGAGGAATCCCGAGCTTATGTGCTGACTACATATTTTAACCTGTCAATGCATTTTATTTTTATTTCTGTGTACATGTGATATCTTGGGACCTCTGGGACCAGTGTTACCTGATGCTAGACGAACCTCGATGTCAACTCTACTGTGCAGTCGTGGTGGAAGGCGACACAGCTGGGCCAAAGGTGAAATAAGCAAACAGAGATTCCACTAAGAAGCGTCTGACGTCAAGAAGGAATGGGATGAGGAGAATTCTGGCAGGAAAGGGTTTACCTTGGATCGGAGCGTCCGGTGCACTGGGACTGGAACGACGACTAACTAAGGACTGACTAACTGAGGGTCGGGACCTCCTTTTATAGCTGAGTGGGTCCGAACAGGTCGCTGCCCTTTTCTGACGTAAACAGGGGGGGGGGGGGAAGTTTTATTATCCAGGAGGGCCACGACCTCGTAAAAGTTGGACTGTATTTGCTAGGCCTTCTTCTATTCTCACCTAAGCCTGATTAGTTTTAACCTTAATTTTCTCCTGTTAGTCTCCATTCCTTCTATCTGTACAGTGACTATACTTTATTAGATTCTTACGCGGTACAGATTGATGTTAGTTGAGGCTTTCTATTTGCAGTAAATAAGAAGTTATATACAGTCACGTGTGGTGGAACATGTGGTAGTCGATATCTGGACTATTCACAACAATTCCATGGTCTTAAATCATCACATACACCTATCCCCCGATTTGCACGTTTTTCTCAGGAACGTATCTACCGTGTAAATCGGGGGATAGGTGTATATTATACTAGCCGACTGGACCCGGCTTCGCCCGGGTATTGTTCGAGTGGGGGTTTACTCATGAATGAATAGAGCCCCCAACTGTTTTAAAACTTATAGAAATGCATTTTCTTTCAGCACAATGGAGATAAACTGCAAACATCAAAATTGAAAATGCTGGTAAAAAGAATCTGAAATATAAGATCAATTTCACAACACATCTAATGAATAGAGTGCTGTTCTGGAGGAGTGGTCTAAACTGTTGATTTTTAAAAACCCGGATCATCGAATCCAGCTTTGGGCACTTTGTTCTGAAAAAAAAAATTGCCCCAATGGCCCCTGATTCTTGAAAAAGCCCAACCCCTCCAGTGAGTGCAAGTAAACAAACTTGGCTTTGGTATCTAAAAAATGAAAAAAAAAATCTAATGATTAGTGTGAATATATTAAGGAAAATTGTCCTCGCAACCCGAGAATTTCACTTTCTCCACTTCACTCTCGGCTGTTCAAGAAGAAACAGCCAGATTGAACATTTTTAAAGGCACCTAATCCAGCACTTACATCTCTAAATAGTTAGGCAACTTTTATAAATGTAATATATCTGCAATACTGAACTATCCGGACTTGGTTAGGTTATTGTTGGCAGTTTTAGAAAAGTGTGGGCAATTGGATATTTTTACAAAAGAATGTACTTTTTAAAATGGTATATAAAATAAATAGGAAATTTGCATCATTATCTAATAGTCAAGGGCAATTTTAAAAATACTAAAAAAGCAAGACCAAATAAAAATAAACGAATTATGTGTGAAGTTTCAGTAACAGCAGTGTTACCTTATTAAGACAAAATTACTGAATGTATTCAGTACTTTTGTCTGAAGATGGTAACAATGCTGTTACTGAAACCACACATAATTTATTTATTTGGATTTGGTCTTGCTTCCTTGTGATTCTTATCTATATTTCAAAATATACCTCAATTTTTTTTATCTAAAAATATATATTTCCAAGACCTTAAATAAAAGTAAAATGTCAAATGAGTTATTAATTAACCCTATATGTAGCAGCGTTATGGGTCAGGAACATGTGAAAATAAGGCCAACAATTGAAATATCTTTTAAAAAAATAAATTTTGAACGCTAGCTTCTCTCTCTCTCTCTCTCTCTCTCTCACAGGGCACAAATTTTGCTACCAGCTGCATGCGTTCTTTTTTACCATGGTGTGATTTCCACATGATGGATCTGTAGATACATTATAATCTCTCCAGAGCTTAAGGTATCAAACAGTACTTTCACAATACATAAATATCAATGCCAAAAGCCAGAGTTATGATAGCATGTTGCAGTGTAATTTTGACCTGCAGGATGGGAAAAAAGCAATATTATTTCCAAAGACTTTAATTTGAAAAGTATTATGAAACGTTAAAAATATAAGCTTAACTTTTAAAAATATGAAAAAAAAAGTTATCTAGATTTGAATAAATTTAGTCTAAAAACAAACATCATGTAAAAGTATGCACCAATCGAAATCATTTATTAGCTCTAACAGTGCTGCCCCCAGCGGTAAAAGACTGGAGCTAACGTTTCATGGGTTGGTAATTTTTTTTAATAGTACATTAACTTAACAACATTCCATGTCTTTCTAACATAATTTTTAAAAATAATATGCCTAAAATAATTCAATTCTAAAAATCATAGATTCTAAAAATCTTAAGGTACATAACCCCCAAACCAAATTTTTAATAAATTCTGCAGACTTATATAATAAAAAATTAAGGAATGAAGAATTGTATAGAAACAACTATAATACCATTGTGTATATATTATGAGTATGCAGAATTAACTTTCTGTTCAATATTGCAGTCATAAAAATACTAATGGTGTAAAATTCAAAACAACAAAGTCATCCTGATAAATGTAATGAGCTATCATAAGATGTGTTGCAGGCTAGCAAAAACTTAAATTGAACCAGAAATGTTGATACCATAAAATAACAATTCTCTAGAATAGAGGTATGAAAATGAATTAAATGGGGGTAAAAAAAATAAAGTAAAAAAGTTTCATTGATGAAACTAGAGTAGAGCAATAATGATTAACAAAATATTGACAAAATATATTTATACAAAAGTCAAGCTTCCCAAAATCATTATTCGAAGAAATCTCTTTCAAAATTGTCAACATCTAGATCAAAGCCCTCTTATAAACAATATTGCGCGTCTTTCTAAAAGTAGGACTAAAGACAAATAAATTTCTTGGGCTGGAAACACGGGAGCATGCTACATAGAGTTGCCCATGCGAGAAACAGGGAGTCTCAAGATGCACACCAACTATTTGCAATGTTTGACCCTGAGATTTATTAATTGTCATAGCAAAGTCAATCATAACTGGGAATTGCAAGCGTCTAAACTTAAAAGGCAGATCATTTGGAATAATAGATATTGCAGGAACCAGGACCTCTGAATGTGGAAAAAAAAAGCATAAATTCAGCGAAGTTGAAAAAATAATTATATATTTGTATAATTTGCTGAAAAAATCTGCACAATAAATATGAGTAGAACATATTCTGGCTCCCTCATTGATCAGATTGCTGATTGTATATTTCTTTATTTAAATATGAGTATATTTTCATCTATATATCTAAATACATATATTCAAAAATATTGTTGTACCATATAGATATATATGAGCAGTTATATATTGTGAAGCATATAAATATAAACTCTACCTAAACAAATGACAGCAAAAAAAAATAAAAAATTTGAGCCTACCCTTAAAAAAAAAGCAGTTACTGAAAATGCATAGCTGCTGCTTACAATATAAATGCTATTAAAGCATAAACATATTACATGGAACAAACATATAGTAAAATATACTACTCTGATCAAAAAGTTTCGACACTTCGCTCATAAAATCCTGAAAACTCAATATATTTACTCCCGGTTTGTGGCAAACGCAAGCGACGCCCTTGGCTTGGAGACCTGCCGATTTTCAAAAATCACGCGCCACAACAGCGCGAGCAGCGGCTGTTCGAAGTGAAGCCATTTCGCCCGTGTTTCGATTTCGTTAGTCGCCGAAATGGAGGATCAACGAATTTGCATCAAGTTCTGTGTGAAAAACGGATTCAAGGGAGCCGAAATTTTTTGGATGTTGCAAACAGCCTACGGGGATGCCGTCATGAGCCGAAGACGAGTTTTCGAGTGGTACAAGCGCTTCAAGGAGGGTCGGGAAGAGACCGCCGACAACGAGCGTTCCGGGAGATCGTCCACATCAACCACGCCTGAAAAAGTGGACAAGGTGTTGGAACTGGTGCGTGAAGACCGACGAATAACTGTCAGGGAGGTCGCCGAAGAAGCAGGGATATCATTCGGGTCGACTCAATCGATAATGGACATTTTGGGAGTGAGAAGACTCAACGCCGTTCTCGTTCCCAAAGATTTGACTTTTGATCAAAAGAACGCCCGGAAAGAAACGGCCAGTCTCAATCTAGAAGAGAATACCGACGACCCCGAATTGCTGAAGAGGGTCATTACTGGAGACGAAACATGATTTACAGCTTTGATTCGGAAACTACCCAACAGGCATCGGAGTGGCGCTTCAAAAATGAGCCGAGACCAAAGAAAGCGAGGAAGGCTCCCAGCAAAGTCAAGGTCATGTTGAAGATGTTCTTCGACTACCAGGACATCGTTCATCAGGAATTTCAACAACAAGGCTCGACAATAACTGCTGACTCCTACCTGGAGTTTTGAGGAGATTGAGGGAAGCGATCAGGCAGAAACGGCCGGAGCTGTGGAGGAGCAAGTCGTGGATCCTCCACCACGATAACGCGCCGGCGCACACAGCCCTCAAAATCTCGGAGTTCCTGCAGGTCTACTCAACCTCTGTGTTCTCCCAACCCCCCTACAGTCCCGATTTGGCCCCCTGCGACTTCTTCCTTTTTGGAAAGCTCAAAAAAAAAGTTAAAGGGTCGGAAATTTCAGAGCATAGAAGAGATCAAAGTGGAATCGAAGAAGGCCATGAAGGCGATCCCGATAATAGACTACCAGAGGTGTTTTGCCGACTGGAAAAAAAGGTGGCTGAAGTGCATCGCGGCCAACGGGGACTACTTTGAAAGGGACAATTTGAAGTTGGTAGAATAATAAAGTTTTTTTTTAACTTATGAGCAAAGTGTCGAAACTTTTTGATCAGAGTAGTATGTAGCAAGTTATATCGAAAAAAAAATATTTTTCAATAAATATACTTTTTTCAATTTCAATAAAATTTATACTTACTCTAAATATAAGAAAGAAAAAAATAGAATACTGTTCTAAATCTAAATTTGTTCTAAAATAGGAATATTCCTTATGAGAATCAAATAGTAAACCTTATCTTAAAAAATGTAGTTCGATATTATTTATTTAAGTAACCCAGGTTCCTGGAGCGTACTAGTTCGATATATTTACACTAATTAAAATTTAAAAAAGCAAAATTAGCATCGTCACAAAAAAGATATGAATAAGCTGTGAAATAAATAATATTTCCAATTAATTTAATTTGAAAAATATTACTAAATAACTAAATAAAATCTTACCTTCTAAAAAGGAAAAAAAATTATTCGAAATGCAATTTTTGCACTTTTAGCCTAAATGCTAAACCAAAACCTCAGCTACCTACGTGCGAAATTTCACAATACAGTTTCAATTTTGAAATGAACCAGGCGATAAGGAAGATGGGTTTTAATTAACCCAGGTTACGGGGCGTATAAATTTGATTAATATCGATTTATATTATCTCCAAAAAGTTTATATATATATATATAATCTTACCTTTTAAAAACATTCATCGTGTAAACAAACAACGTGTAAAATTATAAACCAATCAAATTCATTTATCGTCGCGACCAGTGCTGCGCCCAAGCGGTATAAGGCTAGAACTAACGCTTTTTGGTTATACATTTTTTTTAAAAAGCACATTAGCCTTTTTAGTTTTTTGAATAGCCTATATGTTGAACGAAATTTTCAGCTACCTACATGCGAAATTTCATAATGATTTATTCTGTAGATTTTGCCTAACGCGATAACAAACATCGATTTTGGATTTCATTTTTATAGATATAAGGATAAGGATATTAAATACTCAACCATCGTATGAATTTTAAAATAATAATTTTAAAAAAATGAAAATAAAATAAAAATTAATTTAAAAAAAAACGATCCTGATGGGATTCGAACCCACAATCTTTGGCTCCGGAGGCCAACGCCTTATCCGTTAGGCCACAGGACCTTGGTTCCAAACTTCTTTTAGGAAAACTAATGGAAAATAGAGGAAGTTTTAAAACCGAATAATTTTTTAGATATTCTAATAATTTATAGATGAGGACTTATATCTAGATAGATATAGCTGCGTATTTTTAATTGTGTTTATTAAGGAAAGGAATTGCTTGTTCTCGTTTGCTTGTATATACATTTATACCAAGCCATTTCTTTCTTCTTTCCCCTTATTTGATACATTATAAATAACATTGCTGCTTATTTTTCTGTTATTTTTATATCCTTTTCTACTCGGATAATCTGTATAAGACCAAAAGGTATTAATAAAACTTTTTTGTTATTGTATTTTTAATTGTTCATTAAAATAAAAACGTATATCAGACGTATAAAGTTTTCAATTTTTAATAAAGAAATTTCTCAAATATATACTCTTTATAATACAATATAACGCGGCTGATGATTGTAAAACGAAAATTGCAATTATACCGCGAATGTTTCTTTTAAATAAAAATCGAAATTTATTTTAAAGAGAAATAACGACTATTTCTAACTTTAAGGATGAAGTATGAAAGGGTGAAAATATGAAGAGTAATGGCGAACGGAAAAATAAAAGTGTCCAGGGGCGGGAATCGAACCCACGACCTTCCGCTTACCGAGCAGATGCCATGTCCACTAGGCTACCCTGGACATATCCCTCCGTTCGTAAATATTATATATAAAGTAATTTAAAATACAATATTTTAAATATTACAATAATTTCCGTTCGCCATTACTCTTCATATTTTCACCCTTTCATACTTCATTCTTAAAGTTAGAAATAGTCGTTATTTCTCTTTAAAATAAATTTCGATTTTTATTTAAAAGAAACATTCGCGGTATAATTGCAATTTTCGTTTCATATACTCTTTATCTCTATTTTTTAAAATGTAAATAAACTAGAAATAAATTATTATTCATTGAAAGCGGTATATCGTTTGGAAGAAAATAAATGTTGCGCATGCTCACAATCTTCACCAAAGATTTAGAGATATGCTATAATTATACAACTCCAAGTTTTACACGATCAATATTGACACACAGATTAGTTAGGAAATAATTGGGGATAATTAGTAAAGTAGCATATGCTGCATCATTTGAAGTTAAATCAAATAATATTAAATACAAATCTAATATGAAGCGGTGTAATGGGAAATTAGAAAAAAAAAACAAAAATAAATTTCAATTGCATTAGATATTTGTACAATAAGAATGGAGTAAAATTTTGTCGAAAAATATTTTAAGAAAAATCAGAGAGCAATAAATAAATATAATAATACTATAAAAGAAGTAAAAAGGTTAAAATTGAAGAAAAATTATTGAAGAAACTTAAACAAACAATCCTTATCATTAATGCTTATAAATTTTAAAATCATTGATATTATTAGATAATAAATCAGGATTGCAATTGTCGATAATTCTCATCTTGGCCAGGTAAGATAAACACAATGAAAAGTTTAATGAATGTTTCATTTCCAGAAGATAACAAAAGATGAGAAAAGACTATCGCTTATCATTATTAGACATTATAAACCGAATATAAAACACATAACTATATTGTCTCTACCTGGTAGTTGGCGACTTCTGTATGTTCCAGGAACCTGGGTTATCTGAATAAATATATTGTCTCTCTTTCTGTCCTCCCCATGACTAGACTTCAAGACTGTCCAACCCAGGTAGTTGGTGATTTATGCTCCAGGAGTTACCTCTATTTTCTCTATATTGTCTCTATTGGTATAAAATAGCCACCACTCCAGTTAATATAATTCTACCCATCACATGTTTATCTTACACCATATACAATACCAGGTAACATATATAACCTTTTTATTTAAATTTATATATTTCCCATCCCTGGACACTTTTATTTTCCGTTCATCATTACTCTTCACAATTCATCCTTTCATATCTCATCCTTAAGGTTAGAAATAATCGTTATTTCTTCTTGAAATAAATTTCGATTTTTTGTTCAAAAGAAACGCATGCGGGATAATTTTCAAATGTCGTTCTATCATGATAAGCCGCACATTATATTGTATTATATATAACCTTGTACCTTTGTAGATAGTTACAGTAAGACGTGACGTGTAGAGTTTGTATAAAGTGAATGGTTAAACTGAAGAAATAAATTGTTATTATTATTTTATAGATATAAAACGTATATATAGATGTTATAATCAGTTATGGAGACCTACTTCACTTGACCTCTATGTTGACAGGTTTCACTGTAAATATGTAATAAACGTGATTTGCATAAGTTGGCCAATATGCAGCTAAGTCTCACCAGTGTTGCCGAGCAGAAACGCCGCCATCCATCCTGAGAAGCTCTGGCCAAACGCCACCGTTCCCTATGTCATCCACCATAGTATGAGTAAGTCACATAGCCCTTGTTTCTTTTTTAAGAATCGCCTATAATACTTTCTGTGTGGCTGTAATCTATCAGGGTCTATTTTGACGGGAGAGGTTACTTTTATTTTTTATAGAGAGAGATCATTATCTTCCCAGCGAAATTTCCATATATATACACTCATAGACAAAATTTAAGGAAGTTGTACCTTTTAGCATGTATATCGGGATTCAGACAATGACTCTGAAAGATATTACAGTGGCCTTTATTGAAGACATACGAGATAACCAAGCGTGAACAAAATTTCCTCTGTCTCCTTAAAAAAAAAATAGACTCTACCGGCGATATAAAAGATTTTCCACTTCCTTAAGTTTTATCTATGAGTTTATAATACCTAGTAGGTATCTAAACCTTGCTCTCTCTACAATTTGAGAACTTAATTTAAGTTATTTAATTAAAACTATAGCAATTTTTGGCTTTGCATGCTCTAGGAGAGGAGAGTGTAATTTGCATACCAATGATGCTGCTATGTTATTCGCCCAGAGACGGTATGTTACAGAGCCGGTGGAGAAAGTTATCCTCGACGCCATGGACCAGTTCCACAACAACACCTGCGTCAAATTCGTCCCGCGTACCTGGGAGCGAGATTATGTGAAATTGGTGAAAGCTAGGAGTGATACGGGGTAAGTAGCAGACGTTTCTGAATAACACTAAACTATTAAATCATAGGACTCCTCTCCCGTCAAAATAGACCTCAAAACTATATACCATCTATTGTCCGTCGCCGTAAACTAGCGGTCTCGAGTCGGTGACAAAGTCACAACACCACATTTGGCAAACTGAGAAGCCCTCACCAGGAGACCATGATTTCTGCTAATCGCCTTCGTCAACCTATGGGGTACTTTATTCTATGAGATCCACACGGGATCTAATGGAATCTTCAAAATCTGCCAAAGAGGTGTTTAGCTGGCAAAGTGGCTGGGCCAAATCTATGGCTAAAATATAGAAATTTTGCCGGGAGGATGTTGATCTATAAATACAAAGGTCGCCTCTCCCGTCAAAATAGACGTCAATGCGTTAATTGCGACAAAACGTCAATTTTATATATAAATTTCCTCCAGGTGAAATCTCCATCGACACTAAACTAGGTGAAACAATGTTACAAGGTGGAATTGTACCATAATCAACTGGTGTTGATATATTAAGACAAAGTCATCTCCTTATTTTGTCATTGTCATTATTGACAATTTAAACAAACATTGTCTCTTCTAATCAATTGTTACAGAGAATAAATAATGATAAAATAAAGAGGTTTTATTTATTTCGCCTCAATTTACAGGTGTTACATTCGAGCACAGCTCGCCTTGTCCTGGCTATTTACACATGGGGAGTTGGTGGAGTAGAGACCTTGCAGCTATGCAGGATCTCCTAACTAAGCGTTAGGACGTCGTGGATTGATATTTTGAATAATATCTTTTATAGTTGGGAGATCAAAATATATTGTAGCGTTTATTATTTTATCAACAGATTATCAATATCAGGGCTCTGACACATTTGTAAGTCGAACTGCGCTTTTCACATGTATAGACATGTGATGCACTTACAGTAAAAGTAGCCACCTTTACCCACCATGATTATCATGGTCTGTACCACGTCTACTAGGGATAAGCAAAAAAAAAAAAAAAACTTTCCTCATTACCTCTCAAGTATTTCATAAATTTTAATTTGTTCTCTCTTGTCTTAAATAAATTGCTGTTTTATCCTGAAGTTTGTCTTTCCTAATTTTCCATGTGACATTTTGGTGGAGATGCTGGGTAAGTTAGGGAAGACAAACTGAAGATCGCCGAGAAGACCTAGAGGCAATGGGTGCGGTGATCTACATTTCCAGAGACTGACTCCAGGATTCCACCGCCGTGTCAAAGACCTCCTACCAAGAAGACGATATTTCTATAGGCGATATGACGGCAAAGCTGCTCTTTACGCCGCAAGAAAAGGATGTTTAAAAAAAACTAGGGACAAAGGTCCAATATTCTAAGGGAATCCTAGGTAGAAACACGTCAGATCCATGTCAGTATCAACAATATTTACAAGGTGTGAGTCACAGCTCCCATAGTGGAGGAGCTATGTAGCGAAATGTTTATTATTTTATAAACAGATTATTCATTTTGTTATTTATCTTTTCCTACTCTGTGAACTTGCCTCATTGCCTCTCTGGTATTTTATCAATTGTTCTTGACCTTCAGTACATGGCTCCAGGAATCCCGAGTACCTCAAGAGAGAGAGAGAGATTGAAACTACTTTATTTCAATGTCCTTATAAGATTATATAAGGTTAAATACAGAATAAATATAAATATGAATAAATATGATTATATAATGATAATATAGGAATAAATAGATATAAATATAAAAATAATTGATAACTATATATAATATATATACAGTCTTCATTGGTGGGGCCCACCGAGGCAAAGACTCCGCCACCAGTGGACTGCGAGAGTTCACAGAGTGGGCAGGCCGATAAAAGAGAGAGAGAATTATTAATTAAATTGTCGTGTCATCCCGAAGCTTTACTTTAATAATTTTCTATGTAACAATATAATAAAGAGGTAAATAAAATGTAAGGGAATATATTTATGATGCATTAGCGCGCCATCTGTTATGAAAATTCGAAACTATTATAGACGCGTATGATTCTTTTAAAAATTAAACAATTTCTACTGTCCTTACTGAAATGGAAAAATTTACGTTTTAAAACTCTTTATTCAGACAATAATATTAACTATATCGCATTATTGGAGGGCCTGGCTCATCAGCGGTGAACCCTCCCAGTGGTTTCGCTAGTAAACCGCTGGGAGGTTCACCACTAATGAGCCAGGCTATCCAATACATTTTTCCATTACAGTAAGGGCAGTAGAAATTGTTTAATTTATAAAAGAATCATACGTGTCTATTATAGTTTAGAAACAAATATATACAGATGGAAAAATTTGGCTTGTCAGAGACAAAGCCGGGAACGATATAGTCTAGCAAATATATACAGTTGTAAATTTACAATTATTTTCAGCTTATTTTCTTACTTCCTCATCTTGAGAGTCCAGACAAGGTCTTCACTCCTCAGTTCCACGCCGAGGAAGTCTATCTTATCTATAAGATGCGCATCTTGGCAGACGTCAGGATAGATCTATATTTGCCGATAGATGGCGCAAGCCATCAGCAATTTTTAGTTTCACGATCAGAAGATGTCTTTCTCTTAATTAAACTTATATTTTTTAGATAATTAATTTTCTATTGCAGCAAGGACATTAGAAATTGTTTAATTTTTTAAAAAGAATCATACGCGTCTATAATAGTTTCGAATTTTCATAACAGATGGCGCGCTAATGGCAATCATAATGTAATAATTTATTTATTAAAAAAGATAATAATCAATTATATAATTATTAAATAACAAATAGGCTTATTAGTAGAATATAAACTAAAAAATTAGGATTTTATATTATAACTCTAATTTAGAAAAAAAAATTAATATCGTCATGGAAATATAAACAAATAAAATAATGGTATAATGAAAGTGATTTGTAATATGATGCACTAGCGTGCCATCTGTTATCAAAATTCAAAACTATTTTAAAGGCGTAAGATTCTTTTTGATATTAAACAATTTATTAAACAAAAAGTGATTTGTATTATGATGGATTAGCGCACCATCTGTTATCAAAATTAGTAACTATTATAGATTCGTATGATTGTTTTAAAAATAATACAATTTCTACTGCCCTTACTGTAATGGAAAAATTATTTCGAAGATAAAAATTATTTGTAAAAAAAGAATCTGTAATCTATATATATAATTATATATAACTCTAATTATATAATTAAAAATCGCATTGAGAAAGATGCCAATCTATTTTCACATTTCACTTACACTGGAAATAAATAATTTCAAAAATAAATTTTAGTTCCTATTTCTGCCACTCGAGCATCACCGTCGAACTTAAAATGGTCCATAAAGTTGACTTAAATGAATCATCTCTTGATTTCTGTTTTTATTTTTTTAAGTTAATAAAATTACAGACGAACCTCCGTATATCGTAAATAAATTTGTTAATTGAGAATCCATCTAGATAAATATATCTCTCTCTCTCATTTAGGCATACCACTTATTTAAATATCTCTTTTATAAATCCAATATATAATAATTTCTTATCTTTTTTTTTTTTCAAGGTATATTTTCATCTCTCATAAAAAGATTAAATTTCTCATTGAAAAATTGGCTATTTATTCATAATTATATATTTGAGAGAAGATTAAAAATGAAGATACAAAAAGTAATTAAATATATGATGTAAAATGCCTTCTGCATTTAAAATTATAAACTATTTTTAGGACCTATTCTTTAAATAAGCAATTTCTACTGTAAATTGTTTATGTTCAACAACAACAACAAAAAGCCTTTATTTAGGGTCACTGACCCTATACAGGATTCACCAGAGGTATGCATAAGAACAAAGCAGTGAGACAAAGGAAATAACGATATATATAGAAGAAAAAAAAAAGAAAAAAAACAAGAAAGATAAAGAGGGAAGCAAGAAAAACAACACAAAAAGAGTAGAAGTAAGAAAATGAGGAGTGAGTGTCACTTGGCCTTCTTCTCAGATATGGACTTGTGGAAACCATAAAACGCCGTAGCAATATACTTATTCTGGGTCATATTGTCAATTATTGATGGAAGTGAAGCACAGAGTTGCCCAGTTTTGAGCATAAGGGTTCTTCTTTCTTCTTTCAGAGCAGAGCAATCAAAAATATAGTGAGTGATTTCATTTTTTAGTTTTGAATTACAGAAGGTACAAATCGGGTCCTCACTTTTTTAGTGAGCTTGTTACTGCCTCCCCTCCTCCTTTTTCATCCGGGCTTGGGACCGGCAAAGGCGGAGTCATCATAAGCATGATTGTTACTTATGGTTGTAAAAGATATTATAACTGGTACAGAGTGTATATAGATTGTTCAATAGGCGACCCTTCAAAAACGTTTATATATATATACAGTTAAACCTGTCTATAGCGCCCCCTCTAAATAGCGCCTCCCTCTCTATAGCACCCGATTTTAAATACATAGTACGATTCGATTTACATTAAAAGTGACCTGTCTATAGCACCCCCTCTCTATAGCACCCTATTTTGGTGAGTCCCAAGAGGGGGGGGCTATAAACAGGTTTAATATATTTAATATAATAAACCTTGTAAAGAAAAAAAAAATTCTCTCAAAATATTTCGAGAGATTGCTTACTCTTTATCAATTTATTGCACAGTAAACTTAATATACAAATTCTTGTAGATCAGAAGACAAAGGTGTCGTAAAAAATCCAGATTTGAACAAATATGTTTTAAAATGGCTTCAAACAAGCAAGAGATAAGAAGATAGATTCCCGTGAGTATTTTCTTCGTCACAAGATGCAACCATTCACCGAATAGTCTAATTACTCACTGTGTTCTATGCACGATGTATATAGTCTTTTGTACATAGATATTCTTTCCCTGTTTTTCTATTTCTATTTAAAATTTCCTTCATCCTCTTTTTTTTTTCTCTCTCTCTCTCTTTCTCTTTTCTGAGCGAGGATTCCATTTCTTCCCCTGTTTCTCATTTCTTTTTGGATCCATTTCTCACAGGAAAATCGTTTGTATAAGACGGAATTTCTTAATAAAGGCTTGTGTGTGTGTGATTCCCGTGAGTGGTCATTTTATAAGAAGAAAAACTGAACAATTTTGCTACTGAAATGGGGAAAAACGATTTTAAGACAAGTTCAGGTTGGCTAGATGGTTTCAAAGAACGCAACGAAATTTCGTTCAAAACCATTTGTGTTAATGTACAAGTAGCCGAACAATGGAATTTATGGGAGATGAGCCAGGATAGAGACGTC
Organism: Cordylochernes scorpioides; assembly: GCA_030710605.1. Taxonomy (NCBI): domain Eukaryota; kingdom Metazoa; phylum Arthropoda; class Arachnida; order Pseudoscorpiones; family Chernetidae; genus Cordylochernes; species Cordylochernes scorpioides. The sequence goes on along the minus strand of CP092879.1, from coordinate 73,626,338 downwards.
TCCAATATTGATAAAACAGGTCTTTTTGTTAAATGCACCCCTGACAAAAGGCTAGCATTTAGCATGAAAAATGTCACAGGGGGGAAACTAAGCAAAGAGAGAGTCACTCTTCTGGTTGGTACAAATATGAACGGATCTGAAAAGCTCACTCTATTGATGATATGCAAGCCAGTCAATCCACATTGTTCATAAACGTCAATTCAGTAAGGTCTGTAAAGAGACTAAATATTTTATAATTATCAAATACTAGACGAATGACCCCGGCTTCGCCCGAGAATCCCCCCCCCCAATGCAATTTCCTTCATACTGAAATAACATCAATAATAAATGGTAGAAGTGCCATAGAATAGCTATAAGAATTTATAAAAAGCGACATGCAAAATTTGGTACCAATTGGTTCAGTAGTTTTTGAGTTTATCGCGAAACAGACAACAGACATTGACTTTTATATATAAAGATAATAATATAATGAATTAAAAAAATTGTTAAAAAAAAAATGCATCAGCTGGGAATCGAACCCGGGCCGCCTGCGTAGCAGGCGAGCATTCTACCACTGAACCACCGATGCTTATAAGAAATGGCCATATTTGGGTATTTATTCATATATGGTTATTTATTCAAATGAAAAAAAAAAGAAATAGCCAAAAATACTAATCAAAATGTAGCCGAAAATTTTCCTCAGGTTCATAAAAAGTGACATGCAAAATTTGGTACCAATTGGTTCAATAGTTTTTGAGTTTATCACAAAACAGACAGACATTGACTTATTACTATATATAGTCACGACCGTCTTTCCTCATCGGCCGCCTCTGTCATGGATGCGCGCGCATCTACCAAAAAAAAAAAACTCAGTCGAGCCAGATTTGAACCAGCGACCTAAGGATCACCGCTTAATTACATCTACAGTCCTCCGCTCTGCCAACTGAGCTATCGAGGGATACAAACCGATGAATAAGTTTACCTTATAAAGTCAACTAATCCTATTTCTACACAAAATATACTACATATTAATATAGATATATTTATATTTTGAAAATAGAACAATCCAAATTTAAAACCATTAGATAAAAAAAAAAGGCAAATATTGGCAAAAACATCTCTTATTCAATTCAATATACAGTAAAACCCCTCTATAGTGAACCCCAATGGGACAGAGCTTTTGGTTCACTATAGCCACGGTTCACTATAGCCACGGTTTGGCTATTTTTTTTTACTTTTCAAAATTTTTAGACCGTATAATTAAAGGACAGCCATACACACAGCAAGAGGCTTCCTCTTAATAGTGGTCACTTTGTTTTAATTCCCTTAATTGACCAATTTCCTTACATTAATACTGAATAACAATAGAAATCATTAGATGATAGGTTCTTCTTATCATTAACATACATGTACCTCTATGTCTAATTTAAAAATCAAGACAAATCCTAGGCAAAGTTTTATTAAATATATATTCAAAGATATAAAATGATTTTAAAACATCTTTATCACATTATATAATACAATGTTTAATTGGAAAAATGACTCTAATACCTTGTTGCTTCAAAGCACTCTTCAAGCATTGCACCATTCAAATAAAGTTAGTGTTTTTCTTCCATTTCATGTTTCCACATATTCTTCTAGGTATAGATTTTGTTTTTTAACCTGTAATGCAAAACATTGCTGACTTTAAAATCACCATAGTTAATGGCATAAAAATAATTTTTGTTTCATCACAGGCCCGTTTATTTGGACTTTTTTTTTTGCCCAAAAACATACGATCGCGGCTAAAGATGAGGTTGATTCCTCTTTGTAACAATTTTTAATAGCTTTATATTTTATCTTTTATAATAGAAAAGTTATATTTTCTTATTTTAATAAGTTCTTAACATTTTGCCTGTGTTGTTTCACTTTGAAAAGTTCTGAAAATAGCCTTTTTTTTTTAGTAAAATAACGTTTTTGTTTTTAAAATGCCTTTGTTTTCTTCATTTTGGAAGCCATTTGCATTTTTTATATTTCAAATTTAATGGATACAAAGATATTCTATTTAATAAAAAGTATAAGGTGTAAAAAATTATACAACATACAGCAAAAATAAAGTGTAAATCAAAATAAACAATGCCGCTAAATTTATTGTTTTGAAATCGCCATCCGCGAGCTGAAACATTCTTAAAATTTTGTTGTTTTAATTTTTTTTTAAATAACAATTCTAAGTTCGTTATAAGCATAGTATTTTAAATATATTTTATTATTTTGGGACCGAAAATAGGTTCGTTATACTAAAAATCGCAAAGTTCGTTATAACGATGGTATTTTTAATGGAATGGAATTGGGAATCGGCGTGAGTTCGTTATAAGGGAAGGTTCATTATATCCAGGGTTCGTATTAGCGGGGTTCTACTGTATATGCCTTTTTATTATACTATATAGTCACGAGAGTCTTTCCTGATCAGTCAGTCATTGGCCGGCCGCCTCTGTCACGGATGCGTGCAAACAGGGAGGTCACGTGCTCGCCGGCAGCCAACGGCGCGCGCCGCCGGCAGGGGTGGGGCATTACGTCACTCAAGGTCACCTACGCGCCAACGATGACACGTGATCGTAGCCGTCCAATAGGAGGGCGCCGGCCATCCGTGACAGAGGCGGCCTTTGACTGATTGATTAAGATAGGCATTTATTTAAGGCGCCAATTTATCGGGTAAAACACGGGCGTTGCCTGGGTCATTCGGCTAGTAGATTATGAACACAAGGTAATAAGACCAAATCCAAATAAATAGTGAGTGACGTTTCGGTAACAACATTGTTACCATCTTCAGACAAAAGTACTGAATGAGAAATTTTACCACAGCTGTTACCGAAACGTCACACACTATTAAATTATTTGGTCTTATTACCTTGTGTTTATAATCTATAATCCAAATTGTGCCTTATCAATTTTCTTTTAATTGAAACATATTTCTTTTATAAGTAAAACTCTACTAATACAAACCCGGGATATAAAGAACATACAGTAAAACCCCGCTAATACGAACCCTGGATATAAAGAACCTTCCCTTATAACGAACCCACGCCGATTCCCAATTCCATTCCATTGAAAATACCATGGTTATAATGAACTTTGCGATTTTTAGAATAAAGAACTACCCTATAACGAACCAATTTTCGGTCCCAAAATAATAAAATCTATTAAAAATACTATGCTTATAACGAACTTAGAATTGTAATTAAAAAAAAAAAATTAAAATAAACAAAATTTTACGCATGTTTCAGCTCGCGAATCGCGATTTCAAAACAATAAATTTAGCGGCATTGTTTGTTTTGATTTTTGCACATTATTTTGCTGCATTTTGTATAAATTTTTACACATTATACTTTTTATTAAATAGAATATCTTTGCATCCATTAAAATTGAAATATAAAAAATGCATATGGCTTCCAAATTGAAGAAAACAAAGGCATTAAAAAAAAGTTATTTCTTTAAAAAAAAGCCATTTTCAGAACTTTTCAAAGCGAAACAACACAGGCAAAATGTTAAGAACATATTAAAATAAGAAATTTAACTTTTCTATTATGAAAGATAAAATATAAGCTATTAAAAATTGTTACAAAGAGGAATCAACCTCATCTTTAGCCGCGATCGTACGTTTTAGGGCTACAAAAAAAAAAAAAAAAAGAGTCCAAATAAACGGTCCCGTGATTAAACAAAAACTATTTTTATGCAATTAACTATGCAGCAATGTTTTGCATGACAGGTTAAAAAAAAAACGAAATCTAGACCTAGAAGAATATGTGGGAAAATGAAATGGAAGAAAAACACTAACTTTATTTGAATGGTGCAATGCTTGAAGAATGCTTTGAAGCAACAAGGTGTTAGAGCCATTTTTCCAAGGAAACATTGTATTATATAATGTGATAATGATGTTTTAAAATCATTTTATATCTTTGAATATATATTTAATAAAACTTTGCCTAGGATTTGTCTTGATTTTTAAATTAGACATAGAGGTACATGTATGTTAATGATAAGAAGAACCTATCATCTAATGATTTCTTTTATTATTTAGTATTAATATAAGGAAATTGGTCAATTAAGGGAATTAAAAAAAGTGACCACTACTAAGAGGCAGCCTCTTCCAGTGTGAATGGCTGTCCTTTAATTATACGGTCTAAAAATTTTTAAAAGTACAAAAAAATAGCCAAACCGTGGCTATAGTGAACCAAAAGCTCTGTCCCATTGGGGTTCACTATAGAGGGATTTTACTGTAAATGGCCAAGTGATGCAAGAAAAAATTATACCATTATATACCAAGGCATCTTTTGATGAATAATAAATTAAACTATTGATTCTTTCACTTTCATCTAGCTTGATAGTTTCTAATTCATATAGTTTAAGCCAAGATTTAGGTGAATTGAACCTTTCTCACCGCTAAATTTTTCTTAATTTGTTAACCCCTGCCACCATTCTACCTTTTTTCTTGCATCGTAGCCTTTTGTATGGTATCCTTTCGTAGCTGCGCCAAAATTTAATGTAACGTTTTTGTGTTAAATGTTAAAAAGTTTTATGGTTTTACATTGATAATTTATTTGATGTTGTTTTATAATAATCAAGATGCAAATTACATTGTTATTTTTGTTTATTATCGTTTGTTTATATATATAAAAAAATTACATTGTATGGGATGATGATAACAAAAATGACTTTAAATTAATATACAAAATCCATTGAAAAAAAAAAGAAATAATTAATTATAAAATTCAAAATCGTGACAATATTCATTTTAAAAGAAAATAATGCTGAAAATTAATTTCTTGTCAGGCTTCATAATTAAAATGTATCACCATTTTAACATGTTTGTTTGAGGTATTGAGTTTGAAAAATGCTAAATGAGTTTTACTATATGGCAAAATAGGAAATTTTATTAACAGAGGTATGTGTAACATTTCAAATCATGTTCTATATACACAAATGAATACTTGAATTATCACAAGATATTTTGGTGGATAATGTAAAAATAAGCACATACTGGACATTTATAATATTAATGTTTTTTTTTTCAGATATACAAAGAAACAAAAGTAATAAGCAAAAGATTGGTTCTTCTAATTATGCAACCCCCCCCCCCCCTCCCTATGTCTAAAAAAAAATCAAGAAAAGTGTTGGATCCTATAGTTAATAATTTCCTTAAATTCAATTTTATATATGAAAATTAGGCCAAAATATTCTAAATTCAATTGTACAATATAAATCTTTAATATGTAAATTTTAAAGCAATCAACATGTATGTAAATTACCAGTTTTAGTTAATTAATAGTTTTATAGTTTTTCTTTGCTCTCTCTCTCTACCACTAGTATCAAAATCTAAGTAAAAATTCATGTATTCTAAATTCATGTGGTAGCTATATATAACTCTAAAACCCAAAGATAATAAACTAATTCAAGACAAGTGGCAAAGTGCTTCTTAGTATCTTTTACTGAACATTCATGCCACGAACATTATGGTCCCTCATCGAGCCGGATACTTTAAAAAATTAAGGTAAGCCATTTGAAAATTTAAAATTCTTAAAATAAAGTCATGCCTAAATCAGAAGTTAAAATTCGGCACAAATTCAACTTTATCATTCAGGAAATAAAGGATCTGGAATCAGAGAATGAAGCTATTGTAGAATCCAAAAACATACATAGATTAAAGCTATTCCAACAAGAAGTTAATGAAAGGAAAATTAGCCTAAATCAAGTTATCAACACATTATTAGAATCAGAGTTAGATGATACACAATATGGCGATTATTCAAAGGCCAAAAAGGATATTTTTAATATGTTGGTGTATTGAAGAAGCTTTATCTTTAATTGAAACCAAAGAAAATACTCATAGTGATAAACAACTGCCCGAATCCAATGTTAATTTACCTAAGATAAATTTACCCATTTTCAATGGTGATTCAGCCAATTGGCTTAGTTTTAGAGAAATATTTAACTCCACCATTAATTCAAATCAAACACTAACTGAAATACAAAAATTTCAATATCTAATGCATCTGTTAAGGGTCCTGCGGAAAAGTTGATTCGGGGTTTTCCCATTTCTGACAAAAACTACCAGCAAGCATGGGATACCTTATGCAATAGATTTAATAACAGAAGAGAATTGGCTTTTTCACAAATCAACAAAATATTCTCCAAGGCCATTAAAATCTATTTCGGCTGGTTCTCTCTATGAAATCCTTGATGTTTGCAATGAAGGCATTAGAAATCTCTCAGTGCTAGGACTTGAGAAAAACACATTAACAGATCTAATCCTGATCAATTTTTTTGAAAAAAGAATTGGTGAAGCCCTCAGGAAAGAATGGGAATTAACTCTTCAAAATGAAGAATATCCAACATTTGAAAACTTTGTGAATTTTTTAGAAAAACATGCTAGAAGCCTGCAAGGTATGAGAATTCCTTTGTTCCAGGAACAAAAAAACTTCTAGCAAAAATGATGGCTCACGGCCTTTATGTCAACAAAGGTCAAAATTGTATTTTTTGTCATCAAATTCATAAACTAAATGACTGCCAGAGATTCAGAAATCTTCCCTTGCCTAAAAAATGGGAATTAGTTAAAAAACATAAACTTTGTCAAAATTGCCTTAGAGCAAATCATGAGATATCCAAATGTCTCATCACATCAAGATGAAAAACTGCAAGCAGAACCATCATACTCTTCTGCATCAATACAACTCTGAACCATCCATTTCACAACCAACAACCTCTCAAGAGATGTTGATTTCAACAAATACCATCTGTAATGCGATGCCTTTGGAAACGGAAACAAATATTCTACTGTCAACAGCCCTTATTAAAGTCAAGGCGAAGGATGGCTCATTTGTGCTATGTAGAGCATTAGTGGACAATGGGTCCCAAATAAGCCTAATTTCAGAACAATGTTGCCACAAGTTGGGACTTGAAAAAAGGAAAAATTCTTATACACTAAAAGGTGTAGGTGACATTGTTGTCAACAGGACAACATCGCAGGTTGAAATAGAGTTCACCCCACATCATAATGATCAATTATTTTCTGCCAGAGCATTTGTGGTTGGGAGGGTAACTGCAGACCTTCCAAACTTCCAAATTCAGTCAGCAGACTTTCCTCATTTAGAAAATTTGCTCTTGGCAGACCCAGAATTCTATGTCACCAAGCCCATAGACCTAATTTTGGGTGCAGATACCTTTGTAGAAATAATTCTAGGTCATAAAACAGATTTAAAGCACCATCCTATAGCACTTAATACCAAGTTAGGTTGGCTTGTTTCTGGGAGAATCCATTCAACTATTAAGTCGAATACTTCGGTAATCAATCACTGTACCACTGAACTTGATTCCAGCATAAAAAATTCTGGAACTTGAAGATGTCCCAATTTCTAAGGCCCAGTTGGGTACAAAGAATGCCTGTGAGATATTATTCAAGTCAAACATCAAAAGAGACATTGAGGGCAGATATTCAGTCAATCTCCCTTTTAAAACAACACCCAATTTAGGTGATTCAAGATCTCAAGCATTGAGTAGGTTTTTTAATTTGGAAAAAGGGCTACAGGAAAATCCAAGTAAATCTGAAGATAATTCAAGTAAATCTGAAGAAAATCTAAGTAGATCCGAAGATAATCCAAGTAAATCTGAAGATAATTCAAGTAAATCTGAAGAAAATCTAAGTAGATCCGAAGATAATCCAAGTAAATCTGAAGAAATTCCAAGTAAATCTAAAAGTCACGTATCTCTAAGTTAACTCCACAAATTACTCTCTAAACAAAACCAATTACTTCCTTCTGAATCAAGTCAACCATCCACTCCAGAACAACCTCTCGCTTCTCAGTCAAGTGAACCACTCTCATCTAAGAAAGAAACTTCGATTATTCCTAAGATAAAGCCACCACCCTATTATAGGCGAAAACGTCAACTTCCTACTGAGAAAACTTCATGGGATGAACCAATTGAATCAGATATAAAGTCAAATTGGAATAAATTCCAAACTCAACTATCGTGCCTAAAGGAAATCAAAATACCAAGATACCTGAACAGTTCATCTTCTGAAATAGAAGAATTACAACTACATGGATTTTGTGATGCATCCTTAATGCTTATTCAGCAGTTTTTTTACTTGAAAACTAGATTCAAATTCAAAAGATCAAAATCAATCTGATAACCTCAAAAACTAAGGTTGCACCATTAAAAGACCATTACAATTCCAAGACTTGAACTAAGTGCAGCATTGCTTTTGGCTCAACTGAATCAAGTCATTCTTGAATCATTTCCTTTTCAACCTGACAAAACCTTTTTGTGGACTGATTCACAAATCTGCATAGATTGGATAAGATCAGATGCCAGCAGATGGAAGGCCTTTGTTTCGAACAGAGTGTCGTCAATTCAAAATTTGACTCAAATCACTGATTGGTTCCATGTATCCAGTCAAGATAATCCTGCTGATGCGCATCAAGAGGAATCATGCCTCAAGACTTGGTCAATCATAGAATGGTGGCGGGGTCCTATTTGGCTTCAAGAAAATAATGTTCGATATATTCCTTCTTCACCAACCCAAGTAAATCTCAATATCATTCAAGAAGAGTCGGTGAGGGTCAAGTGTTGGATCAAACAACCTTAATTCAAAAATTCAGAAACTATGTTT